>VXBT01007273.1:120351-169337 GCA_013400235.1 Oriolus oriolus | reverse complement strand
TAATTGCACACACATCACATCGTGGGGGGCCATTTCTCCGGGGGGCATTTCGGGGTGCATTTCGATGTGCATCTCGGCGCCCCTGAGGGTCCTTCAATAAACACCGAGGTAAAACCCTTTTTCCCTCTTAACTGTGTTCAGCTCTCTTGATTTTAAGACCAGAAAAAGGCATCATCACGTGCTGAGGGTCCTCTTCTGGAATGCAGGGACACGTTGGAAAACACCTTGGAACAGTGGAGGTTTAAGGTTTTTATGGGAAAAGCTGGAAGGCTCTGAAGTTTCTGTTGTCGTGTCCCTGCCGTAAAACCAAGCGGCAAAGGAGAAATCCTGTTCTATTTAACAGTCCCGGTGAAATCCATATTTATGGATCTGGGGGCTGAGATGCTAAAATGCATAAAACAGGGAAGATTTATGGGGTTTGCTGGGCTGGCCTTTCCTTACAGAACTCATTAAAGGTTGTTCCCTCCCAGGGCGTGATTCTCCTGCCATCTCTCAAAGCCTGCATTCCTTCTGGTCTAAATCCCAGAATTTATGGCTCCAACCCCTTCCAAACCTGAGAATCCTCCAGCTCTCAGGGCTTTTATTCCCATGGATTTATGGGCATTGACACCCGGGAGCTGCAGAACGGATCAAAGGCTCCTGGCCCTGCAGTGCTGCATCTGCCCTTTCCTTTTAGTCCAGTGCCCTCTCCCAAGGTGAAGGAATTCTGCATGCAGGACAATCCACAGCTCCCTGTTCCGTGATCTTCTGGGAAGTTTGTGCCTCAGTAACTCAGCTCTGACCCATTGGGGTCTTGCCACAAATCCAGGCTGGGAAGAGAATGCATGGGGAGCAGCCTTGGGAAGGACTTGGGGGTGGTGGTGGGTGAGAGGGAGATTCCAGAGACGTTCCAAGGCTGGGAATGCTGGGAGTGTTCACCTGGAGAAGGGAAGGCTCCAGGGAGAGCTCAGAGCCTCTTCCAGGGACTGAAGGTGCTCCAGGAGAGCTGGAGAGGGACTGGGGACAAGGGATGGAGGGACAGGACCCAGGGAATGGCTTCCCAGTGCCAGAGGGCAGGGATGGGTGGGATATTGGGAAGGAATTCCTGGCTGGGAGAGCGGTGAGGCCTCGGCACAGGATTCCCAGAGAAGCTGTGGCTGCCCCCCATGCCGGTGGCATTCCCATGATTGGCATTTGGAAGTGCCTGATATCCGCATTTCCCTGTTCCTACGGATCAATAAGGGATCCGTCTTGTCCTACTCGGCGCTTCCGTGTTCTCCAAAGTGGGATGACAGAATCCCTTCTTGTTTTATTCAGCTCCGTGGTGAATAAAGGATCGCGTCTGACGAGTACATGACACCTCTTGAGCAGCATTTCCTTTCATTCCCTTTGTTCCTTCCGATCCTTTTCCTTTGATTCCGACAGCAAATGAAATAATGATAAATCCCAGCTCTGCCAGGCTGACTCTGGGGGTGTGACTGATTTATAACCAGGAGTTCTGCTCCCACTCCCTCCCTGTGTCAACCTAGGGGCATTCCCAAAGTTTTTCCCGCATTTCTATGGGCAGATTGTATTTTCCAAGATCAAGGTGTGTCTTGGCACAACTGGAATTTTCTTTTCCGAGATAGCGCAAGTGGCTGCTGGGGTGGCAAGGGAAAGGCGTATCCTGGGTTTCACCATCAGGATAAAGAGTTTGGAAGTGGAAGAGATCCCTGGGAAAGCAGTGTGGGGTGGGGAGGAGGAAAAAACTCCTTCAGATATTGGAGAAAAATCCCACAATGTTAGGTTTGGAAGGGAGATTAAATCTCATCCCATTCCAAACCCCTGCCGTGGGCAGGGACACCTTCCACTGTCCCAGGCTGCTCCAAGCCCCAACCAGCCTGGCCTTGGACACTTCCAGGGATCCAGGGGCAGCCACGCCTTCTCTGGGAATTCTATTCCACCACCCTCCCTGCCAGGAACATCTTCTAAAACAACCAAATAAAAAAAACTTCCTAAAAATAATAAAATCAGGCTTAAAAATCAAGCTTTAAAAATTCCCTGATCCAACTGAAAAATAACCCGATTATTTATTTAACGGTGTCCTGTGGGATTTGGAAGCTGCTGTAGGAATTCTGGATATTCGGGGCTGCATTCCCTTTGTGCAATTGGGGTGACAGCTCTGCACATCCCAGCGAGAGCAACGGATTTGTATTCGGGCAGAAAGTTTGGGAAATTCGTTAATTTGGAAGCTCCTTGTGAGGGCGATCCAGTGTTTACTCTGGAATGATGGAAAAGGCTCCAAATGGAACTCGGATCCATAAAAGAGCTCCTGGATGATGTTGTTATGAATTCCAGTGATCCCTGACGTGCCAGGCTGCCAATGGAGACTTCCAGGGAGGAGAAAGCCAAGGCTGGTGTCGGGATGCAGCGCAGTGGATTTGGCTGGGACAGGGGAATCAGTGGGATTTTCATGGAATAACACAAGGAAGAGTTTTCTGAAGGGAATTTATTCGCAATGGAGATATCCTGACCCATGGAACAGCAGGGACACCTCCCACTGTCCCAGGCTGCTCCAAGCCCCAATGTCCAACCTGGCCTTGGACACTGCTAGGGATCCAGAGGCAGCCACAGCTTCTCTGGGAATGCTATTCCAGGGCCTCCCCACCCTCCTAGCCAGGAATTCCTTCCCAATATCCAACCTAAACCTCCCCTCTTCCAGTCTGAAGCCATCCCCCCTGTCCTGGCACTCCAGTTCCTGATGAGCAGCTCCTCTCCAGTTCCCTGCATCCCCTTCAGATCCTGTGAGGTCTCCGCACAACCTTCTCCTCTCCAGGCTGAACATTCCCAGATTTCCCAGCCTGTCTCCATGGGGGAGGTGCTCCAATCCTATTATTCCTCAGTGCCCTGATGTGATCTTTAAAGGTTGTTTCGGACCCAAACTGTGGTTCTGTGGTTCTGTAGTTCTGTGGTTATATTTATATTTATATTTATTTATATTTATTCATTTATATTCGTGTGCCAAGTCAATAGGATCTGGTCAATGAAAGATCTTGCCTAGAAAATGAAGACCACTGGGAGTCTGGAATTCCAATCCCCCATGGATCGTCCCACTGGCAGCTCGGGATTTTGGGTTTAATACTCATTTGTGATGAGCAGAACCATGAGCGAAGCCCCCACCGTTGGTTCGCAGACAATATTTGCATAAATGTAATCAGTTATTCTGACTGTGTGGGAAAACAATCCGAAATAACCTGGAAGCACAATGTTCAAAATTCCAGACTGGCTGGAATTGCGGGAAGGGAGGTGAAACCCTCAGCGTGCCGGAGTGGAGCATCCCAAGGTCATCATCAAGCAAGAAGTGGAAATTCGCTGAGCTTGGCTTTGTTTGTGAATTCCTTTGGGTTCCCGAGGTAATGCTGGAGTGTTAATTTAGCAAAATCCGATACTTGGATTTGTGGCTTTCGCTGCAGAGGGATTCGTAAGGAAAAGGCACACGGATCCCAGGAACTTTTGTTGACCCCGTGTTAAGCTAACGAAGGAAATTCTTCGGCCTCTGATAAGAGGCAGCAAAGCGCAGCCACCACGGGGATATTTTTTTTCGTTCGTTCCTTTCCTGCATTCCCAGGGCTGGGACTGCAATTCCATCACCAATTCACGGCAATAAAATTCCTGTGGGCTGAACAAGACAAGACGGATTTCTCCTGATTTTATTGTCACCCGCTCCCTAATCCGTGTTATTAACCCTGTTTGGATCCCAGATGGGTTTGGGGTGTAAGGGACCTTCTCACTCCATGGGCAAGGACACCTTCCACTATCCCAGGGTGCTCCAAGCCCCATCCAACCTGGCCTTGGACACTTCCAGAAGCCACTCGAACATCAGATGGAGAGGATGGTCCCTTGGGAATTCCGTGGTGTGAGAAGGCTCAGGATTAAGATGCTGGAAATTTGGGCAGAATGATCCAGAAGAGGGTGAATAACAGTTAAAGATCTGTGGGGACAAAGGAAAATCGGGAGAAAAGGGAGCTGGGAAGAGGATGAGGAAAATGGGAGTTAAATGGGAGAGTAAGTGGGAATTCTCTTCCCTCATGAGAAGAGGATGAGGAAAACGGGAGTTAAATCTGAGAGGAAAGGGGAATTCACTTCCCTCAGGAAATCCCAGAGCAAAGGATGCTCTTTTCCTCCCCAGCAGCACCGAGTCATTGTGGCTTTTTGGAGATTTATGTCCCTCTTTCCCACAGATCCCGTTAACCAGGCCTGAACAATTCCATGAGCTGCGTGATCCAATCTGCCTCCAGCCAGGCAATTTTCTCCCTGCATGTTCCCTAAATTCAATTGGTGCTGTTAACAGGAAGGTGAGAATCCACCAAAGAGCAGCTTTGGCTCCTAATTAACCCAATTAGAATAGTTTCATTACTCAACAGCCTCCTGCTAGTTCCTGTTTCCTTAAGGATTCCATAAAAATGCTGAATGGCTTCCCTGCTCCTGGAAATTCTTTGGAGCTGTGCGTGGAGGAGGGAGGTGCCTGGAGCTGATCGAGTGGATCAGGGAATTTTGGAGGATTTTCAGGGCTGGTTTTGCTCAAATTCAGAGCAACGTGGTTTTGGTGGAGTCACAGCTCAAGGGGCTGCAATTCCACCAGGGAAACGCTGGTTTGCTCCAAGAATTTAGCAGGAAATATCATTTTTGATGGGAGATTTGGGAGCTGGTGCCTCTTCCCACTGAGACGAACAAGCAGGAGACGTTTCCTTTCTCGTTTTCCATGAGGATTTTAGGATGATTGCTCTGCTGTGCTCTGTGAGTTATAAAAATAAATTCTCTGCAAGGCTTGACCTTCTTAAATCCCAGAATCCCAGAGGATGGAAAAGACTCCAGAATCACCAAGTCCAACCTATGACTGATCCCCGTTTTGTGGAATAAAAATCCAGAAGATCCCAATAAGGTGGAAATTGATTCAAAGCAAAGCCACTTGCTTTACTTTAAAAATTCTGCAGGAAAATTTTGTGTCCGTTGTAATTCCTGTTTTCCATGGGGAAAAAATCAATCCCAAGAACCACTGAAAATTAAAATGTCTCTGGCAATTATAATTTGGGAATGAAATCCAGCTTTGTTCTAACTTTAGTGGGAATCTGGGGAACTGCACAATTTTGGCTGCTTGTTTTAAGGTTCCCTCATCTCCTCTTAAAAATGAAACTTCTCATTTGGTTCTTGCATCGAAGAAGAGGAAAAAATGGATAAAAGGACATGGAAGTGAGGTGGGCTTATGAAATCCTGCACCTGGATTTATGCCAAAGCCACTTATTTCCCGTGGAACATGGAAAAGAGGCACTTCCAGCAGGATTTATGGCATCAGGGACGATGGGCAGTGGGGTTGCTCTGGGGGATTCCCAGTCTGCCCTTGATGGGCATTTGCCATTTGAGTTTTCCCCTTTTTATTTCCGAGTTTGCATCGACTCCTTTCCCTCATCAAGGATATCTCATTCCCAAGGGACAGGAAACAGGGAGCTCAGCACAGATTCTTTCTTTGTAGCCAAGATTATTAAAAATCTTGGTGAGAGCATCAGAGATCTTCAGTTTCCACAAATTTAAATGACAGAACCACACTGGCCCGCGAGTCCTGCACACAACGATGAGAATTTGCTCTCTTTCCCAGGAATTTTCTTCTCCCACGGGGTTGGGAGGTGCTGTCATGTCTCAAGTATGGAACCAGAGGATCTTTAAGGTTGGAAAAGACTTCAGAGATCGTCAAGTCCAACCTTGGATGATGTTTTTTGAACACTCCCAGGGATGGTGACTCCACCACTGCCCTGAGCTTGAAAATCCTCTCCCTGCAGAAATTTCCCAAATATCTAATCTGAGCCTCCCCTGGCAAAGCCGTTTTCCCTTTCCTTATCTCCCATTCCCTGGGAGCAGAGCCTGACCCCTCCAGCTCCACCCTCCTTCCAGGTGGTTGTAAGGAGCAAATCCCTGGAGTAGCAGCCCAGAAGAGAGCTAAAGGTGAGTTCTGAGTGTTTATTTTGTGTTTCTCCTCGCAGTGATGGAGATGTTGTGCTTGAAGAACACGAAGCCAGAACTCTGCTGTCAAAAGAAGGTTTGAAGCGGCCGATTTTTATGAATTTTATGGGATTTTATTCCCTTGTTGACTCAGAGAAGGGGGGAGAAGACAGCGATGGGTTAAGAGGAATTATCTCCGTGATTTCAGAGTGGTTTCCCTCCGGAAGCAAAAACAAAGGGACATCAAAGAGCTCTTAAAGTGCTCGTGGTGTCCCAACTCCCAGTGCCTCAGGGACTCCACATCTTTGGGATGCAGTTCCACCCGACCTAAGCAGGAATTATTGGGGTTAAAAGAAGGTGAAATCCAAAGATTTCTGTTCTGTGGGGCAGCCAGAAAAATGATTCAGGGATCTCCCTCTGCTCTGGAATTCTGGGATTCAAATCCCACTGGATTTATAATCAGGGACAGAGCCCTGTTACTTTTCATCAGTTACTTCCCTCCCCTTGATTCCTTGACTTTATTTTCTTTAACCATTCCTGAGCTGGAAGGCTGGATTTTCCTCTTTTATCTCCACGAATCCCGGCACTACAAATCAAGGCATTTTGCCTTTTTTTGTTGGTTTCATTTTTTTGTTGGATTTTTTTTTCCTGGCTGGATGTTGTTCGCTTGGATGTCTGAGCATTTCAGAGGGAACAGCAGAGTGGAAAGATCAAAAGGCAGAGGGAGCAGCGGAAGGGGCAGCGAGGGCTCCGAGAGATGAAAAGACGCCGGTGACAGATGATGACAACTCGCGTGTGTCGCCAGCAACGTGACACGAGTGTTGTTCTCAGCAGGATTTGAGGAAGAAAACAGCTTTGGTTGAAGCAAACAAAAAATGGGAAAGAAATTGATAGGGAGAGAGAGAGAGAAAAAAGGAGAAAAGGCTGGAGCTGTCAGCGAGTCAGGATTTATGCCGTGAAGGAGCTGCAACATTTCCAGGGCTTCCATTCACAGATCAGGCTCTTCCCGGAGCTGTCTCCCTTCCCTCCCGCCATCCCAACTGATCCCTGGGTTATTCCAGTTCTAGGATAAGTGGCTTTTCTCTTTTCCCCCTCTCCAAAGCCATTTTACAATCCTGAGGCTCCTCGGAGCCCTTTCCGTGCTGTCTCGCAAATAAATCCCACCAGGAGCAGCTCTCCAGATTCGTCTCCCTAATTTTGTTCGAGGCTTCCGTGCATCCATTCAGGTGGATTTGCCTGTGTTTGCCCAGCACTGAGGATTTGGATCCAGATTTTTGTGACTTTATAACAAGTCATTTAGGAACATTTCACATCGGAGCACATCAACTGCTTAATAGGAGTCCGACTGTTCGGGAATCGCTCCCAAACTACTTAATGGGAACTGGTTTTTCCAGCAGCTTTGTCTCCCAGCTCCTCAATTATAAAAATAACCAAACAACCCCTCTGGGGAAGCAGCTTCAAGAATTCCAGAAGTCTGAAAAAAATCCCAATTTCCACCACTGAAGCAGAGCAGTGAAAACTCCCCAATAACCAGGATGGGCACCTGGAAAAGAGGAAGAGGGAATCTGATGAGGAAAGGTGCTCATTCCATTGGATTAGCAGGGACAAGCAGCCAAACTTTTCGGGGGCAAATGCCTGACTTTGGGGTTAAAACAAACGGCATGCTCCCAAGAAAGTTGTGGAAGGTTCTGTTTAGCAGCAAAAAAAAATCCCGTGCAGTTCCTGAGGTTTGTGCATCATTTCTTCCCTCAATACAACAGGATTATTAAAAAAACTAAAAATGAAGTTCTATCATGTAGTGCCCAAGGGAATTCTGATGGGATAACGAGCAGGGATGCAGACAGAGGAAATTTTGGGATGGGATCACAGGATAATCTCCCAGGAGGAAAGGATGACTCCGTTCCATTGCTGGGTTGTTACCTTAGGCTGAGCACAACTCGAACCAACGACATGAAGTGATCCCTGCAATTCTGGCATTAATGAGTTTTATTGTCCTCTTTTATGATCAATCCCATTTTCCAGTGGTCCACATAATGGAATTGTGGGTAAATATTATCCATAAAAACACATGCCAGGGAGCAAAACTTGACGCCGTAAAAACTTGATGGCATAATTTTACTTTTGGTGCTGAGTGCTGCACATTCCCTGTTGGGCTGCACACAGTCCATGGGTGGAACGTGCCCAGAACTTCCCAGATTGTTTATTTTTCCCGCTTCTGGGAAGAATTACATGGAGTGGAGCCCTGCCAGCAGAGCCTCATTTCGTCTCCTGGAAAAAATCAAAGGCTGGGAATGGCAAAGAGGGGGAATAAAGAGACTTTGTGACATTTAACGGGAATGGAAATATGACAGCACGAGGAGCAGCTGGGACAATCCCTCCTGTCCATCCCCTGGAAAAAAGCTCCTCTGGAAGTGTCCAGGGAACTCCTGGAGGTGGCACTCAGTACTCTGGGCTGGTGGCAAGGTGGGGGTTTGGAACAGGTTGGCCTCGATGGGCTGGGAGGGCTTTTCCAACCTCAACAGTTCCATGATCCTCTGGTCCGTGAAACTCTGAGCACTTCCCTTGGAATGCCCAACTCAGCATAACCTTAGAATCCACCTAAAGAAAAGAATCCTATATCAAAGTTTAATCAAGGGAACTAAGGAATGTTTTGGGGTGGATCCAAACAAGAATGTCTTCAGTATCAGTGGGTTTTGGGCCAGCATCCCTGAGGCCGTAAAATTCCTGGGCATTTATTTTCCCTTGAGACACAACAAGGATAAGAACACCTTCTTGAGTTTATGGGATCGTATTCCTGCTCTGGACAAAAACTATGGGAGAGTTTGATGTAGTGAATTGTAGGATCAGGGAATGGTTTGGGTAGGAAGGGATTTTAAAGATCATCTCATCCCACCCCCTGCCATGGGCAGGGACACCTTCCACTGTCCCAAGTGGCTCCAGTCCTGTCCAGCCTGGCCTTGGACACTTCCAGGGATCCAGGGGCAGCCACAGCTGCTCTGGTAATTCCATTCCAGTCCCTCCCCACCCTCACAGCCAGGTATTCCTTCCCAATATCCCACCTAAATTTCTTCTCCGTGTATTGAGGTACCAGAGAAGTGTAAAACGGGTTTTCTGTCCTTCCAAAATGGAATTTCCCATGATAATCACAGGAAAATCTGCAAGGTCAGGAGCAAACCTCAGTGGATGATTTTCATTCACTTCCATTTTGTGCCCAAGTCACCTGGCACAAAATGATGGAATTTTATGTGCTGCACTGGGGATCCTTTAGGAAAAATCTTCGTCTGGAGTGCCTTCAGAGTGGTTCATTCCTGGTTCATCCCAGTTTTTGATGGATCAGCCACTGACAAGCTGAGTCACTGCTGTGTAAAGGGGGAGGGGGGAGATGCAGTTTTGTTAAGAAACTTGAATTTTAGAGACCAAAAGCCAAGACAGATTAATCCCATTGCGTGAGGAACAGATGCCAGAACTCCAAGTTTCTCCATTGTTACCATTGGATTCCACTGTTGTTTTTTTCCCAGATTCCACAGGGGTGGGAGGAAATGTTGACATCATCCCTCGGTCCTCAAAAACCAGAAATTCGTTCTTCAGACCTTCAGATTCCCTCCAGGAGAGGATGGGTTTAAGACAGGTCTGGAATGAAACACGTAAAAACCAGCAGGACACCTTCCGCTCCATTCCCGGGATCTGGAATGGAGCCCTTGGGAAGAGATTATCCAAGGAAAGGGGTGTGTCAGGAATGCCTTGGAGACAGACAGGAAAAACCCTTTAAATATGAAAGCTTTCCAAGGCACTCAGCACCTCTGATTTTCCAGGTAACCGCTGTTATCAGACAAGGAAAAGCTGTTTTCCCGCTGGGAAGACATTCCCTGCCACAGGAATGCTTCAATCTCCACCACGCCTGACACAGCTTTAATTTGTCCCTCCAGGGTGAGGTCACCTGGAATTCCATCCACTGCTGAGGCAGCAGGAAGGTGAGGGAGCCCAAACGCTTTGGGAGGCTGCTCAGTGTCCACGTTTTGTTTGGGAAAAGGGAATTTTGAGCGCACGGAGCAGCTGCCGCTCATGGCAGTGACTGACGGAGCAGCAGGGCTGGTTTGTGACCGCTCCTGTCACACGCACACTTGGCCTTGACCCTGAGCTGGGAATATAAAGGAGATTAATGGCAAAGTGCTGCAGCTCCGGCAATAATCACCTGCCACGGATGGAAAACCGAATCATTTTCCCACCATTTTTCCGTTATCCATCTTGGATACCCGTGAGAAGGAGCTGGGATTTGCCCAGTGACCCAGTGGCAGCCTTGCACACGCACCGAGCGTCCCCAGCTCCGCACGGAATTCAGATCCAGAACAGGTTAATAATCCCAATTAGTCTTAAAATGCCGTAATTGATATTTCAAAACTCTGCAATTAGTGGGGGTTTTCAACTCCTGAACTGCTCCCAGTCCACGAAAACACCCCTGGAGAATGGAATGGGAATGTGTTCCAGCCGATCTGGGAGCAGAGTTTTGAAGATCCCACGATAAACAAGGAGCAAGATGAGGGCACTGAACAACACTAAAAAGCAAAATATTGATTTTTCTCTTATTGAGGCAGCAGCCTCTGCTCTGTGTGCAAGGAACGAGGCAGAGGAGCTGAGAATAACAACGGAATGCGGTCGTGAAATTAAAGATCCCATCAGGAACGGCTCCAGCTGGAGCTGAACCTGCGTGTGCATCTTTGCCTCTTTTCACTCCTTGATTTCAGCTGCTGATCTTATCTCATCACCCATTTCCTTCGTGGTAAATAAGATGCAGAGCTGCTCTCTAAATCAGCACCTTCTTCATGCAGCCTTTTGTGGTGACCACAGCATTTGGGAAGCTCTTGAAAGGCCTAACGAGCCTCATCAGCCGAATTATTTTAATTAACAGAGAAACAGGAGCAGCCTTTGGGTGAGGGATTTTCACGCCGAGGTGCTTTTCTCTCTTATAAAAATTGGGGTTGGAAAAATTGCTCCAAAACTGGAGCAAAGGCTCCCATTTCTAGGAGGAATAACTGAGACATTGAACCAGTTTTTAGTGACACAACTTTTTGATCTTTACCCTATTCAAGGTTTTGGTGTTGGGCTGAAAAACTCATTTAAGTCCTGGAAAACATTGGAAAGAGAAATTTCTGCTTGGCTTTGGCCAGAGTGGGCAAACCAACTTGGGGAGGTGCGGGGTGCTCATCACCCCTGCCAAAATCTCTGTGGAGGGTGAGAGATAAAAAGATTCAGAAATACCAAGTTTGGGACTTTTCCCAAAGTCCCTCAGATGCATCCATGGATCCTACAACCAGAGAAAAGCTGTGGGATGATCAGTGATGCCAAAAACCACTTCCCGCGGAGGTAATTCCATACAAGCACAAGTTCCCGAGGTTTAGGATATCCTGGATTTGGAAATCTGCACACCTGGATCTGTTCTCCTTCTGTCCATAGAACATGGCTAATAATTCCAATATATCCTTGAACTTCTCTTCCTGGGCCGTCTGAGGCATCAAGAAGAAAGCGAACATTGATTAAAACAGGTGTCCGGTGTCCCACGTGTCAGCCCAGGCACTGAAAATCCTGCCAGGAACCAAGCTAATTATGGAAAACCCAGGTAATAAAGGTAAATAACTTCTCCACGAGTGCTTCATAAATATCCAGGGAAAGGCAGCTGCACCGTCTGGTTATTCCATGGATGAGCGGTGGCTGCTGATTGATTACAAAGCTCCAGTCAGGATTTTATCAGCTCAATAACTCTGTAATCAGTCCCTTATCTCAGTTTTGCCTGATTAAAATTGCTGCACAAGTGGCTGTTCTTTCACACTCTCCTTCCCCGAGGGAATTTTGATGGACCACAGCAACGGGAGATGTTTTTAAACGTGTGAGGTCTGCTCTTGTGAGTCGCCTCCTTTGCTTTTGAGGGTGTGTTATGAGTGGATGATGTGGGTTTAAATCAGCTCCCGCCTTTTGCCCAGGCCTCTGGCAGCGGGCAGTCACATTACTGAGGTGTCCAGCACCCCAAAACCCACTTCCCTTCGCAGGTTCTTTAATGATGGCTGATTCGGTCTATTATAAAATGGATTATTTATTTATAGACACAAAACTAACAGACATAAGACTTAAGACAGACTACTACTACGCAGGGATATGACGAAAAGCGGAATATTAGTAAATACACGCGGAGTTAAAGGTACCATTAAAATTACGGCTAGGTAAGAAATAGTACAGCTTAGGATTCAGTGTTTCTTACCATCTGATTCTTGATGGAATATACATGGAAAATCCTCTCTCTCAATCCCCGGGGAGGTGACCTGGAGCTGCACTTTGCTCCAGGGAGAAATCTCACACATTCTCAAAGAGGTGAGTAAGAGACTTCTGCTCTGTGACAATTTGTGTGGGCTTTTATAGACATGAGAACCGTGTCCTTTGGTCAAGGATGTTTCTCTCATCTCTTCCCGCCTTTGCTTTCCAGACTAAGATGTTGATTCTTAGCTGGGGGCCTGAGCCCTTTGGCACCAGAGACACCCCGTGCTGGGCCTGTGACCCGCCCCAGTTCTCTCTTGCACGTGCACCAACCATCTGTGGTAGAGAGAAGGTAGACATGTCCTGCCAAAGGCGTAATCGGGATGTAAACTCGGGATGTGGAGTGACGGGGAAGACGCGTGCTAACGTCCGTACAAACAATTCCGTGGGTGAGGGTGAAATAAACAGGAGCTAGTCACCTCTTGGAAGGCAGATTGGTTTATTTAGAAAACAGCAAACACTGAGAACGGGACCCCGAGATAAGCCCGAAGATCCACGCGACAAAGCAGAACAAAGCACGGCGCGCGCGACGCCGGGCGCTCCGCGGGCAGACAGCCACCGCAGGGGCACCTCGGGCACAGCACCAGGAGAGCTCTCATCAGCTTGTCCTGTGTCAGGGTTGGGGCGTTTTGGATCCTCGCGTTGGTGGGTCCTGGAACACATCTCTGACTGGCTCGTTCTAGGGGTTCATTTCTGACCAATCATTTGGGGAACTGGCGCACCAATTAAAATCTGGAATGATGTCATCACTTCTGCAGAGAATTTCTGGAAAATTCTACCCATTAGCCACCCCTATCTGACTCCCCTCTAGTGGTTACATGGAGGTGTTACACCCGTACATCGGCACACTTTAAAAGCAGATTAACTAATGTTAATTAGTTAATTACAACTTGATTTGACCAATTATAAAACTCAACCCTAACATAGCTCCAACCACCCATCCTCATGCAACCAGCCCACCAAAGCCCACTCGTTTATAACAAGGGGACCGGTGTTAATGGCTTTAAAATGGGTTTTAAGGTCCGTCCCCACTTCCAGCCGCGGGTTTGTTCCAGAGCCCCGACAATTTGGCCCCTGGAGCAGCCAAATGGGGCCGCACGAGCCGGAGTTTCTGAACTCAGTCTCCCGGCTGACTTTTACCCAGGGATCAGCCAATATTTTGTTCTCCATCCAAACCTGCTCCGGAAGCAGTTCCCGAATTCTTCTGCCATCCTTACTCGAGGTTTTGCCGTTTCAAGGTCACGAGAATTCACTCTGCTGCAGTGCCGGTAATTTATTCACTCCGAGGATTTTTGGAGCAGAGGATTTGAATAAAGTTAAAAATTCCACCCCTTTTCCTCTGACACTTTATTAGAACTGAATCCGCACCGAGCATTCCCATTTTTTTTTCCCCAGTTAAATGCAGCTCTCCCTTTCTCAGGCAGTTTCAGATTCCTCCAAAGACAGGAAAGGAAAGTATCAAACCCCAGGGAAATTTGGGAGCTGTCACATAATTGGGAAAGGGATTAAAATATTGCTGGATCTGACTTGATTGCTCCACGAGGCTCTTGGAATTTGCTCCTCTGGAAGTTGCTGCTGCTTAAACCAGGAGACAGAAAGGGAAACTCAGCTTTGATTCCAAAAACAAGTGACAAGAAAAGCTTTTCCTGGGAAAAACCTTGGACGTGAGAAACACGGGAAGTCTGTGAACTGACAGTCAAGTAAAAACTGGTGGTTTTTTCAGGTTAAAAAAATACTAAAAAATCAAAATCTGAAGAGAAATAAAATTTTTGATAATTTTTGAAAGGTTTTGTTTTAATATTCCAAGACCTAATTTGGAGAGCAGGAGCAACATGATAAAGAAATGATATTTGTCCCACATTTTGCCTGGAATTGAAGCAGTGAGCGTCTTATAAGGAAAATAATATTCTTGAGCTCTTCTGAGTTTTTTCTCTTTCAAGATGTGTGAGAAGATCCAGGGAATGCCCCAAAATTTGGGTGCCTCTTTCCAGGGAATTCTGTCTTTGTAGGGCACAGGTAATGTTCCAACATTCCTGAAGTCTGGTGGAATCACCACCTTCCAAAAATTTTTATTTACTTCCAGTTCACCAAAAGCTTGGGTTTCTTTGAGCCCTTGGCACAGTGTCCCCCCTACACATTCCTCCCATATTTTCCATGGATTTTGGATCAGAATTCCAAAGCAGGTGGGACAATTAGCAGAGACCAGCCTTCAGAACCTCCACAACTCCTTCCTGCCTCAATTCCTTCTCCAGGAAAGCTTCCAATCCTCTTCCCTTCACATTCCCTCTCTTGGAGGTGTTCCCTGTGCCCTGTGGGATCTCATGGAATGGTTGGGGTTGGAAGGGACCTTAAATCCCATCCCATTCCACCCCTGCCAAGGGCAGGGACATCTCCCACTATCCCAGGCTGCTCCAAACCCCTTGAACACTTCCAGGGATGGGACATCCCCAAAAGGCTTTGACATTCCACGACATTTCCCTCCGCTGGCGTTGGATTCCTCAGCTGTTCCATAAATATTTCTTCATGGAAACACGAGGTCGGGTGCCGGGAAATCAGCAGAGCTCCCTTAAGCCCAGGGGAAGGGGCTGATTTACCCCACCTGCGGTTTTCTCCCTGGATATTTATTCCCAGTGATCTGGGGATACAAGAAATTGGAAAAGGTTGAGGCAGCTTCGTGGATTTCCATCCATCTTTCCCATCTTCCCGGGCTTATCCCGGCATTAGTCAGGAGGCAAAATAATATTTAAAGACCTCCTTTCTCCCATTCATTTATGAGTTGATTAATTCAGTCCCACGGAAGGCGTGGAACATCTCTCCCGGAGAAATGAAAGGCCTTGGATGTGGCTGAGGAATTTTTGCTCGCTCTGATATTCGATTTATGAACAGCTTTTCCAAATATTTCCAGCAAATTCTTCTTAAAACAACATTATTTTACCCCCTCTTGGGGTGAAGGGTTGCAGCCACTGGGAAAAGAGGATGGATGTAAAACTTGGGAATTTTATGGAGGGAAACAAAGGATTTAAATAAGTCCTAAAGAATTTTTATATTGTTCTTTCTAAACCAAACCCCCTCACTTTAATAATGGAGTTCCTTGGAAAAGTGAGTCATGTTCCTAGAATTAAATCCTGCTGATTTTAATGCTCAAGGCTGCTCAGTAATTTAGTTTTAAAAGTCCCACATGTTGCTATTTTGGCCAGAAAAATTAACTTAATTTGAAAAAAAATTCCTTTATTGGTGGTTAGGGATGTTCCCAAACAATCCATTGGGCACCTGATCTGGGAATTCCCAGTTTTAGACAAATGCAGGGATGACCCCGTTGCTGTGACCAGGATTGAGCAGACTCTAAATTTCAGGTTCCTGTTTATTTCAACACCCGGAGTTGCCAAATAAATCCTGTAGAGGAGACCTTCATCCCATTTTCATCAGGAAAAAGAAACTTTCAAGGATTAAGTGAGTCGGGAATTTTGGGATGAGGCACGGAATTTGATGCCTTAATTTATAACATTTACCAGGGATTTGTGCATCAAGATAAATCTGAAAATCTTTGTTTGAATCTTGGTTAAAAGGAATATCGGAGTTGGAAAGAATTCTGGTTTTTCCCTATTCCAAGTTTTTACTGGAAAACGCTGGAATATCAATTAACACGCATTGCCTAAAATTTAGTTTGAGAATATTAAATCATTAAATCCCAGTTTAACATCTGGTTTTTCCTCAAATGAGATGGAAAAATACAATTCCATGTTTTTATTAATTTGGGATTTCATTGTTGGTTAAATAAACCTGAATTTCCAGGTCTGCAGCGGGTGCAGCAGTAAAAATGGAATTGCTCCTGACGGGATTTGTGGCTGTCCCATGGGAAAGGAATGAACCCTGAGCTACGCCAGTCCTGATAAATGTTATCATTTTGGGTGCCTCTTTCTGGGGAGTTCTGTCTTTGTAGGGTGCTGACAGGTAGCGATCCAACATTCCCAAGGCTTGGTGGAACCACCGCCCTCCAAAAGGTTTTTTTTTGCTTCCAGTTCATCAAAAACTTGAATTTTTGGAGATTTTTTCTCAGATTTTGAATAAAAAACAATGCCTGAGAGCAAGAATTAAGATTCGAGCTTTAAATATAGACCAAGACAAAAAAAAGGGGCATCTACACCTCCGTGTCCTCAAGAGAAACTGATAAAACACGGGAAGAGAAGGAATAATTCGGGATAAACTTCCCAGAAATCTGCAATGTCATCTGCGTAAAACCGGATCTCTGATCCCTATCTTGAGATTCCCTGAGTCAGAGGGAGTGGGGGTGGAATAAAGATGAGCCCAGGGAGATAAAGACGAGCCCAAGAAGGAGCCCTGAGGGCATCAGAGGGATCTGACTGTGTGGAACTGGGGCGGATCAGCAAAAATGTGGGAATGCGAGGGATGTAAGGGTGGTGAGGAGTTCGGGATTGGGCTGCTCGTGGCTCCTCAGGGTCCTCAGGGAGGTTCCCAGCCCAGGGTTTCCCTGTAAACCACAGAACAGGGAATCCCACTAGGAGTGGGCTAAAAATTAAACAATAAAGTTACCCCGGCCATAAATGACTCCCCAACTTCTCCTTCCCGTTCCTGGGAGAGGGAATGAAGGGAGCAGGGAGCTGCAATGGAAATGGGGAAGGTTCTAGAGAGTCACTTATGGGGGGAGGGGCTGAGGGAGCTGGGAAGGGGCTGGAGCCCCAGGAATTCCCGAGGGAGCTGGGAAAGGGGCTCAGCCTGGAGCAAAGGAGGCTCAGGGGGGACCTTGTGGCTCTGCACAACTCCCTGACAGGAGGGGGCAGCCGGGGGGGGTCGGGCTCTGCTCCCAGGGAACAGGGACAGGAGGAGAGGGAACGGCCTCAGGCTGGGCCAGGGGAGGCTCAGGTTGGACATCAGCAGGAATTTCCCCATGGAAAGGGTGCTCAGGCCTTGGCAGGGGCTGCCCAGGGAGGTTTGGAGTGCCCATCCCTGGAGGTGTCCCAGGAATTCCTGGAGGTGGCACTCAGGGCTCTGGGCTGGGGACAAGGTGGGCATCGGTCAAAAGCTGGATTTGATGACCTTGGAAGACTTTTCCAGCCTCAGTGATTCCATTCCACAATTCCATGACGAGCAAAGATCCCTGCAGGACCCCTTGGGTCACAAACCTGAGGAGTTTTCTTCTTTGAGTGTGCCTGAGGAATTATAACTTTAAAATCAGGATTCAGGGAAGCACTTCAGCATTCCATGCAGAAAATCCATGTGGAAGTGCTTTGCTGGTTCAGGGCTAAATGAATCTGTAATGATTTTATTAACAACGCCTTGGACATAATTTCTGCATTAAATTCTAAACACCGGGTTTGATGAATTCAAACAATTACCCCGTGCAGCAACAGCATTCATTAAAATTGATGATTACCTGCTCATTAAAATTAATTATTACCTGCTCACTTTTTATGAATGAGCAGGGCTATGGGCAGATTGCTCAGCTGGAGTAAATCAGGAATATTCCAGGAGTGGGATGGAATTAATTTAAACTCTGAGAATCTGTGAGAAGTTTTTAGGAATCTCTGGTCCGGGTGGATCCCAGAGTAAAGCGGGAGCAAAGTTTGGATCTGGAATAAGCTGGAAACACAAAAATCAGGTGTTCAAAACATTCTGCTGGAGGTTTAATGGGTTCATCTCCCAGCTCCAGCAAAGCCAGGCTTTAGCGGGAAAAGCCAGGATCTCACTGGAAAATTAAATGGGAATCTCAGGAATTATTGTTATTTGTAATTTATTAAGTGCCTGAAAGGGAAACTCAATGGAAAGGGGATTTGCACAAAGTCCCACCTCACTCCCCAGGAGATACTCCTAAACCTAAACCTAGACCTAAACCTAAACCTAGAGACACCCCTTGAACCCCTCCTTAATTTGGACATAAAAATAGTTCCAAATTTCATCCACAGATCTTATCAAACTCCATCTTCCCGCTGCTTCTCCTTCCCACACACTGATATTCCCTCAGGAAGGCAGCTCCAGGATTTTCCAGTTTCTAGCCCTGTTCAAACACCAATAATTCTTGTCTCAGCATTTTTCTTGATGTTTAACTCAATTCCCTCCTGTTTTGGGTTGGGTTTTGTTTTGTTTCCTCTCCCTCCTGGATATATCCATTAATATTCATTTCCCTTTCATTTTCCAACATCCAGTATCCAAATGACCTGAGGATGGATGGATTTTCCATGGGTGCTCTGGTCCCAGAGAAGACTCCCAAGCATTCCCAGAGCCAGGACCAACAACAGGAATTATTCCTGATTGAACTGGGTGGGAATTTTGCCTAATTAAAGGAAGGAAATTATCCTGAGCTTCCCATCACCCCCCAAACTTTGCCGTTGGATGTTCCCAGGGCTCCAGGAGCATTTGGACAATGCTCTCAGGGATAGGGTGGGATTGTTGGGATCTCCCGGGCAGAGCCAGGGTTTGGACAGGATGATCCTTTTGGGTCCTTTCCAATTCAGAATATTCTATGATTCTCTCATCACCTCTGCAGTGGCCAAAATGTCTCGTTCTTGACGGTGGATGACCAGGAATGCTGAGGGTTCCCCATTATCTGCTGGAATGTCCAGCATGGAACCTCACCCAATCCCCAAATCCCATCAGAGTAGGGGTTTGGAGAGTGCGAATTGTGGAATTTAGGGCTGGGAATTGGATGCAGAGTGTGGGAAGGAAAAGTGGGAATAATTTGGATATTGGCACGGAAAAGACACAACCAGGGAATGTGAGGAGTTGAGGAACCCCCTGAGTCGAGTGTGGGAAGGAAAAGTGGGAAAAATTTGGATATTGGCGCAACCAGGGGATGTGAGGAGCTGAGGAATCCCTGAGTGAAATATGAGGAAGAAAAAGCGGAATAATTTGGATATTGGCACGGAAAAGACACAACCAGGGAATGTGAGGAGCTGAGGAGCCTCCTGAGTTGACTGTGGGAAGGAAAAGTGGGAATAATTTGGATATTGGCATGGAAAAGACAACCAGGGCATGTGAGGATCTGAGAAAACCCTGAGCAGTGTGAGGAAGGGGAAAAGTGAATAATTTGGATATTGGCACGGAAAAGACACAACCAGGGAATGTGAGGAGCTGAGGAGCCTCCTGAGTTGACTGTGGGAAGGAAAAGTGGGAATAATTTGGGTATCGGCACTGAAGAGGCACAACCAGGTTGAGTGAGGGGTTGCAATCTCCCCATGGGTAAGGGAAAACAAAGCTCTGTTTTTGGGGAAACCACTGCTCCTTAGGGGTTAAAGGAACATCCGATAAACTGCACAATTCCAATCTCTTACAAATATCCCAGTTTTTTTCCTCCTCTCAGAACAAATCCCAGCTGAAGACCAGGAGCAAGGTTTTACCACTTAAAGTTTTTGCAGGATTTTACCTTTTCTTGTTTCATGAAATGATTTGGGAAGGTGGGATAGGGGAGAGGGCAGGAAAGGGAGGTGGGAAGCACCTTAGTGAGCTTCATCCTAGCGGGAATATTTTATATACTCCCACTGGGATTCCCTGCTTCCTTTGTAATTGCTCCAGGATTTCATATAAAGGATGGATAAAGGTGCCCTACAAATTCCTCATCCCTGGAAGTGTCCAAGGCCAGGTTGGGCAGGGTTTGGAGCAACCTGGGATAATGGAAGGTGACCCTGCCCATGGCACGAGTAGGAATGGGATGGGATTTAAGGCTCCTTCCAACCCAACCCATTCCATGATTTCATTTAAAATACATAAATCATCTACTCAAATGATTTACTTAAATCAGTTTATAACCGTGCCAAAGATCAGGAGGAGCAGGGACAGTGTGGAGTTCAAGGAAAAAGGATTCATGGGAATAAACATGAGTGAAAAACTCCAGTCCGTGCCCTGTGCCGCTCACCAAGGACACCGGAGTGAGACTGATGCAATCCTGGAATTCCAACCACCCTTCGGAATTCGTCACTTGCTGATCTGCAGCAAAACAAGAGGAAATGGCCTCAAATTGCTCCAGGGGATCTTTAGGTTGGAATTAGGGAAAAATTCTTCATGGAAAGGATGATCAGACATTGGAATAGGCTGCCCAGGGCAGTGCTGGAATTCCCATCCCCGGAGGGGTTTAAATCCCCGTGGACGTGGCACTTGGGGACACGCTCAGTGGTGGGTTGGCGGTGCTGGGGAAGGGTTACGCTCCATGATCTTGCAGTCTTTTCCAACCTAAATGATCTTACGTTGGTATTTACCTTCCTGGAATGGTTAATGGAGGCTGAAAAGGAAAAATTCCATCTCCACAGCCCAATTCCGCCCATCCCGCTCAGCCTCTGCTGCCCAACCTCTCCCTGAGCGGCACTTCCTGGGAACTGCTCCTTTCTGAAGCCTCGGCTTTGCAAATATCACACAGGTTAAGTGCTCTGGTTACAGGATTATTATCCAGGCTATTCCCTGGAGCGGGGCATAGAGTGGAGAAGCCGGATAATGAAGCAGCCCGGAATTCTCGGCGCTTTGCAGGCAGGGCCGGGCCCTGCCTCTCTTCCCTCCTTGGGGAGCACTAATTGGAGCAGTGCCTCAGCTCCGTGACAGGATGCCAATGGTGGGCAGGAACTCATTTATCAGCGGCTGGAGTGGCTAAAGGGGATGGATCTGCTGTCATTCCCAACGTTCCCGGAGCAGGCACACAAATAATCCATGGGAACCACGTCCCTGCCCCAGCGCGAGGCACCTTCAAGCTCCCAGTCTGATTAGATCCCACTTGTTCTCCATTAATCTGCTCTAATGAACTTCCTGACCTTCTCCCGAGCCCCAGCCGCGAGGAATTTCCCCGATAATTCTCGCCTGGTGCCGTAATCCTATTTTCCAAGTAATCCCAATAACTCACGGGTGAACATTTCCAAGGTTAGGGCTGAAAAGGGAAATTAAATAATAGACACAGGGGCTGCGACTGTGAGTAATTAATTGTGTGGTGCTCCGTGATTCCCAGCTCCGATTCGCGAGAAAAACCAGGAACAAGGATGTGGAGCGAACGATGAAATCCCATAAAAATTTATGCAGATGCCTCCAACAAATTTGTGCCATCATAAAGCAACCAGGAAAGGTCTTATTTATGGAGCGTGGCATAAATCAGGAGATTTAGTGGGATCTTCTAACAAAGGGAGAGTAATTAAATGCTTGGGAATCAAGGATTGGACATGGTCCGTGAAAAATGTCTGGAGACGAGCAGTTAATAGGGGATGTCAGGGTGTGTTGCTGGAGAAGTTCATGGACGTGATTAAATCTCCTTTTTATCTCTGCCCGTAAATCAAGCTGAGCTCAGGCAGTGAACTCCGCATCCGTGAGGAGGGAAGGGACAAGGAAGAGTCGTGGCTGGAGAGGTTTCAGGGAAGAGGAAAAAGTGGGAAAGAAAAGGATGCAGGAAGGGCTTTTATGTCTTGGATTAGAGTGGGGAAAGGAGATGTTTGGGAAATATTGGATCAGAGACCCATGGAATGGGTTGGAAGGACCTTAAATCCCATCCCATTCCAAGCCCTGCCATGGCAGGGACACCTCCCACTGTCCCAGGCTGCTCCCAGCCCCAGTGTCCAGCCTGGCCTTGGGCACTGCCAGGGATCCAGGGGCAGCCACAGCTGCTCTGGGAATTCCAGCCCAGGCCCTCCCCACCCTCCCAGCCAGGAATTCCCAATTCCCAATATCCCATCCATCCCTGCCCTCTGGCAGTGGGAAGCCATTCCCTGGGTCCTGTCCCTCCATCCCTTGTCCCCAGTCCCTCTCCAGCTCTCCTGGAGCCCCTTTAGGCCCTGCAAGGGGCTCTGAGCTCTCCCTGGATCCTTCCCTTCTCCAGGTGAACATTCCCAGCTCTCCCAGCCTGGCTCCAAAGCCCTCGGAGCATCTCCATTGCCCTATCCCTGGATAATGAGGATAAATAATCCATGATTTCCTGACTGTCCGATGATCAGAATATACAGATCCAAGAACACTTCCAATTCCCTCTGTTCCAGCCTGATTGGAGTTAATTTTGCTCACAAACCGCACAAAAGCTTCAGAGTTTTTCCCAAACCGTTTTCCACGTCCTTTCCTTGCATTCTCCCATCCAAGGAAGGCAGGATGGATTGTTTGGCAGTGACTCCTTGAACCCTCGGAGAGTGGAGACCGAGGAGCCAACGGGAGAAGATAAGAAAATAATTGTGGATCTGTCACCGGAACACACGGAATTGTAGTCCCGGAGACTGGCAGAGGTTAATTAAAAGTGTGAATTCCAAATGATTCCATTAAATTGGGACAAATCCCATTTGGAAGAGCCATTTTTCATTCTCAGCCCGTGATCTCTCATCGAGTTCAAGGTGTCGTGCTCAGTGGAATTTGGGATTTAAACCGTTTCCAACCTGTGGTGGGAACAGTTTGCATCCCAAATTCCTGGATGCATGGAATGGTGGGAGTGATCCCAGGGGTTTGCGCAGCCGGATCCCACAGTCCTGTGGGGGAGATGGATGCGTGCAATTAATTTTTGTTAATTAATGCATCCCTTTTGCCCTCCTGGATCTGTCTTTCCCATGCAATTCCTTGCATTCCAATGCCACTGCAAGAAGATTTCCCTGTTTTCCATGACTGGTGGGATAATTCATTCCCTCCTTCTGAGAATTATCCAGATAAAAGTATTTTTTGTCAACTTTTGACTTATTAAGGTTAATTTTTAATTGCACTGGAGTGTAAACATTATCCAAGGAATTATTTCAGCTCCTGAACCTCGGAAGCTTCTGAGTCTCTCAGGTTTGTGGGATTGAAGAGACCCTGAAGAGACCCCAAAAATCCTGATAAAAACCCCCAAATGGGAACCTTTCAGAAAATCCTTGGCTTCCCGTGGACTTGCATAGTTAACATTGAAGACTGGAGTGCTCAATGGGATTTCTTTGAGATTTAAATGGGATTCCTTCGGGATTTAAATGGGATTTCTTTGGGGTTTAGATGGGATTTCCTTGGGATTTAAATGGGATTTCTTTGTCGGCTGTGACTCACAATTGACTTGCCCAGTGGCTGCTCTGCAATAATTGATTTCCTTATTGCCCTGCAATAATTATTTCTGGAATTGGACCGTTTTTGTGTTGGCTGAAGAACCAAAAACCCCCTTTTTTTTTTCTTCTGGAAAAGATAAAGCCTGACTTCCAGGGGCTTTGTGCTGACTCAAACTTGCTCCAACAAAACCTTCCCGGGGTCGTTTTAAGTTCAGCTGAAGTGGCTTTTTAGGTGCAATCCAAGCTGAAAATGTCTTGGCTAAAATTGTTCCTAATTCTGAATTTCTTGGGCTGCTCCATTTAAAGGGAATATTTTGTGTGGGTGTGAGGACAAGGCAAATTCTCTGTTAAATCCAGGTTCTTTTCCAGGTGGGAATGGGGCAAAGGAAACGTTAAAAGTCACCTTTCTGGACATTAAAAGTCACCTTTCTTCCTGCAGGGGAAATAGGGAGATTTTTCTGTATTTTGGGATGCAAAAGCAACAGTTTCTCACCCGTTTGGGAATAGGGAATGTGTTTAATCTCATCCGGGAGAGATTGAAAAAGGAGATTTTCATTTTATGACAGTGGCAGCTCTGCCAGTCCTGCACTCACTGGAGAATTCCAGTTGGGATTTACTAAAAAAATCTGTAAATTAGCTAAGGAATTCTGTTTGGAAATGGGAGCCACGGGAGTCTGAGCCTTCCTGGGTGAATATTTGGAGAATTCCAATGTCCCAGCTGGGAAATGAGGCTGAAAGTGTTGAAACCAAAACATAAAATAGGGCAGGACATGGGGTGATGGTTTTAAGTGGGAAAAGGTGGATTAAAATGGGATATTGGGGAGGAATTCCTGGCTGGGAGGGGTGCTCAGAGAAGCTGTGGCTGTCCCTGGATCCCTGGAAGTGTCCAAGGCCAGGCTGGACATTGGGGCTTGGAGCCACCTGGGATAGTGGGAGGTGTCCCTGCCCATGGAAGAGGCTGGAACTGGATGGGATTTAAGGTCATTTAATGCTAAATTTTGATTTACAACCTTTTTTTTTTTTATTTTGCAGGAGTTCGTGCATCTTTCCAATGCTCTGACAAGATAAGGATCCACGATGCTTTGCGTTATCCGTGACCATTCCAACAGGAATTAGGGAAAACCCAGGTTTGGTGCCTAAGCCAGTGACAATTTTCCGTAGTTCGATCTCCTGGGAGAGGACGGATAATCCCGGAGTTCAAGCACTGCATTAACCACAGGGAGAGCTGATGTTCATTCCAAGATCCGATATCGGAATCCATCACGGAAATCAATCGGATTAAGCTGCAGGAACTTCATTATTGCAGCTCAGAAATCCTGGGAAGAAACGAGAGGCCACAGGAGGTGTCCAAGACAGAAATTCCCTGCTCTGTTCATCCTGCTGGGAATTCTGGGCATGGATTTCTCCCAGATTTCTCTGGGATTTCTCCCACATGAGGCTCTGGATTTGCTCTAGGTGCTGAGACTGACCCAGCACCATGGTCAGAGGGAATTCCTGGAAATTCTGGGCATGGATTTCTCCCAGATTTCTCCCAGATCAGGCTCTGGATTTACTCTGCACACCAGGATTGACCCAACACCATGGTCAGAGGGAATTCCTGGAAATTCCAGGTGTGGACTGTCCCAGCAAACTGCTGGATAACTGAAAATCTCAACAAAAAAAAGATTATTTGGGGTTTTTTCTCCATTTTTTTTCCTTTTTTCTTTCTTTTTCCTGAATGATTGTTCTGGGCAATAAAGGAATTGCAAAGGGCTTCCAAATTCAGGGAATTCAGCAGGAAAACCCAGCTCTCCTGGGGCTCTTTAGCTCCTTTTAAAGCAGTTCTCAGCTTTGCGAGGAGAGCTTTTCCCTGGCAGGAATTGATTCCTGGGTTGCGTTTGTGATAAATAAAAGCTCTGATCCACCTGGAGCCTCCAGGGCCCCTCGGCGGAGCCCGAGATCAACGAGTTCATTCTGGAGTGTAAATCACAGGGATGTGGGAAGGGAACAAAATGTCTGGGTCCATCAAAGGGAAAATATTCCTTATTCCTGCTCTGCTCCCAGGGCAGGTTGTTCATCTCCTGCTTTAGCAAATATTCCCCAGCTCAGCTCCCTGGCATTGCAGTTGGAGGAGTTTCTCTAAAAACCAAATGAAATCTGGAGGTGATAATTTAATTCCTCCCTCTCCTGATGGAGAAATATTGATTCTCCTCATATTTAGACCCATTTTATTTATTTTATTCTCCTCATCCTTTATAGCAGAGAATTCCAGGATGGTTTGGGTGGGAAAACTCATCTCGTTCCACCCCTCCCATGGAGCTAAAGATGCAGCTGGATAAACTTCCCTCTGCCCATCCATTTTTCAATTTTGATGGAATACTGACCTCCCTCTGACCACCCATTTTTAATTTTAGTGGAATATTTCCTACAGGAACGCAACCAGTTCATTGCCATTGTTTTGCCTCTATCAACACAGAGACCCCTCAGATTTTCTCAGGCCCGTCCCACCTTGGAACAATAAATTCCAGCAGAGTTGTTATTATTAACATTGAACTGTGAAAATGTGATGGGTGCACACCTGAAACACTGAAAAGAGACAAGAGGAGCTGGCTCACATTTCATTTGCCTGGAGGAAATAAATCAGGATTTGTGACAGTTCTGCTCAGGCAGAAATGAAAAGGTGCTGTCTCGGGAAGCGGGGGTTCACAGAGCGTCTGTGAAATCCATGGAAAAGAGATAAATCAGCTGAGCTGCTTTGACATTAATCCCGTGTTTAATTTTTCCTGAATAAACTGTAAAATGAGTAAAAAAATCCAAAAAGTGGCGAAGTGAAATCCCAGGTCTGTTGCCACTCAAACACATCAGGATTGAGTCTGTTTGGGATCACTGGAATTGGGGTGGAAGCAGGAAAAATGGTTGGTGACACTTTTCCTTCGCTGATACCGGTTCAGGATCAGCTTTTCCACATATTTGGAGCATGGATTTGGAAAACACCCACTCCAATGAACCTTAATGACTCTGAACTGAGCTGGGAAAACGGCCCCACGACTCTTCCTTTCTTTATTTTCCTGGGACAGCATTTTCCATGCGGCTCTTGGTGAAGGAATGTCGACTTCCTGCATGGTTGGACATTAATCCCATGTTTAATTTCTCCTGGATAAACTGTATAATGAGTAAAAAACTCCAAAAAGTGGCAAAGTGGAATCCCAGTTCTGTTGCCGCTCAAATATGTGGGGATTGAATTTGGAACTGCTGGAATTGGGCTAGAAGCAGAAAAAATGGTTGGTGACGCTTTTCCTTCACCGATACCGGTTCAGGATCAGCTTTTCCACATATTTGGAGCATGGATTGGGAAAAAACCCACTCCAATTAAGCTGCATATTAATTATGCACCAATGAACCTTAATGACTCTGAACGGAGCTGGGAAAACGGCCCCACGACTCTTCCTTTCTTTATTTTCCTGGGACAGCGTTTTCCTGTGGCCATGCGGCTGTTGGTGAAGGAATGTCGACTTCCTGCATGGTTGGACATTAATCCCATGTTTAATTATTCCTGAATAAACTGTATAATGAGTAAAAAGTGGCAAAGTGGAATGCCAGTTCCATTGCCACTCAGATATGTCGGGATTGAATCTGGAATTGCTGGAATTGGGCTGGAAGCAAAAAAAAAAAGGTTGGTGACGCTTTTCCTTCACTGATATCGGTTCAGGATCAGCTTTTCCACATACTTGGAGCATGGATTTGGGAAAAGAACCCACTCCAATTAAGCTGCATATTAATTATACATCAGTAAACCTTAATGATTCTGAATTGAGCTGGGAAAGCGGCCCCACGACTCTTCCTTTCTCCCAGCTTTAAGCTGTGGGATCCTTCGGGATGAGGGGGAGGATGGATTGGGATATAATTGGATTTATCGAGCTGTTAAGTATCCATGTGACTGCTGTGATCTTGGATGGAATTCCAGAATGGTTTGGGTTGGGAAGGACCTTAAACGCCATCCCAGTCCCATGGACAGGGACGTTTTCCACTATCCCAGATTTCTCCAAGCCCGACCTAACCCAATATCCAGTCAGATTTACCACAAAAAAATTGCATTTTATCAGACTCAGGCAAAATTTGTGCTCCAAAAACTCTGTAGAAAACACAACCCACGGGAGGAGCCAGTGGTGCAAAATTTTCCAGGTTCCTGTTGGACTTGAGGGAATATTTTATTCCATGTTTATCCTTGATTTGCCTGGGACCAGCCTGGGAATAAGATTTCGGTATGTCCCTACAGCTGGATAAGGACACAACACGTGATCCTGAATTCTTCAGCTTGTCCGTCCCCTGGGTCCTAAATCCTCCATTGCACCTGGAGGTTCTTGTCCACCTTAGAGATTTGGGATCCTGATGGAATTTTTGAGGCTTCTTGGTGGCCTGGGAAGAGATTTGATTATGTTTAGATCCCAAAAAACCATCGGATATTTGAGTGGATCTCTGCCTGAGGCTTCCTGCAGTGTGGAAAATGTGTTTTCAGCTCAAATTCCTGTTGGGAGGTGGAGCCCAATTCAAGCTCCCGTTCCCTCTCCCTCTGTCTGGAAGAGCCCATAATGAAATGGGAACACCTGGCTTTTTTTCAGGAATGGTTGTTCCATGCAGGAAGTCGACATCCCTTCACCAACACCAACGGCCACAGGACAGCGCTGTCCGGGGAAAAGAAATATTTCAGCTCCTGCTCTGTGGTGGTTCCTCAAACCCTTCCTCTGACATTGTCTTTGCTAATCCTCATGGAAAACAAAAAACTCGGCCCCATTCCCTGCAGGAATCTCCATCCTGGAGCATCCGAGTTACGGCACAAGTGCCCTTAAATCAGGGTTTAAGAGGCTCTGAGCAACCCCCGGATCTGATAAACCACAAAAGCTCTTTTGGCTCTTTTTCGAGCTGTTCCAGCTGCTTTGACTCAGAAATTTCCACGGATGAAGGAAAAATTCCACCTCCTCATCCAGTGTTAATCCATTGGATTTTGGAGACTGAGCCCTCTCTTCCTTGCTGCAATTTATACCCAGGTAAATTTTGTTAAATGTTCAAAAAATGCAGTCCAGATTTCCTGCCAGATTTCTCCCCGTTCCTGCTTTCAGTCATGGATCTCCTCATGTTTCTGGTGACTTGGGAAGATCCCACCTGGAAATTTTTTAGGCAGTGACTCAGAAAATCAATCAAGTCCAAACTTCCACTTCTCTTGGTTAAGCTGAACAAGACGAGCTGATTAAACCTCTTGCTGTTCCTTGAGTTTTCCAGGAATAAAAAGGAATTTTCTGGAAATAAAATTAAATATTTTCCCTCTTTCCCACAATTATCTCTCGTTTTAAAGTCAAAATCCTGCTGTGTTTCGGGATTGTTTCACTCCAGGTCACGTTGTTCTCCCGGAGTGATCAACTTGTTCTGCAAGGGGAGAGTCTGGAATTTTAAATGGGATGTTGGAAGCATCCTCAAGGTGTTGGGTTAAGGAGTAGGTGCTAAAGAGGGATAAAATATCCTTGGATTCCACCCAGCAGCTGGATTTGGGGATGGAAGAGCCATCTTGACACCCTGGATTTTATCTCCTGATGAAATGCTGGATTTGGGAATGCCCCAGGCTAAAACGCAAAGGTCCCCATGGCAAAAGAAGCCAAAGATGTGTCTGGGAGAATAAAATGGACAAACTCCTGAGAGACAGCCAACATTCCACGGAATATTCGGGATCAGATCTGGATCAGTGGGGTTGAAATCAACCCCATGGAGGGCTGAGAGCGGTGCAAAATCAGGGCTGAGGGTACCCGAGGCCAGCTCTCACCCACGGCCTTACCACGCATTCCCGACTCCAAAGGCCTTTCCCATCTGTCCCCGGCGCGTTGCCCCATCTGGAGCAGGCCCGGGAAGCGCCAGGAGCCGGAAAAGCGGCGACGCAAAGCACAGCTGGAAAGGAGCAAAGCCGGCAGTGAGTTAATGGAGGTGGGAGCTGGGGAGCAGCACTCGGCCTTTTCCAACGGGATGAGAGGTGAGTGATGGATTAGAAATCCTGCCTGTGGTTTTATCCGGTCTGGAATTACAAAAACAAGGAAACTCCATTAGTGGAATGCATCTTGCCCACAGCTGCGGGCTCTGGGAGCACAGGGAGCGCCGATTTCCCTGCCCTGAGCGTTGCTCCATTAGTGTCAGCTTGGATGAGGAGAGGGAAAATGAGGATTTGAAAGCCTCGGGAATCTTGTTCCTCGGAAGGAGCAGCCCGTGGGATGGAGGTGACTCCCGCAATCCCAGCTCTGCAGGGATGTTATTTAAGGAGCAGGGAGATGTTTTCCCAGCCCTGTGTTTTTGCTGCTTGCTGTTGAGGTCCTGAAGATCTGAAAATTTCAGGATTTCTCCCTTTCCAGTGCTGCCAAAAAAAGGAAAGAGGAACTTTTGCTTTGAGAGTGGAGCGGAGCCAACGGCACAGGGGAAATTCAGGAAAATGAGACACCCTTGGCTGCACCCCAGGCTGCTTCCTGGGATCCAGCACGCCTGATAAAACATGGATTTCATCCTGAACTCTGCCTTACTCACACCGAAAGTGTTCCGACCCCAAATTGTTGCTGTCCAGCCTTGGGAACGAGCACAGCAGTCCCGGAAAAGCCTGGAGGTGGCTTCCCCTCACTCCATCCCTGTGCCCAGCTGATGGAAGCTGGGACATTCCCTGGAAGCTGGGAATGAGTCACTGCCCACTTCTCCTGCCTCAAGGCCTGGCTCAACGTCCTCTGCTCTCTCCCAGTTCATTTTTAGCTCCTCATATTCCGAAATTCCAGCAGGAAACAGAGTGGGAGACTTGGATCCGACCTCTGCTCACCCCAGTGTTTCCCAGGTGCCCAAATTCTTCAGGATGCTCTGGAGGGAAGTGAACTCGGCCATCCAAGACATTCAACTCATCCAGAGCTCCAGGAGTGTTTGGACAAGGATTTCAGGCACCGGGTGGGATTGTTGGGCAGAGAAATCTGGGAGAAGCAGGAACTGATCAGGAGTATCTCACTGGATAAAAGCAGCAAACCCTGCCACGATCACTGGGAGAAAATTTAACTTAACCAGGGAATTTGGCTGGAATTCCAGCAGGAAGAGCTGTGGGTCCTCTACACTTTTCCTTGAAATTATGGAGGTGCAGGAACACCCGGAGACCTCCTTTGACAGGCTCCCAGCTTTTCCAAACGGAATTTGCTGTAATCACACCTCGGAACCTTTTTGACCACGATCATCTCACCCAAGTGTCCTTTCTTTTGGGTTCTCATGTCAGGGTCATTAAATCAGGGATGGGGTTTGGGATCTGCAGGGATCAAGGGTTAACGAGGAAAAGGAATTGGTGGCACTGCACTGACCCTGATCCTCCTTGGAATCTTCAACCTGGCCAAGCTCCCCTCCTGCTCCTCTCCTCGTCCACCCCTGTGAGGGAGTGATTTAAAAAGCCAGGATTTGAATGAAAAAATCAGGAAAATTTCCACAAAGCATCCCACTGATGCCAGGATGATTCTTGCTTTTTCTTTTATACCCCTTTTATACACTCTTTTATGTAGCTTTTATGCATTCTCAGTGCTTTTAGCCCACACAGTTATAATTCTTGAAGTTTGATCCCTTCCCTCACACCCAATATCCCGTTAAGCCAAGAGCCCAAACACCCTGGAAACCCCAGACCCCGAGGGCCTCTCCAGAACACATTCTGTAAACAAAGCCAGGCCCAGCCAGGGGAAGGTTCCTCGCTGAGGGGTCTCGCTGGAGTCCCTCCCTGGGCAATCTTTGATAGATGTGCTAATTAGCAAGGCCTCTAATTGCACACACATCACATCGTGGGGGGCCATTTCTCCGGGGGGCATTTCGGGGTGCATTTCGATGTGCATTTCGGCGCCCCTGAGGGTCCTTCAATAAACACCGAGGTAAAACCCTTTTTCCCTCTTAACTCTGTTCAGCTCTCTTCATTTTAAGATCAGGAAAAGGCATCATTGGGAATGCTCTTGGCCACGCTAAGGATGAGAAACCTTCACCTTCTCCTCAAAGACAAAGCTACAACCTCCAGGAGCCACCTCCAGCACAGATCCCACGGTGGAGATTCGGATCCATGCCGGATGGAAACGTTTGGATGCTGGATGTCTCCTTGTTTTCCCATGGAGGTTCTTCTCCAACGTGGGGATTTGCAGGATGCTGCCTTCCCGTGAGGGAGGGCATTTTTTGGAATGGGGGCATGGCTGGGCCCATCTCCTCAGCCACAGCAAAGTGGACAATGAGGATTTTCCCAACCCACATCTGGTAAAAATCCCGTGGTTGGGCTCCATCACCCAGGAAATGCAGGACACAGCTGTATTTTGGAGGAATTCCTGAAGGAAATATGGATGAGGAATTGACTCTGAATGAAAAGCAGGAGCTTTGTTTAAAGACATAAAATACAAAATATAATTGTGTAATTCTCCAGCTGTGCTCGGGATTTTTCCCTTCAGCCTTCCAGCGCCAAGAGCTTTCCAAGTTGTCCAAACTGACTCCTTTTCCCAAGGGAATTTTGCTCCAGTCCTACCTGACTTAATTCTTTCCCTGCTCTTTTTACAGTGTCAGTTTATTCCCACATTCCCCAACATCCTTTTCCTAAATCTTCTAGACCCGAGAGCTCTGATCGCTCCCATTGCTGGATTTGTTGGGAAATGCAGCAGCAAATTCCCAATAAATTCTGAATTCCAGACGGTTTTATTTCGGGTTTTTTGGAGTTCCTGCACTGTGTCGAGCAGCTGGATATGAATTTTTATTCCTGAGGTTTTCCTAGTGGGAAAAACAGCTCCAAATCCATCCATGGAGAATCCAAGCGTTTGTTTTGCCTGGGGTGGAAATCTCAAGGAGTATTTGGGAAATCTCCAGGATATTTCCGTGGATTCACTTCAAAGCTCCAGCAATTAGCTGGAAAACGATGTGAATGTTAAATGATCACTGCTCTAAAATACTAAATTTTAAAAAAACCCCTCATTTATTTTTGTTAAATAAACAAACAAAAATACCCCCAAAAATATGTTGGAAGCTCCTCTTTCTGTAGGAAGTCCCAGGTGAAAAATCACAACGATTTTATGATGATTTTATAAATCCTTGTGGGCTTTAAGGTCCCTTCCAACCCAAACCATTCTGGAATTCTGGGATTTTCACCTCATTAATCCTGATTTAGCAAATACAAAATGGTTTGAGGAGAAAAAAATCCACAATGATTTCACTTTTCATGCCTTTGCTCCTCCCTGTTTTCCTGAGTGCTGGGATTCTGCTGCCAACCCAGCAGGACAAAGGGATTGGATTTTTCCAGCGGTTTTGGTAATCCCAATTCCATCATTTCAACAGAGCCAAAGGAATTTTTGATGATCTCTTCAACTGCTCAGTGCTGGGGTTAGTTCAGCACCACTGAAATCTGATTGATTTCATCTTAATTCAATAACTGACACGAACGGATGGAGAACTGAAGATGAGGAATTATTCCAAGAGCGTGGAATTGATTCCTGATGGATTACCCTTGGCACGGGGTGGGTGGGAAGGAGAGGAGCATTTGGGATACAGCACAAAGTGAGCAGTGAAACCAGCCCTAAACTTTCCAACCTGGCTTTGCCATGGAAATGCCAACAATGGCAGGAAAAATCCCTTTTTTTTTTTTTATTGTTGAAAAAAATTAACTCTGGCATCTCTGCGAAATATTTAAATTTTTATTGAAATCTTTATTTGAGCTCTTTTATTATCAATGAACTGCACGGTTGGGGTGGAGGAGTTAAAAATGGGGTTGTGATTACAGGATCTGGCCTCTACTAGAATATTAAATTTAAAAAATCCCTCGTTTGTTTTTGTTTAAAAAAATTCGCAAAATAATTCGTTTGTTATGAATTGCCAAAATAACCTCGCTGTCTATGTGTGTTGTGGGAAATAATTCATATCCAAGTTTTTCCCGGTAGGAAAAAGATGGAATTTTTCCAGGTGAAATTCTTCTAGGTGAACAAGGGTGTCCCTTCCGCAGCAGCACCAGATACAGAACTTGGGAGTTTGCCAGGATGGTGTGGGAGCTGGGAATCGTGGATTTATGGAATTCCAGACTGGTTTGGGTTGGAAGGGAGCCTAAATCCCATCCCGTTCTCACAGGCAGGGACAGCTCCCACCATCACGGGTTTCTCCAACCCCTGTCAGATCCGGCCTTGGGCACTGCCAGGGATCCAGGGGCAGCCACAGCTGCTCTGGGAATTCCAGCCCAGCCCTTCCCCACCCTCCCCGCCAGGAATTCCCAATTCCCAATATCCCATCCAGCCCTGCCCTCTGGCAGTGGGAAGCCATTCCCTGGGTCCTGTCCCTCCATCCCTTGTCCCCAGTCCCCCTCCAGCTCTCCTGGAGCCCCTTTAGGCCCTGCAAGGGGCTCTGAGCTCTCCCTGGATCCTTCCCTTCTCCAGGGGAACATTCCCAGCTCTCCCTCTGGGATAGTGGAAGGTGCCCCTTCCCACGGCAGGGGTTGGAATGAGATGGACTTCAAGTTTCTTCCCAGCCCAAACCATCCTGGAACTCTGCACTTAAAACTTTTCCTTTCAAGCTGGAATCTCACCCCTTGAACCCCTTTACTTTTATGCTCTAGGACAGGTTTTCCAGGAGGTTTTTCCTCCCTGTGCTGCCTGAAGACTTAATTTCCACCACAAAAAAGGAATTCACAAGGAACACTGCCCAAATTCCTTTTTTTTTTTCCTTGAAACTCCCCCTTTTTGAGAAAACAAGCAGCATAAAGATAATTTCCCCTGGGTGGGCTGCAGCCGTTGTTACAAGCCGGGTTTTGCGCAAGCTTTGTTAAACCCTGCTCATGTTCTCCCTTACAGGGCTGGGGTTTAATCATTCCCTGTGCAACGGATCCAGTTGTTTGGGAAGAGAATTTCCACGGAAAATCAGCAACCTGCTCTGTGCCTCGGGGATATCTGAACATAAACACCCTGGCAGGGGCCGCACTTCATTTTCTCTGAGCGTGGTCGGGATCAAAGTCGGCTCGTTACATGAAGAGGGGACACAAATAAAGGCCAGCGGGAGCCTCCGGCTTGGAAATTGATGGAAAAAGCAAAACACATTCCTGTGGTTGGGGAATGATGTGGCAGGAATGACTTGGTTTGTGTTTGTGGGGGATTTGGGGTTTTTTCTGCTTTTTCACCTTGTCCCTGCTTCCCTCAGCTCTGTTCCCGCTCTGTTCCCCTGTGAGGGAGCTGTGGGTGCTCCGGGCTGGAGAGCAAGGGTTGATCCGTAAGGGATGAAAATTCCTGCCCACGGACCAGGATGTTGGGATCTGTGATGTCCTCAAGTGCTTGCTGTGCTCAGACCCGTCTTGGGAATCTCCCTGGGATATCCCCCACAGCACTTCCCTCTGTTTGTCCAGAGTGACCTCACCGGGATCCTCCATGAGAAGTTTATTCAATGTTTGTTTTGCTTTACTTTGCTCACACTGAGCTTTTGAAACCTCACCTGGAGAACTCCGTCAAGTTTCGGGAAAGGTGTGGAGACCATGGAGCTGCTCCCAGGGCTGGATCTGCTCTGGAGCCAGGCTGGGAGAGCTGGGAATGTTCACCTGGAGAAGGGAAGGCTCCAGGGAGAGCTCAGAGCCCCTTGCAGGGCCTAAAGGGGCTCCAGGAGAGCTGGAGAGGGACTGGGGACAAGGGCTGGAGGGACAGGACACAGGGAATGGCTTTAAGATGCAAAAGGGAAGATTTTGTTTGGATGTTGGGAAGGAATTCCAGGCTGGGAGGGTGATGAGACCCTGAAATAGAATTCCCAGAGCAGCTGTGGCTGCCCCTGGATCCCCGGCAGTGTCCAAGGCCAGGCTGGATGGGGCTTGGAGCCACCTGGGATAGTGGGAGGTGTTGCTGCCCATGGCAGGGGTGGGACTGGAGGACATTCCATGATTCTGTGACTCCATGATTCTACAATTCCAAGTTGTGCCAATGTTTTACTGCCCTCACTCTATCAACCTTCTAATCTAATCTAATCTAATCTAATCTAATCTAATCTAATCTAACCTAACCTAACCTAACCTAACCTAACCTAAATCAATCCTCTTTTATTTCAAAACCATCCCCCTTGTACCAACACAGATAAAAAGTTTGTCCCCTTCAGTTATTCCACCCTAAAATCGGCTTTTAAAAGTTCTTCCTTATTCAGGAGAAATCTTGGACCTTTTCCATTTTCCTTTCCGACAGCGCTGCAGAAATGCCGGAGGCTGCAGGGACCCAGTCCAAGGCCTGTTAATACCAGCTCCAAAACTGCCAGAGGGTTTTAGATCGGGAATGCTGCTCCCAAGGATTATCTCCTCTGCTGGCCAGGCCACGGAGATGAAATCACCCTGATGAAACCTCCAACATTTGCCCAACCCCAGGCTCTTCTCCATGCTGAGTAGGTCAGAATTTGCATCAAAAATCCCTTTTTAAGGTCAGCAAATACGCAGGACAATGGAAATGGGAAAACTCATCCGAGAGAGGCGGAATCCATGGGATATTTGGGAGCATCTGTGTTTGGGGTTGATCTTCCTGCACGATCCCAAAGCCAAAGTTGGGATTTAACATTTGAGAGGGTTTAATTTGGGCCACAGTGATGTAATAATCAATGTGATAATAAAGTTTCACGTTGACGATCAGTGTGGGGTTTTTGGGGGTTTATTTAATTAATAACGTGCTTAATTAAAGACTGGAAAATCCCTCCAGTCACTGGGAATCACCAGACAAAGTAACATTTATAATTTTCTTTCTATTTTCTCTCCTTCCCATTTTCTTCCTTGTCTGTTACCTCTCGAAAGTGTGACCAGAATTGGCTTCTCTTTGCAGTTCTGCTCCGCCAGAGTTGTGGAGAACAAAATGAGCTCAGACTTCCTCGGAAAAGAAGAGAAACAGGAGATAAATCCCGCTTTTCCTGTGAAAACAGCATCAGGCTCTCACTGCATCCCAGGCAATAAAAAAATCCCTGTTTTTCCCACAGAAAATGGTGATAAAATCCCCTGTGTGGCACAAAGAACGGTTGAAAATCTCTCATTTTTTGCGTTCTGGGTTTAACTTTGGGTTGGGAAAAATTCTGTTTTCTCTGGTTATGGAATGAGGGTTGGAGCAGGCTTTGGAATCAAAGGTTTATCCCAGTAAAAGCTGCACACCTGAGTATCCAAATCCGCTCTGAGTTTATACCTGATTTATGCTGCCAAAGGAATCCATCTCCCACTGGATTTCAGAGAATTCCAGGTCCATCCCCATCTCCTGGGATGCAGCCACAGGATGCGGAATGAGGGTAGAGAATTTACTTGTCCATTCCCAAAATTCAGGGGAGAAGGAATCCTCCAAGTGAGGAGCACAGATCTGACTGCGCTCACCACTGGTTTGCTGGCCATGCAACGGATCCAGCTGATTTCCCAATGAACTTGTGGATATTTCCCGATTAATTTGGGATTGGAAGATGGAATGGGCCAGGGGTCTTTTCCTGGGACGGAAAAGAATGGAATGGGATCAAAGCTACAGCCCCGCTGTCTCTGGGAATAAGATGGTTTAGGGGATTAAGGTGGTTAAGATACGGGCCTGGAAATGCTCCTTCCACTGGATCCCGGAATTCAGGGATAGTATTTCCCATCTCCCTGAGAAAACATTTTCACTGTGTTGAGTGCACTTAGCAAGGGATGGCTGAAATTAAAAGTGAGTTTTCCAAGAACATTCCGGTGGATATTCCATATTTATGGTAAATTTAAGTTACTCCCCGGCTTTAAGGTTCTTAACACCGATGTTTCATCCCATAAATGGCATGGAAAAGCTTCATTTCCTTGCCTGTTTTGATATTCCATAATCCATTCTCGCCGCAGGCAAACCTCGGAAAATCCTCCTGGCTGGGGATTCCTTTCCCTTTTATTCCTGGATTCCCATTCAAGGCTGCCCACTGACCTCTGCCTGCCCGACAGTGTCAATAAAAGTGAATAAACAGAAATTTTTTATATTAAAAAAAATTCTGAGAGCGCCACAGCTCCTGGGAAAAAACCTCCCAAATATTTATTGAGATATAAACCCTACAAAATTCTTCCCAATGTCATCCCCGATTTCTGCCTCTCCTCCTCCACCTCCACAGCTCCTGCTCCTCTCCTGAAATTCCCACCTGCTCCTCCCTTCCCTTCTCATCCCACCGCCCACCCACCTGCCACGCTCCGAGGGTGGCTTCCCTGTTCTGGCAGCTCATCCCGAGCTTTTTTTAGGAGCAGGAGCACAGCAGCGCCAATTAGCACCCCAGATTCTTGCAGGAATATCATGAAGTGTGGAAAGAATCTCCTAATTAAAGATTCGTTTGGAATTTCCCTCCGATTGTAGCGCTCCTGCGGAACTTTCCTGTCTTAAAATCAATTAACAGGGAGAGGATTCAGCTGGAATTTGCCTTGGTCGGTTTTCAGGGTTATCCCTCCAGAAAATATCAGGGTGGACCCTGGGAAAGGGGATGGACTTTGGAGGAATCCCGCTGTGGTGTCCCATTCCAATAGGGAAGGGAACAGGTGGGAGTGCTGGTGCTGGTGGTGGAAAGGGAATGATAAAAGTCAGAGGATCTGGAAAAAATTCTAAAGTTTTATTAATAAGTTATAAATTTGGCGTGGAAATTGGTGTTGGATTGTCCCTGATCTCCTGGGACGAGCCCATGGAAGTGGGGTTTGGATAAGGGGTGGGGTGAAAGGGGATAGGGAGGGAGAAGGGGAGAAAGGGAGATCTCCGGTGCTGGCTCCAGCGCTGACCTGGCTGAGGAGGGGTGCAGGGCCCTGGGGCTCCTCCCGGGATTTGGGGGCACCTTTTTAGGGATGAGTTTTCCCCATCCTGCAGGAAAAATCAGTTCTTGCGCTCAGTCTGTTCTTCCAGAGCTTCCTGGGGATGGGTCGGAGGCTCCGAGGGTTTGGGGTGGTCCTGATCCCGCTGCAGTCCATGGGCACTTCCCGGCCTCATTTCTGCCCTGGAGCCTGACCAGGGATAGCATTCCCAGAAAATTCTCACCTCCACATGGCCGCTTCTCCAGCCACATCCTGTTTTCCCCACTGAGTATTCCCAACAATCCTTGGACAGCTCCATCCGAATTTTTGGGACACACATCCCTGAGCTCCTGGGATTATCCACCCAGGAGAAACTTGGATCAGCTCAATATATTCCATATTTTCCATAAATAATTATCTATAATAATATCTCTTCTTTTCCTGCTCTCCCATGTCTAAAAAAGGTGGAAATGAGGAAACCAAGCCAATCCTTTCAGTCCCGGGTTTAAGGATAAAACCCCTCTGCATCCGGAATTTTAACATGGAATTTTTGGCAACCGGGAGAAGTTTTCTCGTGCTCAGGAAATCAGGGCATTAAATAACATGAGATATTAATCATCCAGATATTAAATCTTTTAAAAATTGATGAGTTTCAATAAGAGCGACTTCTTACATCTGGGAAAAAAAAATTCTCCAACATCTCCATCCTCATTCCCGTTCCACATCAAAAGAAAATCCTTAATCTCTTCGTGCTTGATTATGGTGCCTTTAATTCCTCAGATTTTTAAGGTTTTGAAGGATTTTCAGGAGGTCAGGTCTTGCTTGAGGGATCAAATATTTTCCATGGATGAGAATTGTTAACAGCAAAAAAAAGCCACTGAAAAAAACCCAATTTAAATCATTTCTGTGGGTGGTGGGTAGCTTGTTCTGCTTTATTTTTGTGGAAGTACATGATTATACCTGAAATAAAAGGAATATTACACATCCCTTTTTATACCCAATATCCAGCTAAAAAAAAAAAATTTGTGTTGCAGTAAAAAAAAGAAAAAATAGGAAAAAAAAATTATAGTTTTCTTAATGTTCTGCGGAACATTCTGGATTTATGAGAGGAAATGAGACAATTTATGAGATCCAGTCTGCCACTGTTTCATTCGAAATCCATAAAACGATATTATTTTTATGTTCAGTGCTTGGGTTTTAGGTAGAGGATGTGATCCCACACATCAGCACCCCCAGTGAGGGGATTTATGAGGGAAATGCGGCTTTTTCAGACAATCTCCTTCTATTTTGCTTTTCTCTTCTGGTGGAGAAGAATTCCGAAGTCACAGCTCCCGCCAAATGGGGAGGACTTTTCATCCTGATCCTCTGAGTATTCCCTGAGTCCATCATGAGAATGATTGGGATAAAACATGGAATTAATTCCGAATATTTGGCTTCTGAATGGAAAAGGGAGCTCAGGCTCTGGCAGCCGCGGGTGCAGCAGAGCCACAGTTCCAGGGAATCTGAGCCACCTGACTCCCAATTTTTATTTATAGCCTTCATCACCAAAAATCACACACCTCAATCCCTTTTTTTAAGGGAAAATCCTGAAAAACTTGGTGAAACATTTCTTAGATCTCTTTGCTTCCAACAAAATCCACAGAGAACGCTGTAATTCCCTTCCCTCCGAGCTTTAAAACAAAACTCTGGTGCACATCTCGCATCCACAACCTCCCTGCATTCCCGCGGAATCCGATTTCTTCCCATCTCCAGTTTAAAACCACAACTCATTGTGCTGGCTGTGAGGCTCTCAGAAATCTTTTCAACCCCGTTTGTTGTGCGAAACAACCCAACCCATGAAGGAAAAAAGGGAAAAGATAGGCCGATATTTTTATTTTCTTGGGAGCAGAGAGCCCCGTTTGAGGCTGTTTTCCCTGCAATGTTGGGAATTTTGGAGCTGGGGATGCTCCAAATCATTTGCTTTGCGAATTATTCATCTCTTCTTTGCCCTTCCCATCATTGTGGAGCTCTAAGTCTGGGGTCAGGGAACATTTCTCTGCCAAGAGCTATTCCTGTTTCTTCCCTTTATCCCTCTTTCCTCTGTTTGCTCCCAGCTCCGTGCTGAACAAACGCATCCCCAGGTAAAAATGGCTTTTCTAACCATGAGCACGAAATGAAGAATGTTTCACATGGCTCCAACAATCCCCAGCATTCCCAGGGCAGATTCCAGCCTCAGTCTGTGGAAAAAAGAGGAATCAAATGTCACGGAAAGGCCTCGTGAGTGCCCTCGTGTTCCACGAGGCAAATATTGAATTCCCAGCGTTGTGCGTGCAGCAAATGGAGCTGAAAAACCTTGGATTTATCCTTTGAAGCTTGGAGCTGTCACTGCTTTGGAGTTTGTTCTTTTTTCCCCACATCTTTCTTCCCACTCTTTTTTTGGATAAATGGACAGCCAGGCAAAGGTTGGGCACAGCAGAGCAAATGGAGGCTCCTGCACCTCTTGTTAAAAGGTGGGAAAAGGGGAAATGGCCTCAAGTTTCAGCAGGGGAGGGGGAGTTGGGATATCAGGAAAAGAGCTCTTCACTGGAAATAGGGGGGATTATTGGAGTCACCAGCCCTGGAGGTGTTCAAAAATCACAGGGATGTGGGGAAGACGGATATGGAGGGGAAAACAGAGCTGGGGAAGGGGCTGGAGAATTCCTGAGGGAGCTGGGAAAGGGGCTCAACCTGGAGCAAAGGAGGCTCAGGGGGGACCTTGTGGCTCTGCACAACTCCCTGACAGGAGGGGGCAGCCGGGGGGGTCGGGCTCTGCTCGCAGGGAACAGGGACAGGAGGAGAGGGAACGGCCTCAGGCTGGGCCAAGGGAGGTTTAAATTGGATATTGGGAAGAATTTTTTCATGGAAGGGTTGGGACAGGCAGGAATCCCTGGAGTCCCCATCCCTGGACATGCTCCAGCCCCTCAAGGTCCTTCTTGCCATGAGGGGCCCAAAACTGCTCCCAGAATTTGAGGTCCCTCACAGGGGGCCAATCCCTGCTCCTGCTCCTGCTCCTGCTCCCACACAATTCCTAATCCAGCCCAGGGGCCTCTTGCCCACCAGGCACCCCTGGCTCATGTCCAGCCAGGATTTGAGGTCCCTCAGCTGCTCCTGGTGCTCCATTCCCTTCCCAGCTCCGTTCCCAGCCCTGGACACGCTCCAGCCCCTCCACGTCCTCTTGTCAGGAGGGCCCCAGCGCTGCCCCCAGGATTTGAGGTCCCTCACGAGTGCCCAGCACAGGGGACAGTCAGGACAATCCCTGCCCTGCTCCTGCTCCCACACAATTCCTAATCCAGCCCAGGGGCCTCTTGCCCACCAGGCACCCCTGGCTCATGTCCAGCTGCTGTCACCAGTTCCTGGGGATGTGGAATGTCTGAATTACTTGAAACAGGAGCAGAATTGGGCACAGGTGCCTCAGGAAGGCCCGGCCCAGCCCTGGTGTGACACAGGCTGCAAATAATTGTGTGATTCGGCGGCAGAGGGGTTCAGGTGTCCATGACTTCCCTGCCTCCGGAAGCACAGCAGTCATTTTCCATGGAGTTGTTAATAAACTCTGCTTCCCGATCCCACCGTAGATTTACCCCTTATCTGACCAGGAAATCTGGTTTGTTTAAATTTAATCCTGGCTCAGCCTCAGGAAGGCTTGGGATTATCAGATCCATTCTCCATCGAGCGGCGCTGGCATCGCACACAGCCAAGAAATGCTGATTTTTTCCCCCCCTTCATAATGAAAAATAAGAAACTGAGTCACAGCAAATATGTCCTTTATCAAAATATTTCCTTTTACAGGGAAAAATCTGAGTGCAAATGCTCGCACTGCATCCTTAGGTGAAATATAACTTAGGAAAATGTTTTATTGCTCCCCAGCAAAACCTCCCCAGCATTTAAATGTAGTTTAAATGGACAAGTTCTGATATTTAATTATGGTAAGAAATCCTCTTTTATTGCACTCTGTTTATGGCTCTTCCATCACCAATATTAGAGCGAAACCAAGCCACCCCCAAACCCCAGAATTTCTGACTTTCGGGTGTGTGGAAATGAAGTTTTTGGGGACATAATTGATACCTGCTCATCCCCCAGGGGAATATCGAGCATTTCCACTCCTGTGGCTTTGATGTGCAGGCTGTAAATTCCCAAATTAGCTCTCCGATTTTTATCCTTTCCCAGATAGAATTATATATATTTAAATGGAGCAGTGAATTAATTTTGGGGTTTGGATTTAAGCTGCACTGCTTGATTGTGAGTTCTCGGTAACCTCTTCCTGCCTGTGCTGTTCCCTGGATGAAAGGCCTCGGATGATTGATGTGTTTTGGATCAATTCTGGTGCTGGAGGTCGGAAACTCTAATTTATTATCCTGACTGCCTCTGGAGCATTGGGAATTGGTGTAGGATCGTGGAATCATGGAATGGTTTGGGTTGGAAGGACCTTAAAACTCATCCCATTCCATGCTCAGGGACACCTTCCACCATCCCAGGCTGCTCCAAGTCCCATCCAACCTGACCTTGGACACTTCCACGGATCCAGGGGCAGCCACAGCTTCTCTGGGAATTCCATTCCAGGACCTCCCCACCCTCCCAGGAAAGAATTCCTTCCACGCTGCCAAGTGGAGAACCAGGAGTCCATCAGGAGGAACAGAAATAGGAATCGATGGAAAAATGAGCCTTGGGAAGAAGGAATCAGCAGAGATATTTTTATGATCCAGGAGAAACAGGAATAATTTCCCAGTTTTCTGCTGGTTGCATCCACTGGGGCTCCCTGGCAGGTAACCATGGCAATTAAGGGTTTGAGAAGAACGAGACAAATTTGGGTAGAAATGGTTTCTCCTCACAAGCCATATGGAAAAGATGATTCATCCAGGAGGGAATTAAAAAAATAAAAAAATTCCAACAAGGCAGCAAAGCACGGGAAGAAACATCAGGAACATCAGCCCATGAGGCAGGAACTGCACTGACCCCAAATCCTTGACTCTCGTGGGCTCCCAAAAAGCCAGGAAGACTCCAGCAGGTCCCAGTTTTTCCTAATCTGCTCTCAGGGAGCAGTGGATAGAGCACGCCAAGCTGTTGATGGCACAGCCGAGGGAAATTTTCCCGATTAGCTCGTTAGCACCAATCCCGTTGCCCTGCTGGCTTCGGGAGCGCGACCGGAGGCGGACACCAGGCCTGCGATCCCGTTTGCTTGTTTGAAGTCGTGTCTGATTTATGCTTCCTGTCTTTTCCATGCAGAACTGGGGGCGAAAGGGTCGAGTGGGAGGCGAGGGAAGCCCCTTGTGCCACCCTTCAGCTGTTGTAGGGTCTCTTAACCCCAGGGGATTCACCACCCACCTGTGGAATAATGTCACAATTTCCTCTCCAGCGAAAAACCCCTCGGGCTGGAGCAGCTCCCAGGCTCTGAGGACAGCCAGGTATTTTAGGGAAGAAATCCCAACAGCCTGATGGACCCAAACCCTGGGGCTGCTCTGGTCCTTCACAGGGTTGAGCCTCGGGATGGTTTTGATCAGAGCCTGATGAAATCAGTCAGAAAAAACTCCTCATGCCCGCAGCTCGCTTGGCTGGATTTGGCTCTTTGTGGGAGCTTTCTCCATTTCCAGAGGATTTCCTGGGAGCTGGAGCACTCCCCTCACATCTTCATTAGCATCACTCATGCCAGGTGGGTTGGTGGGAAGGAATGAAGCTGCGGTGTCACCCCATCATCCCACCCCATTTCCCGCGGGTGTGCACACGCGCCTTTTCCGTCACCCGCCGGTGTCAGGCTGAGCAATTAAACCCCAACCTGCTCTCCCTGCATCCATTATTTATTGCCCTCCAGCAATCAGGAGCTCGATGCTTTCCACGGATGTGGTGGGAATGTGCTTTCCCACATTTCCACGCAGGAGCAGCTCCCCTTCTCCTCCCCGCTTGAGGTCTGATGTAATTGGCATTAACGGAGCGTTAACAAATGGCCCGGGGGCATCCAAACCCTCTTGACGAACGTGAGGACTTCAGGGTGAGGTACAAAGTGGAATTAAAAGGATTCCAGATAAATTTGGCTCCCAGCTTGGCAGGCTGATGAAGCACAGCCTCGTGTCGGAAGCCACTTTGCCTTGGGGCGAAAAAGTCACTTCGGTGTCCTGGAAATGTCACCGGAATGGAGATGAGCTCCACCTTGTCGAGTTCTCTCTGCAGCTGCTTCTCCAGGAGAAGCTTTGCCCCGGGCAGGACCAGCTCGCTGCTCCCAGCAGCTTTTCCAGCAGCTGCAAATGTGTCCCGACGAAGCCACGTGGGAGCCGCTTCCCGTTTTCCTTGACTCCTCTCAGCCTGGGGATTTAAATCAACCAGGCAAAGGTTGTCTGCTGAGGAAGTCAGCAGAGGAGCAGCGGCTTCGGTGGCCAAAAATGGCCTCAGGACAGAAGGAAGAGGATGTTCAAGGTGCCTTCTAAATTTTTGTTTCATGCCCAGAGAAGCTGTGGCTGCCCCTGGATCCCTGGAAGTGTCCAAGGCTGGGTTGGATGAGGCTTGGAGCACCCTGGGACAGTGGGAGGTGTCCCTGCCCATGGCAGGGGGTGGCACTGGGTGGGCTTTAACATCCCTCCCAACCCAAACGATTCCACAATTCCGTGAATTTATTTGTATCCACAACATCTAAAAAACTCGGAAAAACAGGTTTTTGGAAGGCAGCGGATTGCAAATCTTGATTCCAGGTAGGGTCATGTTAGTGGTGGGCAGGCCTCGAAGTTCCAGCCTGGGAATGGGATTCCTCTTATCCAACTTGAGCTGTTTGGATCCTGACGTGTTCAGACTGGAGCGTGGGATTCTTGGATTCCTGGAAGTGTCCATCTCCCTGGGAGGGAGTCCCGGCATCCGCTGAGGCGCGGCCACACTGCCGCCCTTCAGTGCATCCATGCAGCCGCAGCCAGGTGGGATAAATCCCTGTTTTACGGATCTCTGGTGGAATTCAACCCATGTCCAAGCACAGGTTAACCTATTACCCTCTCCCAAATCGTTTTACATTCCTGTTTTAAGTGACTGGGGGATCTCACTATAAAAATTGCAGAGAAATGTCCCGTTCATGTCATTGTCACCAGCAGCTCCCGCTGTCTCCGTTTCATGCTGGCAACTCAGATTTAAATTATTACGACATTACTGGACCAGCCCTGCTCTGTGATCTCCTCTTGAAAGTCAATCCTGAAGGATGGAGCGCTTGGAAAAGCTGACGTAGGGAAATGCTGTGGGGTTTCTGCTGGCGTTCGGAAGGAAGGAAAGAGACACAGTGATTTTACTACCTAACCTTTCCTTCTTTCCCTTTTCCCTCGGGGTATCCAAGGAAGCTGGCAAAGCGTCAGCCAGAGCCGGGCCAGCTCACAAGGGCAGCAGCACACGGATAAATGGAAGTACGGAAGGATCCCAGCTGATTCCAACACCGTTAATTGCACGCTCGGAGATGAGGAAAATTCTGATTCTTCCTGAAGGTTATGAGCTCCCAAACTGAAGCTCAATTAGTTGTGTCAACAGATTCCAGGCTTTTCCCACTTTTTCTGTGATTTGACAGTTCGTAGAATTCCAGAAGGGTTTGGGTTGGAAAGGGACATCAAATCCCATCCCATTCCACCCCTGCCGTGGCAAGGACACCTCCCACTCTCCCGGGGTGCTCCAAGCCCTGTCCAGCCTGGCCTTGGGCACTGCCAGGGATCCAGGGGCAGCCACAGCTTCTCTGGGAATTCTGTTCCAGGACCTCCCCACCCTCACGGGAAGTGTCCAAGGCCAGGTTGGATGGGGCTTGGAGCACCCTGGGAGAGAGGAAGGTGTCCCTGCCCATGGCAGGGGGTGGATATGGGTGGGCTTTGAGGTCCCTTCCAACCCAAACCATTCCATGTCTCAGTGATTCTCTGATTCTGTGACCCTGTGATTCTTTGATCCTGTGATTCTCCGTTCCTGTGATCCCATCATCCTGTGATTCTGTAATTCTGTGTTTCTGTGATTCTGTGATCCTGTGGTTCTTCAATCCTGGTTTTCTCTGATCCCGCGATCCCGCGGTTCTAGACTGAGTTTCCACGCCCAGTCAACCCTTGCCCCGTGTTTTCATCACTGATCGCTCTCCTCCAAGGCCACCCCTCCTGGTGAATCCCAGAATTCCCAGCACGGTCACCCCTAATCCACCACCTGCAGCTCCATTTGCTGCGGGAGGTTTGCCAGTCCTCAGATCTGTGCCAGCATATCCAGGGAAGTTGCCTGACGGGATCAGGGAGGATGGCAAAGAAAAGCTCAAAAATGATGATTTTGAATAAAGAGAAACCTCTGCCCGCTGCCTTGGTGATCAGCTTGGATTATTTGCAGCAGGAATCTGTCGGATCTCCTTGGCCAAACTTCCAGTGGTCTGAACTTCTCTTTTGCCAGCAGCACCTCCACTTCCAGCTGTGTCCCAAAGCTCCTTCCCGCTGGGAACATCCCTGGAGACCAGGACAAGCCTTTCATCCCCTTTGGCACATCTTCATCTCCTTTGATCCCCATAGCTGGGGACATTCCAACATTTTTTGCTTCAATTTTATCTCCGCTTTCCTCCGCCATCCCCATCGTTCGCCTCCCCAAAAGCCCCACGTTTTCACTCATTTAATCTCGTGCCGCGGAAAATGCGATGCCGTCTTCAAGAAACTTCCCGCTGCGCATTAATTTCTTCCCCCATAATTGTATTTATATTTCAACAAATAGGCTTGAAGTGCATTATTATTCTCAAATGAGCGCTAATGGCTTTCAGCACTTTCCTGCAGCTAATTGCGCATTTATTTCCCGGCTTTGATGGCTCCCGAAGAATTCCAGTTCTTCATTTCCATGAAACAACTGTGAAGGAGAAATTAACTGGCTGCTTATTTCATCTACGCGTTCGTTTTTCGCTGCCTGAAAAACTCGGCACGAACTGTTGGTGTCCATCAAATAATTCCTTTCCGAGAGGCAGAGCCCCACCAGGAAAACATTTCCATAAATGAGCAACACCAATCTTCAGCCACCTCCCAGCGGGAAAAAAGGGAAGAAGAGCAATTTATTGCTGCTCTCGTGTCACTCCAGAAGATAAAAATTCACATTTTGTTCGTAGCGGGGTGGACACAAATTTGTTTTAAGGTCACAGGATCCCGTGACACAACTTCAAGGGGATCACTGAAGCCATTCCCGATTCCAGAGTGGAATTCCAAGGAGTTTGGAACAGGAGAATGGGAGATTGGACAGCACCACCCACAGCAAAATAATTTTCCTTTAATAATTAACAATGTGGTTCTTGTATCCTTATGGATCCCTGGGAGCAGCAGGAGATGTGGACCTTCCTCTGAAATTCCAGGACTCCATGAGAAGGAAGAAAGCTCCCAGGCCACAAATTGTTTCCTTTGGATCACCCACCCCCTTAAATAGACCCCAAAATTCAGATTTAGAGCATTTCTTAAGTCATTAAATCATCCAGTGTCCATTAAAATCCTCAAGCCTTCAGCAGGGTTGGAATTAAACTGCCAGGATTTAACTCTCCCTTTCCCAACCCTTTTTTTCCCAAGGAATTCAACTCTTTCCTCTCAGATAATGTGGCTGTTTTCTTCTTTTTATTTTTCCTGGAAGAAAAGCGGAGGGAAGGAATTAATGCAACAACAACCTTGATGAGGGGAAGAGAAATTGAGAAGTGCGATGAGAACCCTGAGCTCATTCCAGCCTGGGCAGCAATGGAAACATCAGGGTGGACAAAGAAAAATTCAGATTTGCTCCAGAGATCAAACACTGTTAATAAATGTGGGAAGACAATGCCCAGAATCCTTGGGAAGGAGCTTGAGAGCACATTCCACGCTTATGCAATTTTTAGGGAAAAGTACGGTGTTCAACATCACAAATTCTCTTTTTTTTTAAGCAAACTGAGTCTGGGCAATGTTTTGACCCAAATATGACTTCAGTTTAGGGCTGTTTTTAGGGGATTTCTGGAAGGTGGAACCTACTGGGAAGGAAGAACTTTTTTTGTGGGAGAGAGCAGCTCTCCCACATCCCATGGGATGCGCTGTCCGGTGGCCAGGGGCTGCTCACTCACAGCATGATGGTCGCTATTCCATGAAACAATCCAGCAGAGCCTTTGAACTGCTGGAAAACATTCCAGGGGAGGATGGGAAAGAATTATTCCTCCGTACCGAACTCTAGGCCGTGCTCCAGGCCTCTGGTAAAGGCCCAGAGGTACAGAACAATTCCATGGAATCCTGGAATGGTTTGGGTTGGAAGAGACGTTAAAAACCATCTCGTTCCACCCTTGCCATGGGCAGGGACACCTCCCACTGTACCAGGGTGCCCAGAGCCCTGTCCAAGCTGGGCTTGGGCACTGCCAGGGATCCAGGGGCAGCCACAGCTGCTCTGTCCAACCTTCATTAATTGGGATATTCCCACAGGAGTGGTTTCTGTTCCCAAAAATTCCCCGTCCTCCAGCAGTTTTGTTCCAAACACGCGAAGGCAGTGAATGAACCATCTCAGCACCAGGAGAAACTGGGGGAATATCCAAACCCTGTTCCAGAGCCAGTGGAAAATACAGGCAGCAGTGGCAGGGGTGACACAGAGCAAATCCTGGGATGAAGCACCCGCTATTCCCACATGGAGAGGGAGCACAGGTGGAGGGTGGGCCCTTCTCCCATGTGAAAAGAAGGAATGAGAGGAAACAGCCTCAGGTTGCGCCAGGGGAGGTTTAGATTGGATATTATGGAAAATTTCTCCACAGAAAGGGTTGTTGAGGGTTGGAACAGGCTGCCCAGGGCAGGGGTGGAGTCCCCATCCCGAAAAACCCGTGGATGTGGCGCTTGGGCACGCGGTTTAGTGGTGAACCAGGTGGGGCTGGATTCACAGCTGGGCTGATGATCTCGTCGGTCTTTTCCAGCCTTAACAGTTCCATGATTTTAACCCCACAAGTGCCCTTTGCTCCCCTCACACTCCTCCATGCGGAGCGAACAAATCCTGGCCCACAGCAACCCCGGGGCTGTGCTGGTGATGCCTTTTCCTGGTCTTAAAATTAAGAGAGCTGAACACAGTTAAGA
>VXBT01007273.1:107830-120117 GCA_013400235.1 Oriolus oriolus | reverse complement strand
GCATAAAAGGGGTATAAAAGAAAAAGCGAAAAATCATCCTGGCATCACTTGGAGCAATAATTCTCATTTCCCACCAGCTCCAGTCCTGCAACCCCAGTTTTTCCTTTCTCATCCTAAACTGGCTTGGAATCACTCCTTTAATTCCCAGGATAAAGCATCATCTGTGATTATGACACGCGGGGAGATAAAAGCCAAGAGCTTTTCCCCACACAACCTCTCCTTGACTCCCGCAGTGTCTGCCTCGGCTGTTTTGTAACCCTGCCCAGTTAATTTTGTGCTCAGTGGCTTTTTCGAAGCACAAAGCCTGGCTAAAAGAAACCTGCTCAGAAATTCATTAACTCCACAATGCTCCTGGCCTCTCTCCAGCCAAATGATTCCATTTCCACGGTGCTCAAAATAAAGAAAGAGCGGGGTAGAATCGATCCAGCCCACACACGGAGGTTCCTGTCTGAGAGTCTGGGTGGAAACCAAGCCCTGGTTAATCTGCACAGCCTTTCCCATGATTAATCCAGACTAGGAAATGTTCCCTATTTTCCAATGGATTCCCTGCAGGTGACAAATCGGTGTCACAACAGCACAGCTGACACGGGGACACTTCTGGGGGGGGAAATGGCAAATGACAATTTTTAAGCTGTCTCAGCCTTTGATTCCTCCCCAGTTTGTGCCTCAAAAGCTCCAACATGAGTCCAGATCCTTTATTGACAGCACTTTTTGCAGTCATTCCTGCAAAATCCTCCCTTTCCATGGATGCTGTCCCGTGTCAGACACCCCTTTGTGGTGCCCTGTCCCCTCAGCATGCACCAAATCCTGGGTGTCACATTCCCAGCTGTGTCCCCGCAGTCAGCATCAGGTTTATCTTTCCCTCTCAGTTGGTCAAAATACCCTATAAAATCGTGGGATTTCTGGCTCAGATTCCCAAATGAGTTTAAAGGATCCTAAAATCCCAGAATGTTTTAGAAGGGCCCTTAAAGACCATCTTTTTGCACGCAGGGACACTTTTACTCCCATCAGAGTACACCTTCGTGGTGCCCTGTCCCCTCAGCACCCACCAAATCCTGGGTGTCACATTCCCAGCTGTGTCCCCCCAGTCAGCATCTTGTTTATCCTTCCCTCTCAGCTGGTCAAAATATCCTATAAAATCCTGGGATTTCCAGCTCAGCTTCCTGAGCTTTTAAGACATCCTAAAAGCCCAGAACATTTCAGAAGGGCCCTTAAAGTCCATCTTGTTCCACGTCCTGCCGGGGGCACTTTCCATTAGAAGGGTCTCAGATCGTATTAAACGCTCTGTGAATTCCTGATGCCTCCAGCTTTTTTTTCCCCCTTTTTTTTCCTTCTTTTTGTGGAAGTGAACCTCTGTCCCCGTTAGGACACTCCTGTGCCACCAGCTCTGAGCTGTCGTTTCGCTTGAGCGGATAATTAGCGCAAAGGCAGAGCGCGCTCTGTCAAAGGATCTTTTGTGGAGGGAGAGAGAGAGAGGAGGAGAGAAAAATCCTTCCCTCTGGGCTTCCTTTTGTCAGCCAAGTGGCTTAAAAGGGAGGGAATCATCCAAAATATTCCATTTTCAAGCCACCCACATCCTGTCCAGTAGAAACCGGAACCATCCGCTTGGCATTTCCGGCTTTCCTGCTGCGTTACTCCCAGGAAATCTGGAATAAAGAGGTGTTTTTCCTGGTCTAACTGGATTTTCCAAAGATTTTTCTCCTTTTTGTACTTAATGCACTTTGCAGGGCCGCGGATTTGTGGTGGGTGGATTTGAGGTGGATTTGAGGTGGATTCCAGGTGGATTCCAGGTGGTCCTGGAATGGACCAAATGCCTTTCTTCTGATTAAGACATTCCTCATTTTCCAGTGATGCCCTTTATTCCAGGAACAAATTCCTTGTCCGTTTGTGGCACACCCCACTCCTCCATCACCGGGAATTCTCAGGAAGGAGCCATTCCCAGAGCATTTTTTGGGTGCTTTTCCGAGCTCTTCCTCCCGCTGAGCGACAGCTTCCCGGCGGTTTTTGTGCTCCCTGCAGGACCTTTTGTGGAGCTGCTCCTCCGTTTTGCTGCTCTCAGCCACCTCACTCAGCACAGGGGAGCGATTTGGATCGTTCACCTTCCGGCTTATCCTTGGAATTCTGCTGATTCCGGGGCTCTGCGCTTTGCTGTCCCGATCTCTCAATGTCAGCGGCCTTCAGTGAGAGCAGGAGCCGTGCTAAACGAGCTGGGCGAGGTTGGGGACATTTCTCAAGGCAGCTTTTTGTTCCTGGAGACTTTGGAATTTCATCTCCGGCTCAGTTTTGGCTCACAGGCAGCCCCTTCCTTGTCTTTGGGGGCAAAAATCCAAATATTCCGTAAATCAGAGCTGCGGAATTGCTTTTCCTCTGGTGCTCCTGAAGCAAAAACCCCGAACCACACGGAGCGAAGTCTCCAGATTCCCTCTGGGATCATTTCTGCTGTTCCTATTCAAACAGTCTCTGCTTCCCTGGGCTCCATGCTGGGCTCTCCTTCCTCTCCATTAAAGGTTTTCCAACCTTCCTCCGGCTCCGATGGCGCAGCCCAGCCACGCACCTGGAACAAAGCAGCCAAAAATCAAAGCCGCTTCCCCGAAATCAGTGAGAAGTGACCCAGAGGAGGTTCAGCCACCTCAAAGTTTCAGTCTGTTTCCAAGAGGAAAACCTGGAAGTGCTCAATTCCATGGAGTTGCTGCCTGACCCATGCTCTGCTCCCTTCCCAGACCAACTTTTTCCCAATATCTCCCCTCAATGAGGTACTTTTTAATTAAGAGTCATTAAATCCCTGTTTGCTTCTGGGTTTTGCTGCTGTGTTCAAAGCGAGACAAGGATGGATTTCTGTACAGGACAAACTCCAAATGAAAGAGTTGATCCATGTGCAGCTGGAATTACAAACCTGGAATGGATAGAAAATCAAACATTCACGGAAATACGGAATAATTTGGGTTGGAAGGGACCTTAAAGATCATCCCATTGGAAGTGACACCTCCCACTGTCCCAGGGTGCTCCAACATGGCCTTGGACACTTCCAGGGATCCAGAGGCAGCCACAGCTTCTCTGGGAATTCTATCCCAGGGCCTCCCCACCCTCCCAGCCAGGAATTTCTTCCCAATATTCTGTCCATCCCTGCCTGGGAACGCTGTCCAAATGCTCCTGGAGCTCTGGCAGCCTCTGGAATGTGCCCATTCCCTGGGGAGCCTGGGCAGTGCCCAGCACCCTCACACAGTCCAGGGCGACAAATTCCTTATTTTGTGTCAAGATTCCTGAAGAAAGGAAGGAATCTGTGTGGGGTCCAGCTGTGTCCGCTGGCATCCGTAAATAAACCGTGGAAACAACGAGAGAATGGAAAAGTGAGCCCACAACAAATATTTCCATCCGAAGGAAAACATCCAGATGGTCTGGACTGAAGAGAGTTCCCTTGGCTGGCAGAGGAGGATGGGATGGGAAATGGAATGAGGATGAGAGAGGATGGAAAAGTGCTGGGAGAGGGGGAAAAATGGGAAATGTTGAAGGGAATGGAGCTGGGGGTTGTTGAAACAGCTCGGGAGGAACAGATTGTGCTGGAACACGAGATCCCAGCTCTTTGAACACATGGAAAGCAGGGAACGTGAGGGCTGGGTCTGGGAATTCCTGTGTCCAAGGGCCCTCAGCTGAACAATTCCTCAGTCAGGACCCGCAGTTCCCATGGAATCTGTGTTTAATGTAAGTATCTTCCCTGAGCTGCTTTCAATTCCCAATCCTAAGGAATTTTAGGCTTTTGGAAATGGGATTCACTCAGTGAGGAATTCCTGGAGCGCGAAAGGAGCTTTGGAAAAGGCGAGGAGAAGTTAAAGGATGGAGTTAAATACCTTTCTAAAATCATGGAATCGTGGAATTGTTAAGGTTGGAAAGGACCTCCAAGATCAGCAACCACCACCAAGTTCTCCACCAAACCACGGCCTCAACTGCCAAATCCACGGTTTTTTTTTGGAGCACTTCCATGGATTGGGACTCCGTCACTTCTGTGGGCAGCCCGTTCCAACGCTTCACAACCCTTTCCATGAAAAAAATTGTCCCAAGGTCCAACTGAAACCTTCCCTGGTGCCACTTCAGGCTCTTTCGTCTCTTCCTGTCCCTGGTCCCCGGGAGCAGAGAAGCTCCGGGATCCCTGGAAGTGTCCAAGGCCAGGTTGGACAGGTCTTGGAGCACCGTGGGATAGTGGGAAGTGTCCCTGCCCATGGCAGCGGTGGAATGGGATGGGATTTAAGGTCCCTTCCCACCCAAATCATTTGGGAATTCTCTCACTGACCCTTTAAAATGATTATAAGGAATGACATCAAACCCCTGGATAAACTGGGAGACGATGGATTACGGGACATGCCAACATTATTGGACAGATTCCCCATGCCAATGATTTTATGCAAAACACTCCCTTAAATCTGCTTTTTTTCCAACATAAATTAAAGCAGAAACTTCTTTAAAAACCAAATTGGTTTTTCTGGGAATCGTTCCCAAGGAAATCTATTTCCTGGGTTTTAAGGGAATTCCAAGTGGTGCAAAAACCCCGAGCTGGTTATACCCTCAGGAATTTCCCTTTTATTACTGCTTCAACTCCATCCTCTGGAAAACCATCCCAGAAATGCACATCCAGGAGAAAATTCCTCAAATACGGCCCCAGTCAGAGCCTTGCAGAAAAGAAGGAAGCAATGGAATTCTTTTCTCTCCAGTTCTGGCACAGCTAATTAAGAATATTTATCTCCCTAAATCATTTGGTGTAAAGTCACTCTGCATCAGTGGAAGTTTATTTTTATCTCCCTTTTTTACCTCTGTTATTTCCGTACCAAAAAAAAAAAAAAAAAAAGGAGCATTTTCAGTATTTTTCTTTGATTATTTTATTTTTTAGGGTTTTTTTTTGGGGGGCCCTTTTGCCACATCACAAATCCCTTCCCAGGATTTTTCCGTTTGCTGGGAATAGACGATATTCAGGAGCTTCCCGGAGGAGCTTTGATCAGCTTGATGTCTTTGTCTTTTGACAGCCCAACAAATCGCTGCCACTCTTAGGGATTTGCCTGAATCTCATCCCAAAATTGTCGGCGTTTCTTGCTCCTTATTCCCAGGGGACGTGGATAAGAAGCAGGATATTGACGTTTTCTCCAAGCGCTGATGATTCCCGGTGCAAATCCAAAGAAACTCAAATCCCCCTGGGAGCTGCTGACGGCTTTAATTCCGAACCGGACCAGGGTAAAGCATTTGCATGGAAAATAACCACAAAAAAACCCCCTAAAAGTGCAGAATTTTGATAATTTATTAGGGATTTGTTGAGTTTGGAGTTTTAAATCCTCATCCAGGGAATGATTTGGCGTTGGGCTCTCCCAGGGGTTGCTTATAAAGAGTCAAATTTGCTTGAATGGCCCTGGGAGCTCTGGCTTTGGTCAGGAAAGAATTCCAGAATGGTTTGGGTCGGAAAAGGACCTTAAATCCCATCTCATTCCAGACCTTTCCATGCTCAGGGACACCTCCCACTGTCCCAGGTTGCTCCAAGCCCCGTCCAGCCTGGCCTTGGGCACTGCCAGGCATCCAGGGGCAGCCGCAGCTTCTCTGGAGATTCCAGCCCAGCTCCTCCCCACCCTCCCAGCCAGGAATTCCTTCCCAATATCCAACCTAAATCCACCCTTTTCCAGCTTAAAGCCATTCCCTGGGTCCTGTCCCTCCATCCCTTGTCCCCAGCCCCTCTCCAGCTCTCCTGGAGCCCCTTTAGGCCCTGCAAGGGGCTCTGAGCTCTCCCTGGATCCTTCCCTTCTCCAGGGGAACATTCCCAATTCTCCCAGAGGTTTTCCATGCCTGGAATCATCTCTGTGGCCTCCTCTGCTGGAACCCAGAACATTCCCGATTGTGCTGCTGAACCCCAAATGCATTTGGGGCAGGGTCTGATAAATAAGAGGATTAAAGGGTGAAATCACATTCCTGTCTGGAGGAAAGGAGAATTCCTTTGTTATTCCCGCCCCTATAACCTGGACCTTCATCCCAGTTTTTTTAATCTGGGCTGCTCAAACAGGGCATTTTCAGGATGACTCCTCCCCCAGCTGTTGGATTTACCAGAGAAATCCAGGGAGCTGCTGGTCTGACTGGAAAAGGAGATTTTTCCCGAAATGTTGCAAATGAGGAAAATAAATCCAAATCCAGGCACAGCCACAAAAGGAATTCTCGACAATTGCTGTCTGCTGCTGATCCTTGATGGAAAATCTCAGCTCCCAGATAAACCTCAGGAATAAACCTGCACACAGAAATTCAGGGATTGATCCAGCACCGCCAGAATTCCGCATCCTCCTGGATGCTCTGCCAAGCAGACGCTCCGTGCTGGAATTTAATCCTCGGGACAACCCAATGAATTTATTATCCAGGAGTTTGGGATTTTTAAAGTTTGGGGGGACTTAACCACCTGAGGGACCTTTCCACCCTCACATTATTGTGAAAATTCCCATTTTGGGACCTTCCAAACTTCCCTGGCCTGGGAACGGTTGGGATTTAAGCCAGACTTAACACAGAATTGTTAAATTGAGCAAGCTCTTGACTCCCGTATTCAGGGCTGCCTTCCCTACATCAATTATTTTAAGGATCGCTCTCTCCACATTCCGCTTCCATCGTTACCTCCTTAGTGGGATTCATCTGCAGGGAAAAAAAAAAAGAAATAAGGAAAGAGCAGGAGTCAGCAAATGGAACCTGGCAAGAAATGAATCAAATAAACTCAGAATCGTGTGCTGGATTAAATTCCATTTGAGCGGAGCTGCGTGTCGAGAGCCCCCCAGTCGGCCGGGAAAGAGAAAGGATTTGATGACATCAGCGATTCCCTCGCTCCATCCCCAGAGGATGATAAATAACATTCCCTCCGAGTCCTCCTGAGTTCATCCCAAGCAGTTTTTAAGGAGTGTGGGCAGTGTCTCCGGGCCTTAAATTATTCCGCTTGGGAAATCTCGGCGAGCTGAGGCAGCAGGAGATCATTTGTGGGACAGCTTGAGACGATTCGGAACGGTTTTTGTGTTGCTGCAATTGTCTTTGGGCTTCCTGCAAGGCCCAGAACGGATTTAATTCCTTTCCTGAGCATTTGCATCCTCCTTGGGATGGAGCAGGGAAATTTCCTGTGGAATCTGGGAATTTTTTGTCATTGGACTCAGTGACGGCAGCGCCAGGAGTGCGGAGTCTTCTTGGGTTTATTTTCCACTCCTGCTTCTCAACTTCTTGTCCAAACTCACTTTAATTTGCTAAACTTCTAAAATTTGCTGAAATTTCGCCATTTTCTCGTTTTTTCCGTAAATATCCATCTGTTCCTGCTTTTCTGCAGGATACGGACGGGCTCATGCTCTGCTCCAGTTCTGAGCTGCAGCCACAGCAGGAGAGAAAAGAATTCCTGCTGTTCCAACCTGGACTTTCAAGGGATTCGTGGTAAGGGACACTCCTGTGGAACCAGGAGTTGGAAAAACCTGAGGAAAAGGCTGTGGAAAAATGGGATAAAAGGGAAGCAAACGCTGAAGGTGCTCCAACTCTTCCCACACTTTTTCTTGCCCTCATCCGAATTTTCTCAAACACATTCCCTTGAGGTTGGAGCGGAGCAGAACTCGGATATTTCACCTCACAGTGGATTTAAAAGCTCAGAATTTTCGGAAAATTGCCCGGAAATTTCAATCCAACCCAGGAATTCCTCGCAGTTAAATCCATGGAACCTTTCAAGTGTGTTTGACCCAATCATCCCCTCAAACTGCTGGGATTTAAATCACTCCTTTCAAAGGCTTGGAGTTTTAAAAACTAAGTTGGAAGTCTTTGATCGGCTGAGGAGGAAACGCCCCGAGCCCGACATTAATCCTGATCCCTTCTTTTCCTCTTTATTCCCAGTCTCCCAAACTTTACACCGGGCTGCCAGGAGGAGTTGGGATGAAAAGTGAGCAAGTTTAAGAGGAAGATGGGAATTTTTGGAAGGATTTTCCTCTCCTTTTGTTCCTTTCTCTCCCCCTCCCTCCTTTCTCTCTCATGTCTCTTCTCTGGTTTTCTTTTCCTTTTTTCCCTTTCCCCTTTCCTTTTCCTCCTTTCCCTTTTCCCTTTCCCTTTCCCTTTCCCTTTCCCTTTCCCTTTCCCTCGGGAGAGGATGCCAATTCCAGCATTATCCCCCCATGCTCTGAACTGGAATAATTTAGGAATCTGGATGTTCCCTAAATCCAGAGGGTTTGGGGTTTTTTCCCGGACACGCTGCGTTTCTTTACACTCATCACTAAATTCATAACTCTGATCATTATTTGGTTTCTGGGAATGTATTTCCCCAAATTCTCCAGTGTTGCCACGGATCACATCCCACAGAGTGTCCTTTTACCTGGATCAAATCCCACTTTCCTCGGAGCAAGAAAAGACCCCCAGAACCCACAACTCGCCCCGGATTCTGTTCTGACATAACAACGCCAGTCTTTAAATGAGAGTCTTTTCCTGCCTTTAATCCAAACAATTTGGATTAAATTTGATATTCCCGAAGATACGATTTGATATTCCCAAAAACACGAACCGGCCGGGATTTTTCCCGACGCACAAAGAGCTTTTCCATTTCCTTTTCAAGCCAAACCGAAGAGTGGAAGCAGCAGCTCCACGTTGCTCGGACACTTTTATTTCTCCTGAAAGGACCTGGCAGTTTGTTTTCCTCGGCCAGCTCCAAACCCTTTTAATCCAACTTCCCGGAGAAAAGACTTCCTGGGAGAAAAACCTCACCTGGGTGATGAAAGCGCCTTTCAATTTTTGGGAGCATCAAAACAGAGCTTTGCTCGCTGGCAGGGGAAAAAAGAAACTTTCTTGGAAGAGAAATGGTGAAAATGAGATATTTTCTGCCATGGAAAACTCTGTTTACGAGGGAAAAGTTGGATATATGGAGCTGGAGAAGTGAAAAATGTGCCAGGATTGAGGAATTAAGGGAAAAATTATTGGCTTTTCTGAAATCCCAGCTGTGCAGTTTGGTTTCTATTATTTAGGAGTCATGAATAAATCCATTATCCATAAATCCTGGAATATGTCCATCCATAAATATATGGATATAATTTCTGTGGAGCACACGAGGGCTGTGGTTTTCCTAAAAACTGGGAATCCATTCCCGTTCATTATCGTTCCGCGACTGCTCTTCCAGCCACACATTCCTCACTTCCATAATTTCCCTTCTTGTGGAGTTAAATCTCCTTGGACTGCAATTCTTGGACAAGTCCAGTTATTCTTCCATAAAATTGAACTCTTTGATTAAGGGGGAAATTTCCTCGTCATCCTTGATCCGTGGTTGAATTCCTGGCTGGTGTCAGGATTCATGGAATCCTGGAATGGTTTGGGTTGGAAGGGAGCTTAAATCCCATTCCATGGGCAGGGACACCTCCCACTGTCCCAGGCTGCTCCCAGCCCCAGTGTCCAGCCTGGCCTTGGGCACTGCCAGGGATCCAGGGGCAGCCCCAGCTGCTCTGGGAATTCCATCCCTGCCATAATCTCATGTTCCTTAACGGTTCTGTGATTCCATACATGGATATACACTTATCTATAGGTGTCATGGAATCATGGAATGGTTTGGGTTGGAAGGGAGCTTAAATCCCATTCCATGGGCAGGGACACCTCCCACTGTCCCAGGCTGCTCCCAGCCCCAGTGTCCAGCCTGGCCTTGGGCACTGCCAGGGATCCAGGGGCAGCCACAGCTGCTCTGGGAATTCCAGCCCAGCCCCTCCCCACCCTCCCAGCCAGGAATTCCCAATTCCCAATATCCCATCCATCCCTGCCCTCTGGCAGTGGGAAGCCATTCCCTGGCTCCTGTCTCTCCATCCCTTGTCCCCAGTCCCTCTCCAGCTCTCCTGGAGCCCCTTTAGGCCCTGCAAGGGGCTCTGAGCTCTCCCTGGATCCTTCCCTTCTCCAGGGGAACATTCCCAGCTCTCCCAGCCTTTCCTCCCAGCAGAGCTGCTCCATCCCTCGGATCATCCCGGTGCCTCCTCGGGACTTGCTCCAGCAGCTCCAGGTCCTTCTTGTGCCGGAGACCCAGAGCTGGAACCAGAATTCCAGGTGGGATCTTCAGAACACCTCTTGTAGCTGATTTTTGGTGCACTGGGCTCTTTCTGACGGTGCAGAATTCGGAATTTCGGTGCAGTTTCAGTTTCTGCCCAGAGACAGAGAAATATTAAATTGTTAAAATACCAGACCTGACCACACCAGGCAGAGGCAGCAGCTCCGCAGCACTTGGAGCTCAGGATCCATCCGAATCCCCGAGGTAAATCCACATTTTTCCCACTTCTCTGTCACCTTGTCAGGAGCATTTGGAGATTTGGATCCAATTTCCACCTCCCGAAGCTTTACAGGAAGAGATAATTCCAGCCTGCCAAGCTTTCCATGGTTTTTTTTTTCATCTCCAGGCTGACCTTCCCCTCGGAACAGCCGTGGATTAACATTCCGAAGGTCGGGTGAGCACGATGCCAGGTCAGGGCATCTCGCAGAGCGTCAGCTGAGCTTTTCCTTGAACTCCAGGCCCGGCTTAGGCTCGGTTTGCTCAGCAGGAGATCAACGAGACAGGTGGAAAATGATCCTCACAGGACACCTGATGATTCCTCACAAATGCCAGGAGCAGGGATGACAGCTGGATCCGCACTGAGGGGAAGGGATGTGCAGCAGGGGTCAGTTCAGCCGGGCTTTGTTAAACTGGATTTATCATCCCGGTGACCATCTGGGCTTCTCAGTGGCACCTCCAGGGCACCTTAAAGCAGAACAGATCTCTCTCTCTTTATTCCAGACAGACCTTTTGGGAAGTTTCACCTTTTCATATGGAATTTGAAGGGGTTTGATGTCTTATTTTGGGGAATTTGGGTGTTTATTCCCTCTTTGTCTCCACACCACACCCCGGATGTGGGACAGCTGCTGCTCTGGACTGAGCTGGGGGCAAACAGAGCACCCAGACCGCTCCAAAACCTTTCTCCCCCTTTTTTTTTTCATTAGGAAAAGTCTTCTGTGTCCTGGCAGGTCCTTTTCTGGTGCTGGAATAGAGTCCAGCCAGGCTTTGTTAAACTGGATTTATCATCCCGGTGACCATCTGGGCTTCTCAGTGGCACCTCCAGGGCACCTTAAAGCAGAACAGATCTCTCTCTCTTTATTCCAGACAGACCTTTTGGGAAGTTTCACCTTTTCATATGGAATTTGAAGGGGTTTGATGTCTTATTTTGGGGAATTGGGGGTTTTCCCCCTCTCCACTCCACACCCCATTTGTGGGACAGCTGCTGCCCTGGATTGAGCTGGGAGCGAACAGAGCACCCAGACTGCTCCAAAACTTTTCCTGATTTTTTTTTGGTGCAGTAGGAAAAGTCTTTTGTGTCCTGGCAGATCCTTTGATGGGTTCAGTCCAGCTGGGCTTTGTTAAACTGGATTTATCATCCCGGTGACCATCTGGGCTTCTCAGTGACCAGTGACACCTCCAGAGCACCGTGAAGCAGAACAGATCTGTCTCTATTTATTCCAGACAGACTTTTTGGGAAGATTTACCTTTTAATATGGAATTTGAAGGGTTTGATGTCGTATTTTTGGGAATTGGGGTTTTTTCCCCCTCTCTGTCTCACTCCACACCCCATTTGTGGGACAGCTGCTGCCCTGGATTGAGCTGGGAGCGAACAGAGCACCCAGACTGCTCCAAAACCTTTCTCCCCCGCTTTTTTCTTTTGCATTAGGAGAAGTCTTTTGTGTCCTGATGGATTTTTGCTGGTGCTGGAATAGAGTTCAGCATCTCCCACCTGCCTCAGCTGCCAAAACAATGGTGCTGTGGGTGTCCAGACAAATGCAGGTGCATCCAGATGTCCAAGATTTCCTGCAGAAGCTCACCAGGAGTCTCCAACATGGAATAAAAAGGATTCTCCAGTCAGCTCCGCCGTCCGTGGCACCTCTCCGGTTTTTCTGGGAATTCCAGGTGACTGGATGAGCTGCATCCTTGTGTTTTATTCCTGCAAATATCCCGCTCAGTGTGGCTGGAGCACAGCCTCTGTGTCATCCTGGCTCGGTCTGTGGAGCATGAGGGATGTGGGATGTTCCACAGGTCATGGACGCCGCTCCCGTTACCCCCTGTGCAATAAAAGCTCCCAGTTCCAGACCAGTTCATCCGTTCTGGGGTTGCTGGTGCGTGGCTGAAGAACCTCAGCATGGGATCACTCTGTGCTTGTGTATGATCCTGTCACAGGGTCACGGAATTCCGGAATTATTGAGGCTGGAAAAGCCTTCCCAGCCCATCGAGTCCAACCCATGCCCAATGCCCACCTTGTCCCCCGCCCCGAGCCCTGCGT
>VXBT01007273.1:81536-107655 GCA_013400235.1 Oriolus oriolus | reverse complement strand
CTCCAGCCCCTTCCCAGCTCCGTTCCCTTCCCTGGACACGCTCCAGCCCCTCCACATCCTCTTGTCAGGAGGGGCCCAGAGCTGCCCCAGGATTTGAGGTCCCTCACGAGTGCCCAGCACAGAGGGACAATCCCTGCCCTGCTCCTGCTCCCACACAATTCCTGATCCAGCTTCCTTTGGCCTCTTGCCCACCTGGGCACCCCTGGCTCATGCCCAGCCAGGATTTGAGGTCCCTCAGCCCCTCCTGGTGCTCCAGCCCCTTCCCAGCTCTGTTTTCCCCTCCATATCTGTCTTCCCCACATCCCTGTGATTTTTGAACACCTCCAGGCGTGGTTACCCCAATAATTCACCCTACTTTCAGTGAAGAATATTTTTCCTGACATGCTGGTGCTCCAGCCCCTTCCCAGCTCCGTTCCCTTCCCTGGACACGCTCCAGCCCCTCCGTGTCTCTTGTCACGAAGGGCCCAGAGCTGTCCCCAGGATTTGTGGTGCCCCAGCAGTTCCCAGCACAGGGGACAATCCCCACCCTGGTCCCACTGGTCACACCAGTGCTGGTCCCAGCCAGGATGGTGGCCACCTCCTTGGCCACCCAGGCTAGCTCGTGGCCCTCGTCCGAGGCCTGCACAACCCCTGCGACGCCCGTTGTCCCTCGAGGTGGTGGCTCCCAGCATCCTGCCGTGCTTGGTGTCCTCCGCTGGAGGCCTCCCAGTTTCTGGGGTGCCTGGAATTGTCCCTCTGATCCCAAGAGGGAAAAGAAATCCATTTTCTCCCTCAGGATCTCTTCACAGGGCTATTCAACCCCCCCAGATATCCCCTGTTGGTGCCTTGTCTCCCTTGCACTGGTGACAGGGAATTTAGGAATAAAAAACCCTTTCAGAGTCGATTTTATTCATTTATTTTTAATTTCCATGGCTGCAAACGGCCTCCAGCTCCAGAAGACGAGGAGTTGTTCCTGGGTCCTGAGCTTTTAGGGGAAAATACCTGATTTCCATTTATTGGGCGCTTGAAAGTGGCATTTTTCCAGCTGTTTTTAGCAGCACATCCCTTTGTCTTTGCTCATCTGAGCCAGACCCACGTTGATTTTCAGCTGGAGTTTATTTAAGGGGAAGTGGGAGGAAAGATATTAATTATTGGGTCACCGCTGAGCCGCGCTTTGGGTTCGGTTTTGGCTCTGCGCTGGCGTTTTTTCCCTCAAACGACTCTTGAATTGTTTTATTAATGGGAATGTGGGCAGATGGACTCGAAAATGGAGCTCTTCACTGCCTCCAACGAGGCTCTGCAGTAATTAAACGTTTTAGAGCTGTCTTAAAGCTTTTTTCTGCTCTCTTTCAGCCGCCGTTAAGCAGCTCCCTCTCCCAGTCACCGCCCGTTCCGTCCGTGCGGATGCTCCCAGCGCTCCCATTTCTGACCCCGCGAGCTCTCCCACGGGTTAAACACCACAAATGTGTCCTTCCCTGCCCGCAGTCGCCGCTGGGGGCTCACATGGAATTTTTGGGGTTTCCTGCTGCGCCCAAACCCGGTGCCAGGAGATGCGAGGTTGTACCCGGGTCAATATCCACGTTTTGAGGTGCAATGAGGGCGATGCAAAGCCCAGAGCCTGTCCCTGCTACCCCTGAATTTGGTGGGAATCTGGCCACGGAATTCTGCTCCAGCAGAACCAGCCATTGCTCCCCAAAGTTTTGCTTTTTTTTGGTTGGGAAAGGCCTTTAAGGTCATCGAGTTCAACCATCCCCCAGCACTGCCCCATGTCCCCACGTGCCACAGCCACATGGATTTAAATCCCTCCAGGAGTGGGGACTCCACCACTGCCCTGGGCACCTGTGCCGATGCCCAGTTGTCCTTTTGTTGGATTGGGGGATGTCTGCAGGCTGGGACAGCCTGGTGAGGTTCTCGCACCCGTTTCCAAGGTATTCTGAAGGAAAATGTAATCAAGGATGTGGTCACCGATCCAAAGCTGCTCCGGTTTGCTCCAGGCAGCGCAGACCACTGAGGTCTCTGTCCCTCAAGGAGCGTCCATCAAGTCTTTGGAATATTGCTGAGCTTTTGATGGGACACCCTCCCTTATCGGCCAAGGGTGAAAGAGCAGAGGAGGCTGCTGTGCTGCTGAAGTTCTTTATTCCACAGTCCCATCGTTTTCTGAAGGCAGAGTTTGAAGGGATTACATGATAAGGCCAAGCAGCAGCAGCAGCAGCAGCAGGCAAACAGCAGGTAAAAACCAGCTTCTTCTCCTCCAAACTTACAGAAGTGTGGATTATATTTGTTAACCGACCAATAAAATTAACACACGATTGTAGTTTTTCTTTTTTAACCTATCCTGGTCTAACTCTAACAGTCGGAACTCTCACACAAGCGTTGCACAGGTGTTGCACAGATCTGTGTACGTGGTTTCCATCAGCTCTCATTGTTTATAGATAACAATATATATGTTGTTTATAGATATCTTTTCAGATAAAGAACATTTTATCTAAAACATGTGAGCAGTGCAGTTCCATCCATGTTTTGTCTAAAGTGAAGGAATTCAGTGAAAGGGTGTCACTGCTGCAGTAGGAGCTGTGCTTTAGGTCTCTTTGCTGCAGCTTTTCAATGTTCAAAGCACTCAGCACATATTTCTGCTAAAGGTTAAAAATCTCTATTTCACTTTGGTGTGACTTCAGGTATCTCAGCTTCTCCAAAGGTTTTAATTCAGCCCCTGTGCTTTGGCTTTCCTCTGGGCCTGGGTCCCGAAGAACTCTCACTCCAACAGAATATGACGTGGGAACCATAAGAGGAGAGCACCCAGCTCCCAACCCATCTTCAGGGCCAATGGTTGCTTAATGCAAGTGCGAAGCTCCTGATATTATTATTATTATTTAAAAAAAATAAAAATCAGAATTCTACAAACACCTCAGAAAAAGTTTTTGCATTGATCGTGGTTGAGGGGTTTTTGCACATTCCAGAGAATCACGGAGTGGCCTGGACTGGAAGGGACCTCCAAGATCATCCAGTTCCAACCCCTCTGCCATGGATGGGGACATTTTCAGCCTGTTCTGAACGACTCTTGTTTAGGGTTTGGGGTTCTGTGGAAGGAGAGGGCAGGTGTGACTCTGGCAGTGCTTCCAGGTAGGATCCCGCTCTCAGACATGTGGATCACACGGAATTCTGGCAGTGGGAAGTGAATGCTCAGTGGCAAGGTGTGTCACGGGGGTTTAGGTGGGAGTTCAGGGAAAGTTCCTCTCCCAGAGGGTGCTGGGCACTGCCCAGGCTCCCCAGGGAATGGGCACGGCCCCGAGGCTGCCAGAGCTCCAGGAGCGTTTGGGCAGCGCTGCCAGGGATGCCCAGGGTGGGGTTGTTGGGGAGTTGGGGCCAGGAGCTGAATTCCATGATCTTTGTGGGTCCCTCCAGCTCAGGAGATCCCGTGATTCTGTTTGGCACATAGCTAAAGATTCATTTCACTCTCCAGAGGCACACTCTCTTCTTGCACATGAATATTCCCATTTTAGGCATTTCCCAGGGTTCGTTAAACCCAAGGCAAACATCCCGTTCCTTCTGTGTCCTCCTCTGACGTCTGCAGAACCGTCACGGCTCATTCCATGGGGGCACAGAGATAAATCTCCCCAGCAGAGGAAGATCTGTCAGGCAGGAAAAGGATCCCACAGCAAACCTCGCTTCTTCTGCTCCCTGATCCTCCAGGTGCTGCCTTTGCCAGAGTATCCCTAAATAATCCGAAGTGGAGATTGCATCCGTGGATGGAACCACTCCAATCAAACATGGGGTGAAATTGTCCCAGAGAAATTATGGAAATGATCATTTTTTTAAGGCTCTACCTGTAAAGAGTCAAGGCTCAGCTGCCAGACCTGGAGCTGACTTAGGCAGAGCTCGGCTGATTTCTGGCTGCTGAGGTTGCTCCGGTTTTATGGTGTATTTATATTTATATTTATGTAAATAAATTCGGTTATTCATCTTTCCGAGGCACAATGAATCGTGCAGGGTGAAATAAATTGCAGCGCTAATGATAATGGCAATAAAAAAAATGAAAATGAAAGTGAATATGAAAATGAAAATGAAAATGAAAANAAATAGAAATAGAAATAGAAATAGAAATAGAAATAGAAATAGAAATAGAAATATATTACAATAATAAAAAAGAATGGATGACAGATCAATTTTTACTTCTCTGCCCCCCACCTAAAATAAAAGAAAGAGTTATAAATAAACATAATTTTCCTTCCAGATCTCCTAGAAAACAGCCCTGGGATATCCCAGTTTTGCTGGAAATGGAGGGGTTGGTGGTTGATGGATCTGGTCCAGGTCGGCCGATACCTGGGAGAGCCACGCTCAAGCACTGCCCCTGGATCCCTGGAATTTCCCAGGTCCAGGCTGGATGGGGTTTGGAGCACCCTGGGATGGCGGGAGGTGTCCCTGCCCACAGCTGGAATGAGATGGGATTTAAGGTCCCTTCCAACCCAAACCATTCTGAGATGCTTTTGCTGGAAATGATACAACTTCTAAAAATTCTTAAACTAACTTTGGTCAGGGGTTTGTTCATCTTCGCCCGGGGGAAAAGGAACTGAAGTTTCTTTTCAAAGGATTCTGTTTTGATGGGCAAGGCCTGACGGGTTTAACACCTGCACAGATCGGGAGCAGCCAGAAGATCCAGAGGAGGATCTATTAGAGGACATTGAGGGACATCAGCTCCAAACACCACCCCTGGCATGGCTGGAGACACCTGGTCTGGGAAAAGATGGAGAAGAGAACCGAAGGATGAGGCCCTAATGAGCGTTGAAGGGATCGATAACCAAGAGGAAACCGAATATTAAGAACTGGGTAATTTGGGACCAGTGGACGTCGAACCAAGGAATTCCTCTGAGTTTTGAGTGTAGAAACGTGAAAAATCTATGAAAGGACCACGTGGGGTGGGACGATTTTCTCTGCCCAGCCCGGGCAATGTGTGGATGGGATGATTCCCGTTGCACATCGTGGCCGGAATAAAGTAACGCCTCAATTCTCCAACCCCAGAAAGATGTTGGAGAGTTTTTGTTTTTCCTGCAACGCCCTGGCTGCCCCTGGATCCCTGGAAGTGCCCAGTGCCAGGCTGGACGCAGCCTGGAGCACCCTGGGATAGTGGGAGGTGTCCCTGCCCTTGGAATGGGATGAGCTTTAATGTCCCTTCCCGTCCAACCCATTCTGGGATTCTTTGGCTCACAGAAGCCCTGGTTCCGATACATCCCCTCACTGGCCATAAACGCTTCTGTACAAAGCTCCACGTGTCTCTCCTGAGGTTTTTGAGCTCTTCCTTTCTTCTCCCCACCCCCAGCTCCTTGCTTGGCTCCTCTTTTCCTGCCACGCCATCCAGCTCTCCTCAGCCTTCCCCGCTCTCCCCTCCCGTCTCTCCCGCCAAGTTCAACCCCATTATTTCTGTCCCTTCTGCCTGGCCTTTCTCTGTCATCTCTGCCCCCTCTCCTGGCTGTTCCTCGGCTCTTTCATCGCCATCTCTGCGGGTGACGCCTCTCCTGGTGACATCAATGGCCAACGAGTGCCCTTCTCCCTGCCAAGCCTCTCCTCGTGCCAGGCCCACAACCCCGGCTCTTTGCAGATCTGCCACTTCTGCTTTCAGCTGACCCATTTTTCATGAAGAAATCTTCACCCCCGAAAAGTAAAATCCATTCAGAACCTCTTGTTGCAGCAGGAAAAATCTGATCCGGTGTCCGGTAATGCCGCATAATCGCAATCTTCTTCCCTTAAAAGCCATTGATTAAATGTCTAATTAAAGCTGCCTGGATGTATATGGGGTTTAAATACAGTGCAGGGCTGGGGTTTTGATGAACTCATTAATACAAATCTTATTTGTGAGGAGTCACGGTGGCTTTGCTGATCAAAGCCAGGTTTACAGGGGGAAAAAAAAAAGATCAAAATGATCTTTCCTTTTGTATGTTTTTCCGCATTCCAAGCGGTTCTGGCGATCCCGAATTTGCCTTTAGGGTCCCCGGTTCTGTTCTGACATTTTCTGAGCCTCACAGAGTTTTTGGCACCATCGTTAAAGTCGATGGGATCCTGGGGCTGAAGTGAGGGATAACGATGGGAAAAGGCTCTCTGGGGTTAAACTCTTGGAGGTCTCAGATTGGAAGAGCGAACCCTTTTCCAAACACATCCCGTGTTCCCACACTGCCATGTTCCCTGTTCCAATCCCTTTTCCAAACACATCCTGCATTCCCACACTGCCATGTTCCCTGTTCCAATCCCTTTTCCAAACACACCCTGCATTCCCACACTGCCATGTTCCCTGTTCCAATCCCTTTTCCAAACACATCCCTCGTTCCCACACTGCCATGTTCCCTGTTCCAATCCCTTTTCCAAACACATCCTGCATTCCCACACTGGGATGTTCCCAATTCTGATCCCTTTTCCACAACACATCCCGCACTCCCACGGTGGGTTGTTCCCTATTCCGATCCCTTTCCCAAACACATCCTGCATCCCCACAGCAGGATGTTCCTCATTCTGATCCCTTTTCCAAACACATCCCACATTCCCACAGTGGGATGTTCCCTATTCCGATCCCTTTTCCAAACACATCCCACATTCCCACAGTGGGATGTTCCCTATTCCGATCCCTTTTCCACACCACATCCTGCATTCCCTTCCAACCCAAACTCTCTAATCCCGATCCCAACAAAATTTTTTCTCCACAGACTCCGAATTTTCTTTCCTGTTGTTCCTCACCCAGGCTGGGTTTGGTCCTCACATTCCAAACCTCGCTCTGGAGACAGAATTATTAATTCCCTGTAGTTTTTCCTTGGATGCATCCTGCAACAGTGGCTGAACAGTTCCCAAACCCCATTTTTTTTGTCACCTCAGTGAAAGCAGGGTTGGTTTTCAATCTCCATTTTCCAGGAGAAAAGTGATGCACATGGAGGATTCCTTTACAGTTATCCCCTGATTTTGGGTTAGGACACCTTGGATCCAAGATTCCAGGGATTCAACTGCATTTAGCACTTTTTATGTAAATGCAATTCCATCCAAATTCAGCCGAATCTGGGAATTCTCAGCGCATTACTGGGGTCTCACCTGATCCTGGGAAAAGGAGAGTGGAGTAAACAGTGACCTCCTGCAGGAAATGAGGGAGCAGAGCTGATTTGGGGGAAAATCCCAGATTTTAGGAACCTGGAGTGAGGAGAGAAAGCTAAACCAGAATTCCCGGTACCTACACAGCCTCTTGAATTCCTGAATCCTCTGCATTCTTTATTCCCAATCCATCCAAGAGATCCAGGCTGAGCTCCTGAATCCCGGCTCAGTTTGGATTTACTCTGGAATCCAGCAATTTCCATCTATCTATGATCCTAAATTTGCTGTTTTCTTCCTAAGTTTTCCTGGCTGGTTCCCACTCCCCCATCCCACGGCAGAGGATTGGAATGAGAGGATTTTTAAGGTCCTTTCCAACCCAACCATTCCAGGATTTTCTGATGATGATGGAGAGGTTTCTCCAGGGAACACCACAGATAGCTGGGAATCTCCCTGATGGGATTTAAAATCCAGGTCCACTCGGGTTTTCCAGCCAGGCTTATCAACAGCCAGATTTAGATAACCCCAAATCCCAGTTAAATAAATTATCCTTTAACTGGATTCATCCTTCCATGGAAATATTGCTCCGAGAAAAAGCTGTGGAGAATCCTTTATTAGGAATCCTGGATTACATTCGGATTTTTAAGACAAATCCTATGCAGCTCCTTTATTTCCAGCTGATCTTCCTGGCTTTGAAAGCCAGAGAAAGCCGGGATGCCAAGGATCTCTCTTCCTTTTTCCTGGGAATGTGAGGTTTCAATCGATAAATGCCGGAATTCCGTGTGCGTTCCAAGCAGCAGGAATCGATTATTAACTTCGGGATGTGCTTTGGGTGTCGCTTGTCCTACTGATTCCTCTTCCAGGAACATCCTCACATCTCTGGAATCCCAATGATCCCAAAGAAAACTTGGAAAAGATCACACCATAAACAAAGGTGATGCTGGGAATTTCTCCATCCCCTAATTTAGAAATATTCCAGACAAATAAAAATGTGCTGGAAAATTGATTGGCCTGATTAGGAATTCCAGTTTGGGGTATTTTGGTTCATTTGGGTTTTGGGGTTTTTTTGAGGCAGGAACATTGTTGTATCTCATACCGGCTTTGGGGTTTTTTGTTCATTTGGGTTTGGGATATTTTGGTTCATTTGGGTTTTGCGGGGTTTTTTTGAGGCAGGAACATTGTTCCAGCCCATACCAGGTTTGGAGGTTTTTTGTTAATTTGGGTTTGGGGGTTTTTTGGGGTTTTTTTGGAGTTTTTAGTTCATTTGGGTTTGGGTTTTTTTTGGTTGGTTGGGTTTTGGGGGTTTTTTGTGAGGCACAAAACGTTGTATCTCATATCAGGTTTGGGGGTTTTGGTTCATTTGGGTTTGGGATACTTTAGTTCATTTGTGTTTGGGGTTTTTTTTTTGAGGCAGGAACATCGCTGTATCTCACACCAGATTTGAGGGTTTTGCTTATTTGGGTTTGGAGTTTTTTTATTGGTTGGGTTTTGTTTTTTTCTGGTTTTAATTATTTGTATTTGTATTTGTATTTGTATTTGTATTTGTATTTGTATTTGTATTTGTATTTGTATTTGTATTTCTATTAGTATTTCTATTTCTATTTCTATTTCTATTTCTATTTCTATTTCTATTTCTATTTCTATTTCTATTTCTATTTCTATTTCTATTTCTATTTCTATTTCTATTTCTATTTCTATTTCTATTTCTATTTCTATTTCTATTTCTATTTCTATTTCTATTTCTATTTCTATTTCTATTTCTATTTCTATTTCTATTTCTATTTCTATTTCTATTTCTATTTCTATTTCTATTTCTATTTCTATTTCTATTTCTATTTCTATTTCTATTTCTATTTCTATTTCTATTTCTATTTCTATTTCTATTTCTATTTCTATTTCTATTTCTATTTCTATTTCTATTTCTATTTCTATTTCTATTTCTATTTCTATTTCTATTTCTATTTCTATTTCTATTTCTATTTCTATTTCTATTTCTATTTCTATTTCTATTTCTATTTCTATTTCTATTTCTATTTCTATTTCTATTTCTATTTCTATTTCTATTTCTATTTCTATTTCTATTTCTATTTCTATTTCTATTTCTATTTCTATTTCTATTTCTATTTCTATTTCTATTTCTATTTCTATTTCTATTTCTATTTCTATTTCTATTTCTATTTCTATTTCTATTTCTATTTCTATTTCTATTTCTATTTCTATTTCTATTTCTATTTCTATTTCTATTTCTATTTCTATTTCTATTTCTATTTCTATTTCTATTTCTATTTCTATTTCTATTTCTATTTCTATTTCTATTTCTATTTCTATTCTTTTTCCCCATATAATTTTGGGGGAAAGAGTGAATATTTTCATCTCTCAACACCCCAGTTCCACCCATTTATGAGGCAAATCCTGCTGCTAGAAGGGAGAATTTAGGGTTTAGACTCTTCTGCTTTTCCATCTAAATGCTCAGCTCAGATCCCAACCCTCCGAATCCCATCCCAGCCAGCTGCTCTTCCAACAAATTCCATGTTTAACTTCCAGCACACGGATTATCCCCCCCCTGCTCCAGCAAATCTCACAAGCAGGTGCTCCGATCCTGAAGAAGTTGAATCCCTGCCTGGATCCGTCCCAAATCTCCATAATGGGCGAACAATTTGGCTTCCAGTCGGGAAATTGCGGATTCCAGGCACAAATGAATTGCCACTCCTTGATTCCCAATGAATCATTCCAAACATTTCTCCATCTGCTTTTATCCCCCTTTTTCTGTTCCTTTTGTTCCTCCCGCACATCCGTCTGCCGCTCCGTGGGGAAGCAGTGGAGGAGCTCGGCTGGCAAACAGAAGCTTCTCTTTCCCACCACGCATTCCAAACTTCTGGAAATGCGAGGTCCTATTTCTCAAGGAAAAGCTTTTCCTCTGAAAAACGCAGGGAGTTCTTCTCCTCTCTGGATCTTCCCAAAGGAGGCTGATCAGCAGCACAGGGATCGAGCAGAGGGACTCATCCCAAGCGGCAGGAGAGGCCTCATTCCAAATCCAACAGGAAATTCCCGTTCAAAGGAGAAAAGCTGGATGCCTCCCAAAATTATCCTTTAAACCTCAGCACGCTCCTGCCAGATCCACAGTTCTGCTGGGAAACTTGGGATCTGGGAAGCACCCGGAGAACTGGGTGGTTCTCTCTTTCCTCTTTTTCGTGGAATCACGAGGTGGTTTGGGTTGGAATGGATCTTAAGGATCATTTAATTCCAGCCTTTACACCATGGACAGGGATGCTTCCCACCCTTTCCTTTGGCTGGATTCCCTGTGTGTTATTTCCAACATTCCTGGAATTCTTGGGCCTCAGCTGAGGCTCTCGACATTGGCCAGGAAGGTTCGGCCTTTCCCAGGATGAGTCACTCCCAAAAATGATGGGAGAGGGGGAGGAGAGCGGGATCTTGGCTCGGGAAATGAAGGTTTGGGAATAAAACCTCGTCCCCACGTGGAGCAGGGCTTGGCACAGCTTCCAAGGCAGGGAAGGTTTCTGTCCCAAAGAGCTGCGTTTTAATGGAGAAATCCATTCCATGGGCTCATTTTTTGCCATCTTCCCAAAATCCCGAGTCACACGGCAGCTGAAATCATGGAATCACGGAATGTTTTAGGTTGGAAAAGCCCTCTGGGATCACGGAGTCCAACCATTCCCAGAGCTGCCAATGCCACCACTGCCCCACGTCCCCAGGTGCCACCTCCTCGTGGATTTAAATCCCTCCAGGAATGGGAATCTGCCCTATCCGTGACAGGTGGAGTCTCACCACAAAGGTTTGGGACATCCAAAGTCCTGGATTCCAAAATAATGTCGGAAAATCGTAAGTAAATATATTTCCTTTTTTTTTTTTTTTTTTAATACTTAGGGGAAATGTAAAGGACTTCTCTTCTTCCAGGTGGAGAATCAGTTTTCCATAAAGCTTTCCATAAGGAATCAATGAATCTTTCCGGATGCTGGCTGCATAAATAGTGGGAAAAATTGGATTTCTTGGCATATCAATTCCCACAATTAATTGGCTGATGGCCGGGCAGACCCTTCTGTGCTCCGGAGATTTGGCTGCTTCCATCAGATGTTCTGGAATGTGTGAAGCAGCCTTTCCTATAAATCGGGATTTAGGATTTGACGTGGATATCCCGTCTGGATTTTGGCTGGAAGGAACACAGGGATCTCATGGAGGTCAGCACTGGGTTTTTGGCTTGATTTTTGTTATTTAGGGGATAAACCTTGGATCTGAGATTCCAGGGATTTAACTGCATTTAGCACTTTTTATGTAAACTTGATTCCATCTGATTCAGCTGAATCTGGGAATTCTGTTATTTATGGGATAAACCAGCGTGGGGTCATCTGGTCATGAATAAAACACAGGAAAGATTTTTCCATTTTAAATGGAAAAATTGTTTAGCATTCCATAGCTTTTCCAAGTGCCTCAGGTGCTTCTGCTTTAACTGCCCCCCATGCCCAAGGTGTGTTTCCATGTCAGAATTCCAGGTGCCCGAAGCCTTTGGAATGTGGTGAGAAGGGGCTGTAGCCCACTCCATCCTCCTGGAAGCGGGAGTCGGTCAGCCCGGTCCTGTCTCCATGACAACCAGGAATTTGGGAATCACCTCGGTGCCTGTTTGAGCCAATGGTTCATCCCGAACAAGACGGAGACAACGGCACAGAATGTGGGAATCCAATTCCGGGTTTATGACGGATAAAGAGACTTCAGCAAGCTGGGATGAGAATTAGAAATAGTTAGACTGGAATGCCACGGATTGTGCTTGGATTGATATCCTGGAAGGGAATTTGGGATTGCAGGGGTGGGACTGCATGACTGTTTTTATACGTTGTAATTCATAGAATCCTGGAATGGTTTGGGATGGAAGGGATCTTAAGGATCATCCCATTCCACCCCTTTCCAAGGGCAGGAACGCCTCCCACTGTCCCAGGCTGCTCCCAGCCCCAATGTCCAGCCTGGCCTTGGGCACTGCCAGGGATCCAGGGGCAGCCACAGCTGCTCTGGGAATTCCAGCCCAGCCCCTCCCCACCCTCCCAGCCAGGAATTCCTTCCCAATATCCCATCCCATCCTGCGGCCATTCCCCCTTGTCCTGTTCATGCTCTTGTTAATAATCCATCCCAGAGCAGATCATTCCATGGGATCTACAGAATCCAGATTTTCTGGATTTTTCCCCATTTTCCCATCCTACAGCCACTTCACTTTCCCAACTGAAGACTCAGATTGCTCATAATTCCACAGCATTTTTGTGCCCGAGGTAAAAAAAGATCCAATTTGAAGAGAATTCCTCCTTTTCTGAGCCATAAAAACCATGGAATCCCAGAATGATTTGGGTTGGAACAGACCTTTAAACCGCCTCATTCCAAAGATCAGCCGTGGGCAGGGAACATTCCAAAGGGATGGCTGATCCTCCTTATGGCTGAACCAACATTCCAGGAGGTCAGGAAAATTGATTCCACATCCAAGAAGCGACATCCCAGGTTTAGAAGTGAAATAGGATTAAAATTCCCCAGCTGGGGATATTGATGGAATTCCTCGTCCCAGGGCATTGGATGACCAAGGAAAACCTGGAGCAGCTCCTCCAGACGTGCGGCAGCGGGAGGAGATTGGCTGTGCCTCCCACCTTGGAATGGATTTCATGGCATGAGAATTAAATGGGAAAATCGGGAAGAGGAATGAAGTCACCGCAGCCATGAGGTGGAAATATGGAGATAAAATTATTAAAAGGTGGGAATGTTCAAATGGATGGGACATAAAAAGCCGGCAATTCATGGAAGAATGGAAGAAATGTTTTATATCCTGTCGCCATCTACTGGATCTGAGCTGCAGCAGGAGAATCATGGAATCGCAATCCCAGGATGGGTTGGGTTGGAAGGACCTTAACTCCCACCCATTCCCACCCCTGCCATGGCAGGGACACCTCCCACTGTCCCAGGCTGCTCCCAGCCCCAGTGTCCAGCCTGGCCTTGGGCACTGCCAGGGATCCAGGGGCAGCCACAGCTGCTCTGGGAATTCCAGCCCAGCCCCTCCCCACCCTCCCAGCCAGGAATTCCCAATTCCCAATATCCCACCCATCGCTGCCCTCTGGCAGTGGGAAGCCATTCCCTGGGTCCTGGCACTCCAGGTGCTTTTGCTGGATCTCAAGAGAGCTCCATGTGCTGCNGTGCGGCCAACCCCACACTCGTGGCCCAGGAAATGGAGGATGTCTTTTTATTCCCTCATTTATTATTTAGGGCTTTGTTTTGTTTGTTACAGGCGTGGAATTTTGGAATTAAGAGCAACTTCTTGGCCGATTATCCCTTTTCTATTCGCTCTTCTCCTTCCCCACTCTCCGAACTGGAATGCTGGAGTGCTCCGCACCGCACTGCAGCAAGAGGACATCAAATATTTAACACTGTCAGGTGTTTCTCCCACCTTTCCAGGCAGGAAAAGATATTTTGTCACTTGGAAAGTGCCGGAGTTGTGACAAGTCCTTCCTGCTCCTCATGTCAAGGGGCACAGGGATCAAATATCCGATATTTCTTAATTCTCTGAGGGGAGAAATCTTAAATAACATGAAAATTTGCATTGCAGGGCTGATAAAAGGTGCTGAGACTCTCCGAAAAATATGTTTAAAAATGTTTTGGACTTCCAGAATTTGGCAAATTGTATTTAAATCTTCCTGCTGTGAGTTTAATCCATTGGATGTAAAAAATTCAGGTATTTTTCCAATGATCCATAATCCTGGATGCCATGTGGATTTACCTGTGTAAGGAACGGGTGCCTGGAAGATTTTTTACACAGCAAAAAGGGAGAAAAGGGGATTTTGTCCCGTAGGAAAAGGGAAATATTCCGGGTAAGGACCAGAGTGACTCCAATCCTTGTCTCCACCAGGTGAAATCTGTGGAAAACAAGGAAACCACATTCCCTCAGCCAAGCCAGTGTTTCATCCCAAAGAAACTGAGGGAAAACTGCAAAGAAAAAGCAGATTAAGCAAAATCAAACCCCGGTGTCAGCAGAATCTCCTTGGAAAAGCCAGGTTGCAGCAGGAGAAGCTTTTCCAGATTGCTCCATCTCCTCCCTGCAAATCCACAACACGGATAAATGGGAAAGAGCCCCATGGAAGGCTGGGATTTGTATCTGTGCCTGGAAATTCCTGGTATTGAGGCAGATCCAGGAAAAAATAGGGAGAGAAACAGGTCCTTCACACACAAAAAAAGGGGTAATTGGGTCCTCGATGGAATCCCTGAGGGTGTGAAGCATTCCAGAGGGAGTTAGGGAAAAATTCAGGCTGGAAAAGGGGGAATGTTGTTAATAATGAAGGTAATTAAGCAGCTCAGAGGATGCTGTGGTCCCTCTGCCCTCAGCAATTTGAAATCAGGGCTGGGGAATTCTATTGCAAATTCAAAATAATTTGATTTAATTTGAGGCGGAATGACTTCAGGGAAGCCCTGCAGCTGGTGTTCCACGAAATCCGAGGCTCTACAGTCCCGATGGTCCCTTTGGATCTGCTTCCAGTGGGAAGCTGGACCTGAGGTTGGTGGCATCTCACACCCCCCTGTCTGTCCCAGTGGCTCCACTCAGCAGAGCCTCTTCTCCCCCCTTCTCCTGCCACAGGAAAAATCCTCTTGTGCTCAGAATTCTTGGAGCAGCTGCGGAATTCCTGTGGTTTTCCTGCCACTTGAGGCTCCTGTAGCAACTCCTATTCCCAAGGAACAGAATTAGACACCCCATGATGGAGGATTGCTGCATGGTGCCACAGAATTTATTTAATTTTAGGCTTTTCTCCCTCTACGTGACAAGAAGAAATCGAAGATTGCTCGGTCAGTCAGGCTGTCACGTCTGTAAGAGGATAAATCATGGAATCACGGAATTCCAGGATGATTTGGGCCTTAAAACCCATCCAGCCCTACCCCTGCCATGGGCAGGGACACCTTCCAATATCCCAGGCTGCTCCAACCCCATCCAACCTGGCTTTGGACACTTCCAGGGATGAAAAATTCCCTTTTTTGGGATATTGAGGGAAAAATAGAGCAAAAGATTGGGAAGGACCTCAAGGAATCATGTGGCCGCTCCCTTTAGGCCTCACAGCCTGAGCTGACATTGACGGGGGGAACGTGGCTTTTAGCACCTCTCCCAGTCTTAAACTGGAAATTAACTGCGCATTTTTCCAACTGGGAACTCTGGGAGGTGTTGGAATGCTCAGTCAGGGCTATTTTGGGTCCTGTCCATCCTTCACTGCGTCACTCCATCAGCCGCAGTTGTCCTGCTGAGAAACTCCGCAGGAAAAGCTGGAAAACTGGAGGGAAAGTTCAGGCCAAACCCTTTCACCTGGGAAACGAGGTGTTCTCCCTCACCACCAAAGCATTTAAAGCGGGATTCTCACTCTGTGAAGCCCAAATCTCCCAGGAATCCCTGATGATCCGCTCTCCTCGTTAAATTTCATTAATTTCATTAAGAAGGTTCAGGCCTGGGCCTAAAATGTGTGTGGAAAATAAAGGGTGTGGGGAGCCCTCAATCAAAACAAATATCCAGAATCAAATAAAGACTTTCGTTTAGGGAGTGTGGCAAGTTCAGACCCAAAACTGGGTTTGGGATGTGCATTTTAGGGTCTTTTGGGCCCTCACGTCCCCTCTTGTGAGGACAGAGCACTCTGCATCCCTGTCCTTGTCCAGGGGCTGCTTCCAGAGGGACCCTCATGGATCACGGCTGGAGACCAGGCCGAGGGTCACAGTTCCCTTAAAAAATTATTTAAATTGATTTTGGCTTCCTAACCCAAGCCCAAGGGAGCGCTGAGCATCTTAAATTCCCCTGGAACCCTGTTTGCTTCGGAATCTGAATTCCAGGCTGAATCTGAATATCCCAGGAATGCTCCAGGATCCCTGGAAGTGTCCAAGGCCAGGCTGGATGGAGCTTGGAGCACTCTGGGATTGTGGAAATCATCCCTGCCCATGGCAGGGGGTGGGATGAGATGAACTTTAAGGTGCTTTTTAACCCAAACCGTTCCGTAATTCTACGGCAAACTGGTGTTAAATTTTCATTTAATTCACAGACCAAATCAGCCTCATTCCCTCAGTTCGATTCTCCATCCTGCCGTGACCTTTCTGGACAAATTGGAAGAAAAATGGGAAAAACAAAAGGTCAACATAATTTGAGAAGCCCTTACAAAATACAGAGGGCCTGGCAGGATTGTTCTGCTTTGCCATAGATCTTTATTCCTGGTTATTATCTGGGATTAGTTTTAGACTCTGCCCTTTGTAGGACAGAGGGAGAAGCTTGTGTTTGGGGACAAAGCTGAAAGCCAGGGAATTCTCAGAGGATTTCACACACGTGCAGGTTCTGGGGTGCTGCTTCAGGGTGAGGATGTTCAAACACGTGGAGGGGGTTGGAAATGAAAAAGGGACTTTGGAACTGGAAGCAGAACTACATGGGAGATAAAATGTGACTAGATCTGAGATCTGGTACCAGATTTGAGAGGGAAATTTGGTGACTCCTCAGTCCACTCAAGATAAAACCCCGTGACGTTCTCGATAACCACTGAGCAGAGTCCCACTGCCTGGGGTTTGGTACAACACAAAAATAACAATGCCAAAATTTAGCCTAAATTGTTCAGAGCACGAGAACAGCTGGAATTTACCAGTCCACAGCTGGTATTTCCTGGGATTTCCCAGTGCAAATCCCTCGGCATTTGTAAAACTCCCAATTCCTTTCTTTTCCACAAACTCAGTCCTTCTGTGACAGGAAATCGTGGAATCATGGAATAGTTTGTGTTGGCAGGACCTTAAAGATCATTGTTTCACCGCTTTCCATGGGCAGGGACACCTTCCACTATCCCAAGGTGGCTCCAAGCTGCAGTGTCCAGCCTGGCCTTGGACATTTCCAGGGATCCAGGGGCAGCCACAGCTTCTCTGGGAATTCCACCCCAGTTCCTCCCCATCCTCCCAGCCAGGAATTCCTTCCTAATATCCTATCTAAATCTTCATCTTAAAGCCATTCCCTGTGTCCTGTCCCTCCATCCCTTGTCCCCAGTCCCTCTCCAGCTCTCCTGGATCTCCTGCAGTTACTCTGCCCCTCAGCTTCTCCCTCCCAGCTTCCACATCCGAGCTCAGCATCTCAAGGACTTTGAGCGTTTTAGCAAAGTCTTGTTCCAGCAAGATACACCTGACTCCGTTTCCCAGACGTGGGCAGAGATAAGATCCAGGCTGATTGCGGGTTGTGTATTTAGGGATTAGCTGCCGCGCGCGGATCCCTCAATTCGCTCCCTATTATGGCAGAGCAAGATAAGGAGCGGATTTTGCACCTCCGCTAATTTCTCTGCCCGCGCAAACAGAGATAACCTTTCTTCTCTTATCAGCTATCAGCTGCTCTATCGCATAATTGCTACTCTCTCAATTAACATGTGCCGCGGGAAAGACGAACAGGGATCACAGACCTGACTAGAAAGGGAAAAGGGAATTTTTGAGACCGTGCAGGGGAGAGAAGAGGGATTTAAATGGGGAGAATGCAACCACCACGGTTGGGAATGTTCTGCGGGATCTGTGGCTCACACGGGGTTTTTTTTACGGTGGATACACAATTGATCCAGCAATTCTTGTTTTGATCCTGGCTTAGCTGTGCCTGGGATTGGCCGCGCTCAGCTGAGGGGTGGGGATTGGGAAGGGCTGCTGGAAGGGGATGAAGTGGTGGGGATGTGGTCTGAAGGAAAGCTGGGAAGCTTTGGAGAGGCCGATCCTGGAAATAGGAAGAGTAGAAAGGCTGGAGATTGGAAAGGGCCAGTGGAAGGGGTTGTAGTGATTTGGGATGTTGTCTGCAAGAAAGTTGGGAAGGATTGGAGAGGGCAGTCCTGGAAATGGGAAGCTTAAGAAAACTGGGGATTGGGAAAGGCCTATGGAAAGATCTGTAGGAGGTTTGGGATGTTGTCTGAAGGAAAACTGGGAAACTTTGGAGAGGCCAGTCCTGGAAACTGAAAGAGGAAGAAGGTTGGGGATTGGGAAGGGCCAATGGAAGGTGGTTTGGGATGTTTTCTGAAGGAAAGTTGGGAAGCTTTGGAGAGGCCAAGCCTGGAAATAGGAAGGGTAAGAAGGCTGGGGATTGGAAAGGGCCAGTGGAAGGGGTTGTAGTGATTTGGGATGTTGTCTGCAAGAAAGTTGGGAAGGATTGGAGAGGGCAGTCCTGGAAATAGGAAGGTTGAGAAGGTTGGGGATTGGGAAGGGACAATAGAAGGGTCTGAAGGTGGGTCTGGGATGTGACCTGAAGGAAAACTGGGACACTTTGGAGAGGCCAGTCCTGGAAATGGGAAGGTTGAGAAGGCTGGGGATTTGGAAAGGACAACAGAAGGGTCTGAAGGTGGGTCTGGGATGTGACCTGAAGGAAAACTGGGACACTTTGGAGAGGCCAGTCCTGGAAATGGGAAGGCTCAGAGAGCTGGGACTCCAGCAGCTCGTTAGGTGACAGCAATGCCGTCATCACCCCTGCGAAGAGCACTCGGTGTGAAACCTCCCACAGCACAGCAGCGAACGAGGCGAGATCCTGCCGGGAGAGGGGCTGCGCCTGGGAGGGAACCACGGATGCTGGGATGGGATTCAATCCCGTTTAAAGGGATTGCAAACCATGTGCCGGCCACAGCGAGAGTGGGCGGATGGCTCAGCAGTGAGCCTTGCCAGCGGGCTGGCCAGGGGCCAGCGGCCGGGGAAGCTGTCCCAGAAGGAAGCTGCCACCAGGAGAAACTGTCACCTGTGAAGGAAACCTTATTGCAGCAGTGGGGCTGAGCCAGGAGCCATTAGGATTGGAGTGCAGGGATAAAAAGGGTGTGGAAAAGGGCGGTTATGTAATAATATGGAATAATTTATGGATTCATACAGAATCCCAGGGTGGGTCAGGCTGAAGGGACCCCAGTGGTCACTGGTGCCACTCCCTGCTCCAGCAGGGCCAGCCCAGAGCCCAGGGCACAGCAGGGTGTGCAGAGGGCTCTGCAACATCCCCAGGGAGGAGACTCCAGCCCCTCTCTGGGCTCTGTCCCAGCTCAGGCCCTGCCCAGGGCAGAAGTTCTCCCTCCTGTGCTGGGGAATTGCTGGGATCAGCCCCTGCCCGTTCCTCTGGGGCCACTGCAGGGCCCTGGAGCAGAGCCCAGGCCCTGCTCGGAGCCCTCCCTGCACACAGGGACAGCCAGAGACAGAGAGGGACATCCAGGGACACCCAGGGACAGACAGGGACAGACAGGGACAGCCACGGACATCCAGGGACAGCCAGGGGTACACAGGGACACCCAGGGACAGCCAGGCCTGAGGGCCCCTCTCAGCTGGGGCTCCTCTCGAGGCTGAGCAGCCCCAGCTCCCTCAGCCCTTCCTGGGCACGGAGATGCTCCAGGTCCTGCAGCGCCTCCAGCAGTGAAGGATTTGGATCATGAGGGGGACACAGAGGGAAGCCTGGGATGAAACATCCAGTCTGGAACGTGGATACCCCACGGATGAGAGCGGGATGGAAGCATAAAGAACAAACACTAAAGGAGACCTTTCACTTCAGACAGCCCCACTCAGCCTTGGGATCCACCCCGTGCGTTCCTGCTCCATGGATGCTCCACGTCCCTGGCAGGATCCACCAGCCGGGAGCTGGAGGTCCATCGGGCTTCACGGACTCGACATTGTGTTGGGACAATGGGACACGCTGGGCTGCCAGATGGGGAATGCTGGAGCTGGTGACAATCCCAGAAAGATGAATGGATGTGTGCGCTGAATGGGAAGCGGGAAGCCTGCGGTTCCAGGGATGCAGAAGGCAGATGGATTTGGGTTTGGATCCGCAGCGACTACACGAAGTGTCATTATGTCCTCCCTTGTCATTTTTCCAGGCATTTGGCAGCTGAGGATTGCAGGACAGCTGGAAAAGCACCTGGGTTGTGCCGTGCGGGAAGAGCAAGCTGGATGTGAATATTCCAGAACTCCTCACGGATGATAAATGGTGGCTCTGGGGTGAGAGGATAATTGTGCAAAAAGCGCATCTCCCACCTTGGATCGTGGCACCAAAGCGAAAAATCCTCCTTTATAACCACAAGGAATTTTAGCCATTGGAATGGGCTGCCCAGGGAGGTTCGGAGTGCCCATCCCTGAAGGTGTCCAAGGAATTCCTGGAGGTGGCACTCAGAGCTCTGGGCTGGGGACAGGGTGGGCATCGGGCACAGCTGGGACTCGACGGCCTTGGAGCTCTTTTCCAACCTCAGTAACTCTGGGATAACAGCCTGGGAATCTGCAGGGTGGACAAGGCCGTAAAACCTCCCTAATTATTGGAGCTCTCACAGTCTGAGCCGGGGTGGGTTCATTAACTCCGACGGGAGCATCCATGCCCGCACGGAAGTACCATCGGCTGCTCCTCGCACCGGTGCAAAGACGAGGAAAAACTCATTTTCCCCGGGAATAATTTCCAGCATTTCCCTTCCCCTGCTGAACGACCCTGAAGCTTCTGGTGGAACCTGTTCCTGGCAGCACAAACCCTTTTAAAACCTGAGCCTGCCCAGATTGTGCAGAAACTCGTTCCCGCTGCCTTCCCAGAACCGTTTGTCCCGGAGCACTCCGGAGCAGGCATTCCCGGAGCAGAGCTTGCAAAACTCGAGCTTCCATAATTTATTCCCAACTCCCGCCCCGCCAAGGTAACAAAAGCTGGCACCGAAGGCACAACAACAGTTGCTAAATGACAAGATGGAGCAGCCCACATGGAGCACGGAGGGAGAAGCACAGATGGCAGGGAAGGGCTTGCAGGAGGCAGCGGGAACGCGGTCGGAATGCAAATCCCGTTGAAATATTCCGGGAAATAATTCGCCCAGGGAAAAAAAAAAGGCAGTTTGGTTTCAGAGCCCTGGAAGTGTTTCGTGTTCCCACCTCACACACGGAGCACGGAGCTGGGAGAGGTCACAGCCGTGTCCTGAGGGGTGGGAATGAACAAAGAGTTTGGGAGTAAATCCTTGTGATAATTTGGGAGATAATGGCGGCTTTTCCAGGGGAAGAGCCGGGTGGAATAAATTGGTTTTTTCATGTTTCATGGAGAACCAGGAACATTTGGAGGAAGGAAGGAAGGAAGGAAGGAAGGAAGGAAGGAAGGAAGGGAGGAAGGGAGGAAGGAAGGCTCAGGGGGAACCTTCTCCCTCTCCACATTCCCAAACTGGATGGTGCAGCCGGGTGGGATCGGGCTCTGCTCCCAGGGCACAAGGATGAGAGGAAACGGTGAAATATTTGGAAATCAGGAAGCCTCTGCTCCTTAGAAATGCACAAAAGATTGTAAAAACACACCAAAACTTTTATTTTCTCCTAAATTAATTCATCCTATCTAATGGTCATTATTGAACAACCCTCTGATGATTTTTCCTTTATTTTATTCTGGAGCAGGCTCTCCAAATTTTATTCACATCTAAAATTAATTTTCACCTCAGAGATTTTTTTTTTTAAGTTACAAATAACTCACTGAAACAGGCTGAAAATCCCACTTGGACCGAAATTTTCCAGCTCTTCAATGAAAAATGAAACTGTAGTGATAAAAGCATTTTGTTTGGAAGGAACTTTTGGAAAACCAAAGGATAAACCAGAAAATTCCGAGACTTTCATAAGCAAGGACACTTTAGTTGGGTTTTTTTGACGTTTTTTCTTTAGGGATTTTATTGTCAAATTCAAAAGTGCTTTCAGAATTGCCTTTCCTGCCTTGGAAGTAGCTGCCGAAGAGAAATGGAATATGATTGAAAACAAACCCCCATTTTCCCCCACTTCCAGGTGAACCTCCTAAATGAATTCCTGAAATTCTCTTTTTTCTCCCCACTTTCTGCCTTTAAAGGGAACTGAAATTCCATCGAGGGGAGCTCATCAACCAGGTTAATTAATCAATTGGTCCCCCCAAGACTCCTTTTCTCCAGGCAGGGCCCCTTTCCCAGCTCCCTCAGGAATTCTCCAGCCCCTTCCCAGCTCCGTTCCCTTCCCCGGACACGCTCCAGCCTCTCCCTGTCTCTTGTCGTGGGATGCCAGAGAGTGACATCCTTGGATATTTTTAATGTCATTCCTCAGGGAAGAGGCATCCACAGGTCTGATAGTGTCCATGATGGATCAAGGGAAGGTGTTTTCCAATCTCAGATGGGGAATGATGGTCGGGAAGTGCTCCTTGCTGCAGTTGGACACCCAGAGAGTCGGGCCAGGACACTCCAGTTGGGAATTGATAATTTTCCAGAGGGCCTTGATAGAAATTTCTGGATTCTCGTTTGTTGTGGATATTGCAAAGAACATCCAACAGAATTCCCAGAGAAGCTGTGGCTGCCCCTGGATCCCTGGAAGTGTCCAAGGCCAGGCTGGACAGGGCTTGGAGCACCCTGGGATAGCGGGAGGTGTCCCTGGGTGGAACTGGATGGGATTTAAGGCCCTTCCAACCCAAACCATTCCATGATTCTTCTCACATCCACAAAGGCAGCTGTTTCAGAAGCTGTGTTGGCTCCAGAGCCAACTTCATTTACTCTAAACCCCAACTTCCACTTGAAAAAGCCACTCCTGAATTGAAATCCAGCTTTTTTTTTTCTCCCCTCACGAACTCAACTGCAAAAAGGCCTCGAGTGCTTTAAGAAGATTCCTGCAAAGCTCCTGCTCAGCCCGGAGCGTGCTTGGAAAACTCTGCAGGAGCAGCGACCTCCTCCTTGTCCGGGGATATAAATAGAGCCTCTCCTGCATGGAATGAATCCTAAATATTTACCTTCCCAAAATAGCGGCTGCAGGAAAGGGAAGGTCCAGGCTCGGGACCAAAATCCTCCGTGTGAGCAGCGCAGCGTCACCAGCTGAGAGGTGACAAATCCAGGACTCCAGGATTCGCAGGCAGCCAGGAATCCTGCCAGGGATAAAGGTGTGAATCCCAATCTCCACATTTACAATGGAAGAGGGAATACGTTGGGAATTATGGATTCCAGCTCGGTTTCATGGATAGTGGCAGCCCCTGACGATGACTGCTCGGAGGTGGGGACTAAAGAAAGAATGGATAAATCTTTATAGGATGAATTTATTCCTTCTGGCTCTGGGCTGGCATGTTTTTATTCTGGGATAATGAAGAGCAAAATGCAGCAAATTTGGTGCTCAGTCCATGCTTGTAACTCATTTAAAGGAGCGGGAAAGGTGGGAATGTCCTCACGCTGCGAAACCATCGGGATTTTGGGTAATTGCTGTATTTTAAGATGCGTCTTTAAGGTGCCCAGGCTGATCCTCCTGAGGTTATCCATGATTTCAGAGAGTGAGGAGGGAGCAAGGTGCATCCTCACCTCCTGCAGCCTCCTCTTGGAGTCAGGAGGATTCTGACTTGTGGTGTTTTTATGGAAATTACTTTGGAAATTGCTGATGTCTGGGTTTGGGGTCAGGAGAAAATTTTTCCTTGGGGTTTGCGTCCTTTTTATGCTGCTCCTGCATCAGGAGAAGGTCATAGAATTATAAAATCCTCGAATTCCAGAGTGGTTTGGGTTGGAAGGAAACGTAAAAATCATCTCACTCCACCCCTGCCATGGGCAGGGACACCTCCCACTGTCCCAGGCTGCTCCCAGCCCCAGTGTCCAGCCTGGCCTTGGGCACTTCCAGGGATCCAGGGGCAGCCACAGCTTCTCTGGGAATTCTATTCCAGCCCCTCCCCACCCTCCCAGCCAGGAATTCCTTCTCAATATCCCACCTAAATTTCCCCTCTTTCCTCTTGAACCCATTCCCCCTTTTCCTGGCACTCCACGTCCTTTTCCAAAATCCCTTCTCAACATCCTTGTACCCCTTTAGGCCCTGGAGGGGGCTCTCAGTTCTCCTGGGCCTCTTCTTCTCCAGGCTGAAATCAATAAATCTTAATTATTCCCAGTCATCATTCAAACAAATCCTTTTTTTTCTTTTCTGGTTTGGAGGAATGTGAGCTCTCACTGCTCATCCCCGTTCCACAGGGTTCAGGACCGCTCGGAATAGTGGAAGAAGGAGCCAGACCCGGGAGATTTTCCAGCAGGAGGACAGGAGAGAATATCCAGAGGCTGCACAAATCCCGGGCAACGAGCTGTGGAGAGCCTGAGGGCGAGGGGGTGAGAGCCCTTTTGGATTTATCATTCCGACCAAGTGGCATCCCATCATCGGCTCCGAGCGGAGTGAGAGCTCGGGAGCGGTGCCAAAGCATCCTGGATATGTTTCAACTTGAGTTTGCTCCTGTTTTTAGGAGAAGGATGCTCGGGAATTAATAACCTGACAGGGTTTTTTTTCCCCCCTTCCTTCAGCAGATGTCCAGAAAGGCAGAAGATCTGGAGGGGAGGAGGGAATATGGGCATGGAAAAGGAAGGAGAGGAACAGGCTGAGGCTGGTTTTGTTTGATAATTTCCCACACATCCGTTCCTTTTTGTGGGATTGGTGGGAATTAATGCGGGTATTGATTGGCAAGGCCTTGGCTTGGGGGGGTGACAAATAAATGAGAGTTTGGCTGGTCAGAGGATTTTTTGAACCAAAATGAGCTCGGTTTGAATCCCAGAGTGGTTTGGGTGGAAGGGACCTTAAATCCCACCCCATTCCACCCCCTGCCATGGGCAGGGACACCTCCCACTGTCCCAGGCTGCTCCCAGCCCCAGTGTCCAGCCTGGCCTTGGACACTGCCAGGGATCCAGGGGCAGCCACAGCTGCTCTGGGAATTCCATCCCAGTCCCTCCCCACCCTCCCAGCCAGGAATTCCCTCCCGATATCCAACATAAATTTCCCCTCTATCAGTTTGAACCCCTTTCCCTTGTCCCGTCACTCCAGTTCCTGATGAAATGTCCCCCTCCAGCTCCCTGGAGCCCCTTCAGATCCTGGAACGTGCTGTGAAGTCTCCACATGATCTTCTCCTCTCCAAGCTGAACATCCCCAGCTCTCCCAGCCTCTCCCCACAGGGAAAGTGCTCCAGTCCCTTTATCAACTCCGTGGCCTCCTCCGGACTTGCTCCAACAATTCCAAGTCCTCCTTTTATTGGGAACACCACACCCGTACGTGACATTCCAGGTGGGATCTCAGGAGAGCTTTTGTGTGACCGTTCCATGGCACTGAGGGTTTGGCATTAACCAATTACCTGGGAATTTCTTCCAGTATCCCCTGCCACATTCCAGCAAAGTTGTTTTCCCAGTGGCACAGCTGTCAGTCCAGCATCCCAGGGGACTCCTCTATTAACACTTATCCCATATTTTTTGCCCCGATCCCGCTGCCCGCAGCCTGGAAGCTGCAGTGCTGATGTCTCCACCGTGCTCTCCCTGGGATCACTCTGAAAATTCCCCCTCAAAACCCCCAGGAAGCCCAACAGGAATCACGGATGGCAAAGCTTTGTGCTCGTGTCGCGGCAGAGACGTCGCCCTAAAAACCGGTTTGCTCCAAGGAATTTCCTACGGAGGAGCAGCAGCTCTTTCCCAGAAGGAATTTTCTCTTGAAAGGTTTTTACCTAAACACTCGCTTCCCACAGGCATTTTCGCTCGGAACAGAGACACATCCAAACCCCTGCTGGATCGTTTGGATAATGGAAGAGGGCTTTTATGGAGTTTATTCCCTGCACCAGGCATTTACTCCACGTAAAATAATAACTACAAAATTGTTCACCGGACTACATTTAGAGAGGATAAAGGCAGGATTTCTTTTTCCTCCTTTTTTATCTGTTTTGTTGGGAAGTCAAAATTGTAGGAAAACGCTGTTTTGAGGTTCTAGAGAACAGCATCAGCGACCCAGGGCTTGGCATTCCAGGGGATTTTGGGGTGGGTGTTGCTCTGTGGGTGCCTCTTCCAGACCAAGGAAGAGGAACAGGACCCAGGAGACAAATCCTGAGTTCTCTCCCTCTCGCTCAGGAGGCCTCAGTTCCAGCTCATTGTTCCCAAAAGGAGAAGGTGGGGGATTAATGGCTTTGAGATGGAAGAGGATGGATTTAGGTTGGATGTTGGGAAGGAATTCGTGGCTGGGAGGGTGGGGAGGGGCTGGGCTGGAATTCCCAGAGCAGCTGTGGCTGCCCCTGGATCCCTGGCAGTGCCCAAGGCCAGGCTGGACACTGGGGCTGGGAGCAGCCTGGGACAGTGGGAGGTGTCCCTGCCATGGCAGGGGTGGGATGGGATGGGATGGG
>VXBT01007273.1:0-81504 GCA_013400235.1 Oriolus oriolus | reverse complement strand
GATGGGATGGGATGGGATGGGATGGGATGGGATGGGATGGGATGGGATGGGATGGGATTTAAGGCTCCTTCCAACCCAAACCATTCCAGAATTCAATGATCAAGACGGTCTCCAACCCTTTGATCCCTTCATCCAGAGGGATGGGATCACTCAGGGGCACGTTTGGATCTCCAGTGTCCTGACCAGCAGCAGAATGAAATGATTGTGGATTTTGTTGCTTTATAATGAAATTATTTGCAGAAAGTCCAGACGGGGATAGAGGGACACCATGGACTAGTCCAGCATCATATGGATTCACATTCCACAAACCCATGGAAACAGGGATTGAACAACAAAAAAAATCATGGAATAGTGGTTTGGGTTGGAAAGGACCTCAAGGATCATCCCCCCCCTGCCGTGGCAGGGACACCTCCCACTATCCCAGGCTGCTCCAAGCCCCATCCAACTTGGCCTTGGACACTTCCAGGGGTCCAGGGGAAGCCACAGCTTCTCTACACTCAGTTTTATATTTTATATTCTTCCTTCCTTGTGGCAGCAGATTTTTATCCGAAAGCCCCTTCTGGCAGCCCCCAGAATCAAGAGGGTGCGATCCAGCCCGGGGATATTCCATCATTTATTCCCAGCCCAGGGGAATATTGACTTCCCTGCTAAATATTCCACATCCCGTGCCTCAGATGAGATATTAAGCTCATAACATTAAAACTTCATGGAAAATATCTCCAGACATTCCTCCAAATTAATATTACGCATGACCAGGATCCAGCTCCGCCCTTGAGGTCCTTTGCTCCAAGTCCTTCACTCCAAGGTTGGATTTGATGATCTTGGAAGTCTTTTCCAACTTTAAGGATTCTTCGATCCCATCATTTCTTTTGCAGGAATTCCGGCAGCAAGGAAACAGCGGGAATTTCGGAATCCTCTGACAAAATGCGAGTCATGCACTGAAAGGCACCCAGGAAAGCCGGGAATATCCGTGCTGAGGGATGTGACCGGAATGTGTCGGTCATGCCGAGGAAGACACCCAGGAAAGCTGGGAATATCCATGCTGAGGGATGTGACTGGAATGTGTGTGCTGCAGGGATTTGAATCCTGAAATCCTTTATTCCGGTTTTAGAGGCTCTTTCAGGAGCAGGGAAGGCAGAGCTGTTATAGAGGGGTTTTGTATTCTAGGCTGCCTTAGGCTCAGCAGTAAAGCATGTTCTGGTTGGTGTTTTTCCTTGGATTTTGCCGGGATAATGGCAATCCCAGTGTCCTGCTAAATTGCAAACTGACCTCCCCTAACGCCGAAATTCTTGCGAGAGTCACGGCTAAACACGAGTTTATAAAACATATTTTAAATGTGATTTCTTCTGTGCCAGACAGAGAGGTTGAGTTTGTCCTTGGGCGTTTTTCCTCCCCTTTCCCGACACTCCGGTGATGATGGAAATATTCCTGCAGGAAACCTTGTAATTCTTTCATATTTGCTTTAAAATAATTGGATAAAAATGAGCTTGGCTTAGAGTTCGAGGATTCCAGATTTGTTTGGGTTGGGAGGGAGCTTAAAGTTTATCCCATTCCAGCCCTGCGATGGGCAGGGACACCTCCCACGATCCCAGGGTGCTCCAGTGTGGCCTTGGACACTTCCAGGGATCCAGGGGCAGCCACAACTTCTCTGGGAATTCCATCCCAGCCATTCCCCACCCAGCCAGCCAGGAATTCCTTCCCAATATCCCATCCAACCCTGCCCTCCCTCATTTTGAAGCCATTCCCTATGTCCTGTCCCTCCATCTCTTGGAAATCTTCTCTCTCCGTCTTTCCTGGAGCCCCTTCAGGCACTGGAATTTCCCAACAAGGTCACCCCAAAGCTTCTCTTCCAAAGCTGAACCATCCCAATTGTCCTCTCTGAATTAAAAAAAAACAACCCAAAATGGGATATAAATAAACGCTCCTTCCTGCACTGTAAAAGTTTGCAAATTATTTGTTTAAATCATGGCTGGGGCCTGACTTTTTATGCCTTTATCAATTAAGTAATTAACTTGTACTGGCCTGGCCTCTCCGACCTCGCTCCCTGCTCAGAGGATCAATACCTGATCCTGCTCTGTACATCCACGTTTGCACCTATAAATTAGGGGATTCTGAATTAAAGTGCAAGCTGGAATGCATGAGGAGCCTTTAATTCAGCAGCAGTCGCAAACAGAAAATACTGGGGGTTAAAACACACATTTTAAAATGAATTTGGCCTTTGGGCTCTGTCCTTTTCATCAGCTGGACCCATAAAAGGCGTCAGAGCAAAATTTAGAGGCTTGAATCAGTTCATCATTAGAAATATTTGTCATCAGAACGTGAGCTGGACAAGGTTTTTAACTTCCAAATGAGGAAACATCCAGTTAAAACAGGAGCAAATAAATCGTGGAATTCCAAACACGTCGCCGCTTCTTCCGGAACAATGGATCCAGTAGCAAATTCCTGCTTCCAAATTCTGTTTATTTTTTGGCAGGGGGGTTTAGGAAAGGAAGAAATCCCTTTATCAGGGGACAGGGAAGGATGAAAATCGCACAGGGTGGGAAAAAATGGGTGCTGATCCCAGCAGGAATGTTGCACACTCCTTTTCCTTTCAGGAAGAACGGATTTCCAGCGGAAGATGGAAGGTGTTTGTCATGGCACTGTGGGAAGTGACCAATTCCCACTCAGTTCCCAACTGGATCAGCTCCAAGGAGGACAATGAACTCCAGCTCAGCCAAAACCAGGACAGGTATAAAGGAATTTAAATTACGTGGATAAACCCAGCGTTTGGATCCATCTATAGAAGGGTTTGGAAGCTCCCAGATCTCAGTTTGCAACCTGGATCCACCTTTTCCAGCAGCAGTTATGGATATTTCTGGAATGACGGGTGATTCAGAGCTCTGGTGCAATCGGCATCCGGGCTGGATAACAGAAACCAGGGAATAAGCAGAGAAAAATCTCCAATTCCACAATTATTAATAAAAACACCGAATATGAAAACCCAGATTTTAATAGGAACAGATGCGATTCCCGTGGGAATGACGGTGCTGAGGGAAATAAAGATTTAATAACTGAGCAGCACTGATTTATTACAGTTATTTTATGCCTTTTGCTCCTGTTTTTGCAATTTCTGGGGGGTTTGCACACACAGAACGCAGCCCATTGTTCGCTGCTGCCCTGCCCAACTAATTATGCTTAATTTTGGCACTTCCTTGCGCTTTAATTAAGAGCTGTTTGCATTTCCAGAGCATGCACAGAGCCAAAGTTTGCCTTTTTAATTAAAAGCACAAAGCAAACGAGGATGTTGCGGGAAGAATGGGAATGGAGCTCCAATGAACAGGGAAGGGCAGGGATGAAGTTCAGCCCCGGCGAACTTTAATGCCAACGGTGCAAAACGCAGCTAATTAGGCAAAGAATTGATTGCTTGCACGGAGAAGGAGCTACAACCTTATTTGTAATCCCGACAAGGCAGGAGAATCGCTCCTCTCCTTCACGGGAAGCGCTGGAATTTGGGATCGCACAAAGCCGAGCTGCACCTCCGTGAAGGAAATCGGTGGTGGAACATGGACAGCGCCTCTGTTCACACGGAAAGATTGGATTTTACAGGATATTCACATGGAGCAAACACTCGAAGGGGATTGAATGCTCCTGAAATTTAAGGAGCTGGTGTGAGGCCGCACTTGGTGCTTGTGGCGCTCAGTGAAAATTTCGGGATGGTGCTGGGGCCACTGCAGGAATTTTGGGAGTTCATCTGCCTCACAGGATTAGAAAAAAATCAGCACCTTGAACAGAAAATCTGGCAGGGATATGAGGATAAAATTTGGGATAGTGGGAAGTGGGAGCCCATGTCAGGGGTGGGGCTGGATGGGCTTTAAGGTCCCTTCCCAATGTGGGATTCCTTGATTTCCAGGCTGCAGTGTCTGAATCCATCAGGACGCACTTTTCCATAATGTCCCTACTGCTTGTTCTTAGCAACTGCTGCCGAATGCAAATATCAAAGAATTTGCAAATATTTGCTGGGTTTGAGTCCACAAACCCTCCCACCAGGCACCCTTGGGGTTTCTGGGAAGTTTGGGACATCTTCGGTATTGACAGGAATTGAAAACTTTCCCCCGCAGTGGGAAAAGGGCCTCAGGTTGCACCAGGGGAGGTTTAGGTTGGATACTGGGGAAAATTTCCTCACGGAAAGGGCTGTCCAGCCCTGGCACCGCTGCCCAGGGCAGTGGTGGAGTCCCCATTCCTGGAGGGATTTGAAATCCATGTGGATGGGGCTTCCAAACAGCTTTGGGTCCTTCCCATGGCCTTTCCTTTCCTATGGCAGTGGTGGGAGGCAGCTCCTGCTGCCGATGGTTTTCCCAGTCCTGGCACTCCAGCGAGTTGTAGGAATGAATTTTCTTCCAGGCAAATTGAAATATGTGTCAGTAAAATGATGATCCCTCATAATTCCCGTTATGTCATTCCCGATATTTATACACCCTGCCCTCCAAAAGTATCGGAGAGGCCCTCAGTGATCATCCCATGGGCAGGGAGGTGTTTCCTTCACGGCCTGTCAAGGTGATCCTTGGATCACGGCACTCAGGAAACCTCTGCGAGCTGAAGGATGAACCAATTTCCAGAATTTTGGGCCCAAGGTTTTACTTGGGAATGACGTTGGGATGTTCTTCCTTGCTGTGCTGGAAGTCCCAAGGAAGAGCTCCCAAGGACTCCCATGGAGGGTCTCAGCACATCCTGGTGGATGGGGACCTGTCCCCTCCTGATGGCCCAATACTGTCACTGGATTCCCTTTGGGATTTTGTTGAGGACATGCAACCGGTTTGTTTTATCTTTATTTATCTTTATTTTGTCTTCTCCTCTCTCTTTGGAGCTTCGTGGCTTCCTAAACTCCCCCTCAAGGCAGCAAATTCCTGAGGAATCAGCTCTGGGATCAAACCCTTCCTTGTTTTCCTGGGGGTAAAATCAGAACATTTAAAGCCCTTTCCAAGAAATTTTAGTGGTGCCAGACACCAAACTGGTCCCCAGGGGCAGTGGTGGAGTCCCCATTCGTGGACACCAGGCCAAAGGTTGGTGATGGCCACCAGACCAAAGGGTGGTGGTGGTGGCCACTGCTCATCCCCACCACTGGCCACAGAACACCAAAGATCCTGAGGTTTGGTGGACCCTATTCCCACCGGTTGGTCCTGGAGGCATCATCAGCCACCTGGAAAATGGGAATTGTCCCAAACCATGGCAGGGCTTGGGATGAGATGATTTTTAAGGTCCCTTCCAGCCCAAACCAGTCTGGGATCCTGGGATAAAAGTAGGAATATTTCATCTGGGAGTGCACCAAAAGATGCCCTTCCCAAACGTCACCTGCAGCCCCAGGGATGGCTTTGGGATGGTCTTGTCCATACAAGGAATGTATGGAATGCTGAAAATTAATTAATAGGATCAATCAGTCCGGGTCCTTCACTCGTCTTTGGCTAATACTTCATTAATTAAAGGGATGAGTTAATGGCACCACCTCCTCCTCTTCCTGAACCCATTCCTAACCAAGGAGCTGCTTGAAGCGGGGATTTTCTCCATGGAGCTGGATGAGCTCCAGGCCAAATCCTTCTATCCCATTCCAAGGCATTAGCAAGGGAATCAACACAAATCTATTTGCTTATCTGGGCGTTCCCGATCCCTTTCCTTCCCTAATATCCTTCTAATTTCTTTCCCAACCTTCGTTTGTCTCCGGCTCATCCTTTTGTTCCCTGACAATAATTCCTGAGGTTCCAAATCCAAACCCCGCCTTGGCCTCAGCCAGGTATTGACATTTCCCTTCCCTTTTCCATTATTAAACACCTCGAACCAAGGACTCAGATCTTCCACGGGATGCACTGGCAAGAGCCGCTTCACTCCAGCTGGATTTGAGATCAGAGCTCCCACCCATCCATGGAAAGAGGTTTATTATGGAATAGCATCCTCCAAATCTCACACATTTGAGGATGTTGCATCTTGTAATAAATCTCCTAAAATCTCATCTTTCCTCGGCAGTGACCTCATCCCACGGCGGGACGATGAGGAATGTTAATGAGGCAGCAACGGGAATAAAGCGTCCCTGGGATGATTGAAATCCCAAACAGTTCTCCCCCCTCCGAAAGCCTCGTAAGCAGAGCTCCCTCTGATGATGGACTGCTCATTCCCTTATTAAACATTTATTGTTTCCTCAATAAAAGTCATCTTGGATGTATTCAATTATTCATACAAATCAGACACCAAATGGGAAACAGCAGCCATCTCATTTTCCTGGTTTTTTTCCATTAATCTTCTTTCTTATTCCACAATTGTAAGAGGAGAGTGGATAAAAGCCGTTCGGAATCGCAGGAAAACAAATAAAGTCGGCGTGAGAAAAGCCAAATTTTGATCTGGATCTGTGTCAGAAGGAAAAAAACCCAGAAATTAAAACTCCTTGGAAACCCGGAATGTTTCCAAATATGTGGTTGGATATTGTTGGTTTGGTGCCCCCACCTTGGAAATCAGGAAAAACTGAGGCTGGAATGGGAAAGAGAAGCAGATCAATATTTATGGGATCAAAGCAGGAGTTTTGGGGTTCACAGCTCCGAAACAACCACGGATTAACCCGACTCCAGATCCCACTGTGGAGATCATGGATACTTTGGATTGGTTTGCACCCCAGGGATTAGGAAGGAATATTTTTAATATCAAGTTAATTGTTGAAATAGTTTTACAACAGTTGCTCCTGGGACAGTCTGAGGTTTTTTTTTAGGAATCTTTTCAATCCATGTTACCCCTGACACTCTCAAAAGCCGAAGCCACCTGCTCCTGGTACGGCATCAACTGAACTCAAATTACAACCTCCAAGTTTCCTTCATTCCTAAATATTTCAGTTTTATTAGGGTATTTTCAGACTCTTTTCCTAGATCCAGCCATTATTTGGGAGTTTGGAGATCTCCTACTCGAAATCCAGCCAGGATATAGACAGTTTCACATTTACCTGTGAGAGAGCTGGAGAGGGGGTTTGGATTAGGGATGGAGGAGCAGGATAAGAGGGAATGGCCTGAAGCTGAAGGAGGGCAGGGGTGGATGGGATGTTGAGAAGGAATTCCTGGCTGGGAGGGTTGGGAGGGGCTGGGCTGGAATTCCCAGAGCAGCTGTGGCTGCCCCTGGATCCCTGGAAGTGTCCAAGGCCAGGCTGGATGGGGTTTGGAGCAACCTGGGACAGTGGGAGGGGTGGGATGGCATTTGAGGTCCCTCCCAACCCAAACCACCCTATAACAAACTTGAATCTGCTTTTTGTTCCAGTCAATCAATCCTAAAGAATAAATATGAAAAGACCGCTTTTCCTGGGCAGCATTCCCTGATAAAAACAGGATCAAACTTCCTAGAGCTTCTTATCCGATCGCTTACGGCAGCTGTCAAAAAATCAAGCAGAAAGGGGCTCGAAAGCACCTTTTTAAAGGCTGAAAAGCGATTTCATGGATTTGAGAGTCCTTCACAGCCAATTATCAAATCAAATCCAGCCGCTCTGCCGAACGCCTCTCCAGAAGGATAAAAACATCCACGGATAACTCGTCACTCACCAGCCTGCACAGCAAACGCTCTCCCAGCCAGCACCGGGGTTATTTGGGAATTTCAAGTGGAATGTGGTCCCTATAGGCACAAAGGAGGCTGGAATGTTCTCCCAGCTGCAGGAACAGGAGCCCAGGAGCCCCGGGAGCCACGTGGGGAATTCTGGCAGATGAGGCCGAGTGGGAGCTTTTCAACATTCCCTCCAGCTCAGAGATCCATGGGCAGGTGGGGAGATGGATGGAGTTGGAGATGGAGATGAGCATAGATAAGGACTTGGAGCTGTTGTCAAGAAGATCTGAGGGATGGAGCAGCTCTGCGGTGGGAAAGGCTGGGAGAGCTGGGAATGTTCCCCTGGAGAAGGGAAGGATCCAGGGAGAGCTCAGAGCCCCTTGCAGGGCCTGAAGGGGCTCCAGGAGAGCTGGAGAGGGACTAGGGACAAGGGATGGAGGGACAGGACACAGGGAATGGCTTTAAGATGGAAAAGGGTGGATTTAGTTTGGATATTGGGAAGGAATTCCTGGCTGAGAGGGTGGGGAGGGGCTGGGCTGGAATTCCCAGAGCAGCTGTGGCTGCCCCTGGATCTCTGGCAGTGCCCAAGGCCAGGCTGGACACTGGGGCTGGGAGCAGCCTGGGACAGTGGGAGGCGTCCCTGGGTTGGAATGGGATGGGATTTAAGGTCCTTCCAACCCAAACCATTCCATGATTCCATGATATCTATAGATAAGTGTATATCCATGTATGGAATCATAGAACCTTTAAGGAACATGAGATTATGTTTATATTTACGACACCTTCCACTATCCCAGGTTGCTCCAAGCCCCATCCAACCTGGCCTTGGCCACTTCCAGGGATCCAGGGGCATAAAAGGCTGGAAGAGACCTCTCAGATCCTGTATTTTTATCCATATATAAATATAATATATATAAAATATCTATGTGTACACATGCACATAAATCAGTGAGGAGCTGAGTAACACCATGACGGCATCACCAAGCGTTCCAGAAAATACTCAAAATGTGGGAATAGGAAATGGGAACATCATAACCTCCTAGAAAGAATAAAAGAAAATAAATTCCTATGGAATCCTGCAGCTTTTCCAAGCAGGATTCCCAGCCTGGAGATCCCAGCCAACATTCCCTGTCCCAGACTTGGAAGTCTGACTGAAAAGCTGGAATAAGCTGCAGCTCCTCCCAGGTTTCCATATCTGGCTTCCCTGCTGTTGGTGCAGCTCCATGGATTTGCTGCTGTTGCTGCTGTCCCCTAAAAGCTTTTCTCCCGGGAAAAGCCGGAACGTGCATTCCAGGGGAAAGGATTCCATGTGTTTATTCCTCCATGAATCACCCCAAGCAGCTTCCCAGCCGGTGGGAATTCTTACAGCTCTTCCAAGTGAACATCCAGAGCTCTTCATCAAGGAGCATCCATCACCTCTGTCCTCGTGGATCCATGTTTAGGGATGGCACATGGGAATAACGTGCTGGAGTAATTCCATCCCCAAATCCACAGCTGATATCTCCTGGAGTTCCTCTTTTATCCCATATCCCGCCCTCCCGCTCTTCTCCTCCTGCTTATAAATTAATGCTGACGGAATCAAAACTATTCCAGCACATAAAGGGCAAAATTCCTGAAATACAACATTTTAGGGATCCTCCGACCACTCCACGGCCTCATTCCCTAAATTACAAAATCCTTGATTGATTCCTCAACAGGCTCCTCTTGGATTTATATCCTTTCATTTTTCCAACGACGTTTGGGCCTGATATTAAATCCAAATAAAAAAGCAATATCTTATCTTATTCCTGCCTATAATTCCGTGATCTTGGGAATAACGATCCAGGCTCCCACAAATATTTCTGGGCAGCGCCATTTTTTATCCTGTTTTTTTTTTCTCTTCGCCTCCCTCTTAATTTGATTTGCATTTTTCATGCCTTTGCCGCTTTCCCCACAAGTCAGCAGAATGATTCCTGCGGAATATTTTGTATCCCCGGGCCACCGTCATGGCAGGAAAATAAAACCCCAAATGAAAAAAAAAGGTGGAAGTTCCTTTTTCTTGCTGCCACAACCTCCTGGAAAATCGATAGGAATTAAATTCTTCACATAAAAATATTATTAGAGTTTTATGGGGTTTCTTTAGGGTTTAATTAATAAAGTCAAGCAGCTTCTTTAGGGTTTTTTTTTTTTTTGGGGCAGCTCATAAAAATTAAAGAAAAAAAGTTTAAGTAATTATTAGAAGAGCAAGGAGTATCAGAAGGGACATTTAGGGAGCAGAAGGAATTTTTGCCCAGGGAAAGGAATAAAATTAGGGCTAATTGAGATGGGAAAAAAGCTCTGGAATAGTCACAGGCCTGGAAAGGAGAGGGGCAAAAAAGTCAGAGTAATAAATTATTTAATTCACTGCAAAGAACTGCACGAAAAATAGGAATGAGTTGGATCCCAACCTTGATCCACATGATCAGAAATTATCCTAGGAAAGGCTACAAGAAGGAGAAAGAAAAAGGGAATAAGAAATTTTTTTTTTGGGGAGGGGGAAAGTGATGGGTTTTATTTGGGGAATCCCAATTCCCTTGGAATGTTTTGCTTTAAAAAAATAGGAATTTAAATTTAAATTAAATTTATTTAAAATGCCAGTATTCCAGAAATTGTCTGGAAGATTCTAAAAGACTCTGGGATGGGGTTGTAAATCACAGGGAGGGAGAAGTCAAAGAATTTTCCAGAACAGGGAATGTTCACCCTGGAGCAACCGGAGAAGAGTCAACCCCTTCCCCTCAGAGACCAGAAATAAAAAGGACGAACAGAAAGAACTGGAATTACTCCTTTTCCCATCAAACAGTTGCTCCGTCAATTAAAATACTCTGGAAATACAGAAGATTTGGATAATTTCCTTAGGATTTTCTGGATTCTCCTCTCATTCTCGAGCCCTGCCTTGGGCTGGCTCCGGTGACTCCAACAAAACCATGGCTGATCCTCATGGAATTCAGGACCTGGGTGCATCCCATGGATTTCCCCCCAGGAAAGGGTTCTTTGGTCCGCATGCTCCAAAGGCTGGGATGGAAAAACAAATTCCTTTCTGCTCCAGGTGCTGCAGGGGCTGATCCTGGCTTGGAGTGTCCAAAAGCCTGGAAAATGACAAGCACCGGTCTGTGCGCTTCCTCCAGGAAGAGCAGACCTCGTCCCAGGGGATTATCAACATCCAGGGAATCCATGTCTCAGGGAAAACAACAGAGGACAGCGAGCTCGGAATATTTGAAATAATATTAAAAATATGTATTTAAAATAACAATAATTTTAACAAGAGACTCGTTTTCCTCACGAGCGCCTCTCTCTCTGTTCCAGCTGGAAAACCTACTTCCATTTTTTCGCCTTTTTTTTTAATTTTTATTTTAGCTCTCTGGTTTAATCCTCATTAAAATACTCTCCCAAAACTTGGAGGTATTAATTCCATCTCCCCCCTGCCAGAGATGACATTTATCCCCCGGCAAGGCTGAAAACCTCCGGCAGTTCGGGAGAGGGGACGTTGGAATTCCATGCCGGGAGAGAGGCACTGTGTCCGTGATCCTTTTGGAGCCAACCTTGCTCCCAAGCCCCCCAAAATCAGGATCAATCAATAATTAATAAATAATTACAGCCCTCATCAGCGAGTGAACCCCCCAGGGTTTTATCTATCCTCCAGTCACGCTGCTCTGAGACCGAGAGCAATATCCCGGAGTTTTTCCTGTTGGAAAAATAAATGGAATTACATTTTTGCATGCACATATAGTTAAGGCTTATCTTCTTTAGTCCCGAGGAAGGAACAGAAATTTCTTTCGGAATTGCCTCTTTCATCTCCACTTTGTAATCGTCGTATTCGGGCCACAAAACGATTCCCAAGCCGCGTTTGCCAGTTGGGTTTAATCCTTGGAGGTTTGAATTTGGGAAACGATAGGGCTCTGTTCATTTGCTGGAGAGAGATTAAAATGAAAGGAATGTTTGTGTTTGTTCTCCAAGTGCAGAGATTTCCACGCCTGAGTACCGGGATGAGTAAATATTCCTTCATTTGAATTTCTGAGCAGGACATTTTCCGCAAGGAGGGAAAAAAAAATCTCCTTTTGGACTCCCTTTCTTGCAGGAATTCCGGTGGACGTTCAGGATGGGAAGTTAAAAGCCTTAAAGGTGAAGTTGCAAAAACGAGGAGTCTGGATAAAAAAAGGGAAAGCAGGACCTGAGGGAATCTGAGAGAGCTTTGGGTTGGATATCAGGAAAAGAGTGAAAAAACCTTAGACTTAAACCCCAGTCCATGCAAATTGTTAAACACTGATCCCACTCCAGGGATTAGCCTGGGACATCACCAGGAGAGGTCCCAAAATTCCTAAAAAAAAGAGTTAACCATTATTTTCTCTGTCCCAGCCACGCTGGTGACCCACGGAGAGCTCAGCACTGGTTATTTTTGCCTTTTTCCAACGCCGATATCACAGCAGAGCTGCAGGAGAAGAGGAAAGCCATCCCAAAGCTGCTTCCGGAGCAACGGAGATATCCCAAAAAATGCCTGGTGTTGGAAAACCGCTGCTCCAGGTCAGCTCAGCCAAGCAGGCTGAGGTCTCCCACCTTCTAAAAAACAAATCCCTGCGCTCTTTTTCTATCGGATAACCTGTGGATGCTCCAGAAATTTGGCTTTTTGTGGAGGGAGAGCTTTTCCACAGAGTCAGTAAAGCCAGGAGTGTGATCTCCGTGGGTTTTTTCACATTAATGAAAAATCATGGAATCATGGGACGGGTTGGGTTGGAAAGGATCCGTCTGATGCCTGGGATGGGTTGGGTTGGGTTGGAAAGGATCCGTCTGATGCCTCGGAGGGGGCAGGATTGAGGATTTTGGGAGGTGAACACAGTAAGCGAGGTCAGAAGAGCATTCCAAGGATGATTTAAAGGATCGCCTGGTAAAGAATCTCCTGGAAGTGGCTGGCTCCTGAAAAAAGCAGGATGGTTTTTCCCATGGAGAAGTGACTTTGAGGAGCACAGACAGCACCCGAATCCAGACGGGATCAGACGCGGGAAGATCAGCACGTGCAGGGATGTCCCAGCAGAGGTGGCGGGGGAGGAGTGATCCTCGTTTCCTTCCAAAGGACGCAGGGGTTGGAAAACTCTCTGCGGTGTCACACAACTTCCCAATGGCCTAAACGGGAATAAACTCCAATTCCAAAGAAGTTTGGGATACCAGGAGCAGGGAGAGTCTGGAACAGCTTCCCAGGGACACCAGTGAGAGGAGATTGAAGCCCTTTTGAAAAGCACTCTGAGGAAATTATTGATGGTTCACCCCTGGGGACTTCAGGGGACGTTTTGTGATCCTCAGAGAGTTCCTTGAATCCCTCTGCTCTTCCCAGACCTCTCCATGACTCTGCATCCACACCCCAACCTGCGGGAGAAGGTTGAGGAGCTCAACCTTTTGTGGGTTTCAGCCACAGAAAGAGCCCCAGCCAGGTAAAAATGAACACTGTGGGCTCCCAGGACAAATTAAAGGATCCGCTAAAATCCTTGTAATGCTGTCCCTTCTCCTTGTTCTGGCCAGTGGAGAGGTGAGAATCCTTCCCCGCCTCCCCTCGTGCTCCTGCTGGAGGGCAAAGAAGTTTCATTTCTTTCCGGAGGTGGCGTTTACAAACGCTGGAATCATTTTCCTTCGCTTTTTAAGGAGCCCTTGAGGAAGGCAAGGCTTCATTTTCCCCATCTGACAATGGGAATAGCAGGATTTGCTCTAATTCCCACCTAATCCAGGCTCGGCACAACCATTAATGTTATCAGCAAAAGCCTTGATTTAATGTAACGTACGAAAAGCAGCTTAGTTATCGATATAATGTCATTTTTCCGGGAGATTAAAGCTTCCCGTGCTTCAGGAATTTTGCCGCGGAAAGGTTAACGTGGAATGGATGATCCAATGTCCCACAGCAAATGGAGGAGCAAACAAAGCCCAAATATTTCAAAAGGAGGGAGATAAGGACGCCAAATCCACACTAATGTGCTGTGCTCACGGAGCTCTGATCTGGGTTTTTTAAGCCTGGAAAAGGAGCTCGGAATTCTTTTATTTCCCAGTTGAGGAGAGAGGTTCATGAAAGCGGGTTCAAGCATGAAATGCTGAACGGAAATCTTTGAGGGGTTATGTTTGGAAATTCCTGTTTGTGGATGGAGCTTGGAGCAACCTGGGATAGTGGGAAGTGTCCTTGCGCACGGCAGGGAGCGGAACCGGATAATCCTTAAGATCCCTTCCATCCGAAACCATCCCATGATTCCATGTTCGGGCAAAGCCCAAAATTCCTCTTTTTTCTGCTTTCCAGTAGAATTAAAGAAGCCTGGGAGTTGTTTCCCAGAGGAACTTGGAGGAGCTGATGCAGGGGGGCTGCCTCCCCTGGAGCATTTGAGGAAGTCGTGGGTCTGAGATCCCTGTTCCCACCTCATTTCCCAGTTTTCCAAGGAATTTACTGCAATGATCCGATGGAATGTGAGAAAACAGGCGGATTTTGCCTCGGAGCTGCAACAAATCCAAGGCTGATTAATTTCGTGAAAGCAAAATCATGGAGCAACGAGCTGGAGTTGGCCTCCACTTTGTCCCTCAGGTGGGAGGTTCCTGAGGAAATGGACCATGGAAAGTACAGATATTCGGAATTTTTTATCATGGAAAGGGTTTGTCCAAACCTGGCACAGCTGCCCAGGGCAGTGGAGGAGTCCCCACTCTCAAATCCATGTGGATGTGGCATTTGGGGACACGGGGCAGCGGTGGCCTTGGAGTGCTGGGGAAGGGTTGGACTCGATTTTGGAGGATTTTCCAGCCTAAATAATTCCACGATTCTGTGTTGCGGCTGCTCGCTGGGACAGGAGTCAGTGGCTGGAGCAACAGGACCAGCAGCTCCCAGCCGAACTCCCAGGAAAACCTTTAAATAGGAGCTGTTTTCATGGATAAGTTTCATTCCCATCAATGTCAGAGTTCCATATTTCCTGGAGAATATTGGAAAATCTTCTGAAGGAAAAAAAATGTTCAATGAGGCTTCTGGGAAGTGCAATTTTTACATTTTCCTTACAATTAGTGACCAGAACACCTTTGGAAATTCCTAAATATTTACCATTCCCACCTCCCACACTGATTCCTTGAATATTTGGGAGGCAGCACATCCCACTTTGGAAAATGAGTCCAAATCACTTTTTAAAAAAAATTAATGCTTGTAAACAACACCAAGCATTTCCTTCTGCTTCTCTGAGCTGTAAATTGATTCTGAGGGTTGGCAGCTGGATAGGACACGTTTAATCTTGGATAGCTCCTTAAAAAAGCTCACAGGGATGCGAATAAAATAATTTCTAAGAAAATATTTCTGCTCTCGTGTGAGTTATTTGAATAAAAAAAGATCAAAAGTAAAATTCTCCCTCTGTTAGCTTTTTTTTTTTTAAAATTTTTTTTTTCATGTTTTGCTTCCTTTTGATGCTGGATTATTTTTGTCCGGCCAACACCCTTATTTAGTCAAAATTAATTTAGACATCCCTCCCTTTCATTCCCAGTTGGAAAACGGAGTGAAACGCCCTCAGAGGTGGGGAGGGATTTGTCTGGGAGCAAACAGAGCTGGGAATTGCCAAATTTCCCTTCCTGGGAGTTTTTCCCCCCCTCTGACAAAAGTCAATTTACTGATGTGCAGAGCAATCATCAGGCTCGGGAGAGGGCACAGTGGTGCCGCTCCCGCGCCATTCCCAGAGTTCCTTAGGCTCGGGATCAAGCAGATAAAATATTGGGATATCTCTGTCGGAGTCAGCCGAGCCCCTGCTCCCCCATTTTCTGGTTAAATCATTCTTGAATCTGTTTTTGGAGTGGGATTTGGTTCACAGACACTTGAGGGATTCGGGAATCGAACCCAGCTTTGGGAGGAGGGGATGAGGAACAGAGCCAACCCCATGGGATGGGCTCCGGAGAGGTTTTAAATCCTGGATCATTAAAAAACCCAGCTTGGTTTTGTTAAAGAGAACTCTGAACTGCTCCCAAATCTTTATTCCCTCTATTTTTAGCTCAGAGGTGTTCTGGTTATCTCCAGAAGCCGATTTATCTTGGAATTATTGGAATTATTTAAACCCAGGCAAGTCTGGAGGAGCAAACTTGATTTCCAGCAGCCTGCTCTGGATCCAGGGAAAGTTTCAGCTCCCAGTTGCAATTCCTCAAATTAATGAAGCCACGAGGAAGCCTTAAAAAGGGTCATTAGGGGATTCATCCCTGGGAAGAATGGAAAAGGATCGTAGAAGAGAATCATGGAATCATTAACTCTGGAAAACTCCTCGAGGATCATCACGTTGGATGGATGGGGGTCGGTGAGTTCACAGGGAAGTTTCCAATGGATTAACAGAAAACCACTGGAAAAAAGAAAGGAATCGTCATTTCTCTCTTCCCAAGGAGGCTCTAACGAGGATAATCAGGGTTTTGTCGCCGAGAGGAAGATTTGGGCTGGGATTGGGAAAATGTTTTTCGTGTGGAGGGTCAGGGGGTGGAGGAAGAGATGGTGGAGGTCTTGGAGCACGGGGTGGGGGGTGTCTGGCAGAAAGGGGTGATCCCTGAGCCCTTCTGGAATGACAAGGGAGGATTGGAATGAGGGAATCGGAGAATCCAGGAATAGTTTGGGTTGGAAGGTGGCTTCAAAACCATCTTATTCCAAGCCCTGGACACCTTCTACTATCCCAGGTCACTCCAGCCTGGACTTGGACACTTCCAGGGATCCAGGGACAGCCACAGCTTCTCTGGGAATTCCATTGCAGCCCTCCCCACCAGCCAAGAATTCCTTCCCAATATCCCACCTAAACCTTCCCTCTTTTGTTTAAAGCCATTCCCCCTTGTTTTATCACGACCCTTCCATCCCATTTTGTGGTACAGGACAAATCCACACGGTCAGGGGATACCGGGTTCTTTTTTCCTGATTCTTTTGGTGATTTCCCTTACATCTTGAGCTTGGATTTGGGATTGCTGAGACTTTTGGAAGTCCCACGTCTGTCAGAGCTGAAAACCAACCCTTCCCAATTCGATCCAAACACAGAACAATCCCATTATTCCCATATTTGGCAGTTTTGACTCCAAAACCTCCCCCAGGTGTTTCCAGAACGAGCCAAAAAGCCTGAAAAACCTAAAAGACACCTTTTAAATTCCACAAGAATTCCCAGCCTTCGGGATGCGCATTCCAAACCTTTTTGGTTTGACAACGAGCGGCTAAAGCGCTTCCAAGTCCTCACCTATCACCAGCCATTCCCGGTGCTCCACGTTGGAATCCAGACCAGGAATTCCGATCCCAGGGATTTGGGGGGCTGGAACAGTGGTTGGAACAACCTTATCTCTCTGCTCATCGTCACCCAGCTCACCCTGCCTGAAGTTCGCATCCCCGTGTTTATTTTATTCCTGAAAACTTTGTCTTCTCCTGTCTCATCCCGGCACCTCCGGGGATTCATTCCCAAAGCTCCCGAACTGCGATGTCCTGGCGGGATTTGTCACTCAGGAGCTGGGATACGCCTGTTAAAACACGGATTTAAGCAGAGGATCCCGGGAAGGAGAAGGAATTTCTGCCCGCCTCGGCACATCTCAGCTCACAGGAACGAAGGAGATGCCCCGGGGAAAGTTAGATGAAGAAACTCCTCCAAAATTCCTGGTTTTCACTGGAAATTGTGAAGGGATTCTCAATAATTGGCTGAGGATATCGACATCCCCATTTCCAAAAAGAGAATCCCACCTTAAGCATCTCTTTTAAGAAGATGCCCTTCCTGCGAGGTCACCAATTCTTTAAATGATTTTAGAATCATTTTTAAATTATTTTAAATTATTTTAAATTGTTTTATAATTATTTCAAATTAGTTTGAATTATTTAAAATTATTTTTTGTGATTTAAGAATCATTTTTAAATTACTTTACAATGACTTTAAAATTACTCTACTTGCATTCCATTATTTTAAAATTAGTTTTGAATTATTTAAAATGATTTCTAAATTGTTTTAAAAGTATTTTTAAATTATTTTTAATTTTTAAATGATGACCATGCAGAAGAGCTTCCCAGACAGATGGGATTTCTCACTGTGCTTTTTCCCTGGTTTTAGTTATAGACAGGTGGCTCCCAAAATCTCAACTTTAATGCCGTGTAGAACCCACATTTGCATCTATTTATTTTATTTATTAATCACCTCACAAGAACCCCCAATTAAATCCCACAGCTGGCAATATGGAAATGGTTTATTTGATTCCCTGCGTAATAAAAAATTAATAATATTATAATTACCTGAAACTGAAAAGCACCACAGATGTCGTTGTGTGTTCTTAGTTTCAGTTTTAACAAGGCAGGGTTTAAATTAAACTCCAGCCACGCACCGAGCTTATTTCAATTAAAGAAACCTCTTGTGATCAAATATTCTTTGCTTTAAAGTCGCGCTGCATGAATATTTCATCCCGTATTTAATAACAACTTTTTCAGCTTGGAGAAACAAACACGGAGCTCTGAAATCTGTGGATTTAAACAGCTGCTGACAGAATTTTGAGCAATATTTGAGTTGGGAATTAATTCGGCTTGGGGCAAAAATTCAGAAATAATGTTGGGAGGGAGGGAGCCGGTCTGAAAAAAGAAATGGGAAATGTTATTTTTGAGCTGTCAGTTTGTAATTTGATGTCACCAAACTCTCCCGGGGACCTTGCTGAGCCAACAATTAAAGTGGGATTTCAAAGCAAAACCAATTCCTGACACCGCAATGGAAAATAAACATTCAGTGTTGGGGGATTTTTTATTTCTGTCCCAAATAAAAGCCCCTTTAGGAGGAGCGGGGAGGAATTCACCAGGAATTTAGCGCGGAATGTTGGGAATCAGCCGGGTAAAGGGACACCTCCCACTATCCCAGGCTGCTCCAAGCCCCAACGTCCACCCTGGCCTCGGACACTTCCAGGGATCCAGGGGCAGCCACGGCTTCTCTGTGTTTCCATGAATATTCCCATGATCTTAATTCCAAATAATTCCCCCTCTTCATTCCTCACGCACTTCCTGCCAACAATTTCCAGACCCAAATGTGTCACATTTAGGATTTATCACCCGTAAATTCCCCGTATACAACAATAAATCCCAATTTTTCAAGCAGATTTATAAATTTTCCGACATTTATAAATGTCAGAACTCCTGCACATCCAACGCCTTCCATTCCCTGATTTCCAGCGTCCTCCACAGTTTTCCTGTTACTTCTTTTATTCTTGCTTTTATTACAGGTCCCACACCCTGCTGTGGGGAGAAAAAAAATCAATTCATAATTAATTTACTTTCATTGTTTAAAAAATTGGGCAGTAAAATCAATTTTAATGAGCATTTAAAAAGGATTTCTAGGGCGCTCCTGAGGTGAAAAAGTTGGGAATTGGGAATTGGCAGATGGGAAAAGACACAGAGACATTTGCTCCAAATATTTATATGGATAAACCTTCAGCTTTCCCAAATATTTTTTGATGGGATTCTATAAACTGGATGCTCCGGTAGGGATGTGTTTAGTGCCAGGAAATAAAAAAGGGAATCCAAGATGGAACAGCTTGAGGAGTAAAATTCCTGCTGCGCCATGGATGGAAAAAAGCAGGAAAATATAAAATGAGAGCTGCGAGACAGAATTCACCGAAAAAGCCATTTTTGGTCTTGGTTTAGCCTGGAACTTCCTGAAACATCTTGTTCCTGCCTTTTTCTCATCGTATTTTAAGGAATGGCTCGTTGGGGAATTCATTAAGCAGAAGATTCCATGTGGGATTTCACTTGGATCCATCACTGTCTGACGCCCTCCTGGTTTTTTGACTAAACGATGCCATTTTTGGGTTTAGAAATGTTTTGAAAAGCTTCGGATTTAGTTCATTTTGCCACAATCTGGAATTCCACCAAGGAATAACAGACTTGAAGATCAGATCCTCTGATAAATGATGGATAATAGAAGGAAAGGAAAAGAGGTTTTTATCACTTTAATCAGGAAAGAAATTATTTGGTGCCTCTCTGTGACATCCCAAATCTGAGTTCCTGCAGGATCTGAACGCCAGAGACTTGGCTCCATGGAAATCATGGAAAGAAAACGGTTTTAATGTTGAAAATCCCGGTTGCTGGAGTCAGGATGATCTCCCAAAAGTCTGATCCCTCAGGTGTTTCACGTGGATATCCAGTGGAATATTCCTCAGGACAGCCAGGAACGGGAATTCCTTGGGACTCCCATTAGAAGCATTTTAACGATTTATTGATGTTTTCCTACGGAAAACCCAACCTTGAGGAGCTGGCCCCAAAGAGAGGGGCGGGATGGGTTTGCTCCCATCATCATTTGGGAACAGGGATAGAAAACCCATGGCTGGGGGAGCTGTTCCTGGTCTTTTAGGTGGCCACTGACCAGTGGTGACCACAGGCACACAAAAAGCTGGAAATTCGGCTGTTTTCCCGGTAAATCCAGCTCTGGCTCCACGGAGCACCCCATGGAGCGCGGGACTGCTGAATTCATCCATCTTCCTGTGGTTTTAATGCCAAGTATTTTGCTAAATCCATGTTTTTAACAACAGGAATCAGGAGACGCCCAGGATTAGGTGTGAGCCAAGCTCACAGTCCGTGGAGAAACATTTTAGGAGCTTTTCCATGACCTGGAGCCCAAAATCTGAGCTTTAAGACTGCAGGAACCACCTCAGGTACTGAATTGATGGATCAATCCATGGCCTCAAGAATTGTCCTGGCCTGAGGTAATTCCAGCCTGGTTTGTGCCAAACAAATTCCTAATTTGTCCCACTGGCACGGAATTATTGCCAAAATACGGGTTAAGATTCATTTAATTACACACCTGATAATTAACAGGCAGCAATTTGTTATTCTGAACTACTCTGGATCCAGTCCTATTTTTATGTTCCCACAAAATCCATCCCAGTGAGTGGGAAAGGGGTAGAATTCCAGACTCCCAACGTTCTCCTGCTGTGGCATTCCAGTCCCAGCCGCCTTAAAGGTCGAGGAGAGCAAAATTCCCACAAAGTTTTCGTGAAGTTTTGAGTAGGTATTTTGGCAGGGAAATTCCTGCTCCAGCCCCAGAGAGGAGATTATTCCATGAACCCTCAAACAGAGCCGGGAGCACTAAAAAGATCTTGGGAGAATAATTTGTTCTTTAATATAAAAAAAAACCTGGAGAAAGTGCCCAGGCAACAAGAAAGGAATTAAAATAACTCAGCCAACACTCAGTGATGTGCAGAAAAAAAAAAAAAATCCCTAAAAATAAAAATCCTGGAAGCAGAGCTGTTGGATTGACAGGGAATCATTCCACAGCCCCTAATCCAGCATCTGTTATCTCCGAAAACCTGCTGCACCCAATTCCCGGGAAACCGTGATTGGAAAAATACCACTATTAATTGATTCCACGAATTAACTGCTAATCCAAGAGTCCTGATTATGATTAGGCTGGTAATCAATTCATTTGATAGAAAGCTCCTTAAATTTTCCGAATTGCGGTTCAGCTCTTCCCTCTCTCTCTTTCCCACTTGTTCCATTAATTAACTGTTTTTCCCAGCAATGAAAAGCAGGATTTTCCTTTCTTAATTGCCTCTTGACCCTTCCCGGCTCTGCCTTTGGAGGTTCTTCATCAGGAGCAAATGAAAATGCTCTCGATGAATTAAAAATATTGCTGGGCCCAGAGGGAACTTCCCAGCCCGGCTGCGAATCCTTTGGAGATCTCTTTACCCAGGTTTGCTGAGGAAAATCTGGGATTTTCCCAGGATACTGGGCTGGCTTTCAGGTCGTGCAGGTGGAGGAACAACCTCCCCGGTGGCTCTGCACGAACCGGTTCCAGAATTCCAGGTTCCAACAGCAGCCAGGGGAATTCTGCAGCCTGTGAGGGAGCTGTGCTGCCACTGGAGCAGCCCAGATCCCTCAGGAGCCGGGGGATCTTTGGGAATTGGTCTCAGCTCTGTCCTGCTCAGGTGAGATCCCACCCGCAGAGCTGATTCCAGCTCTGGGANAAATTCCTGGCTGGGAGGGTGGGGAGGGGCTGGGCTGGAATTCCCAGAGCAGCTGTGGCTGCCCCTGGATCCCTGGCAGTGCCCAAGGCCAGGCTGGACACTGGGGCTGGGAGCAGCCTGGGACAGTGGGAGGTGTCCCTGGGTTGGCAGGAGTGGGAATGGGATGGGATTTAAGATCCTTCCCACCCAAACCATTCCAGGATTCCATGATCCAGGTACAAACATGGTTTAAAATCCCATTCCTCTCAGGCAAATTCCCACCGATCCCCGTTTTTTTTCACCTCCCTTGTTTTCATTTTACAGCCAAATTCTGGAGGTGCTGCTGCAAAGGAGCGCTCAGGGAAATATTGGATTCCCCATTAAAGGTGGGATTGAAAAGCCGCTCATTGATTGAGCTTCGTTAGGGAGATAATGAGGAGACATTTTTCATTCAGAGGTCTCTAATGAAGAATGGCTTTCCCATTCATTAAATTCCCGACTCCTCACGGAGCTGTGTTTACAGGAATCTCACACAAATCCCAGGTAACGATGCCACATTCAGATCTCCGTGAGTTTCTTTGGATCCAGGAGCAGCAGGACACCAAAAGCGAAGCATTCCAAGGCCAAAAATCCTTTTTGTCCTTCCCAGACGTCCCATTCCGGAGCGATGGGATGGGATTGGAGCAGCTCTGCTGCCATCGTGCTGGTTCTGCTCTAAATTAAGCTCTGGAAAAACCCCAAATTAGCCTTTCCTATTATATTCCAGCTTGGAGAAAGGAAGGAGCCTGTCTGTCTGTCAAGCTGCTGCACCAGTGAAGGATGGGGAAAGAGAAATTCAAACCCCAGCTCAAAGTAGATCAAAAATTATTAACAATTACTAACAATTCTTAGTAATTATAACAATTATTAACAACAGATCTGGAAATGATTTACAAACTCCCAAGGCTGTGAGGTCCAAACATGTCCATGGCCACCATCCCCCTGGATGAAAGGATCACAGGATGAGAGGTGTCCTAATTATGGAATTTCAGAACGGTTTGGGTTGGAAAGGGACCTTAAATCCCATCCCATCCCACCCCTTTTCCACGGGCAGGGACCCCTCCCACTGTCCCAGGCTGCTCCCAGCCCCAGTGTCCAGCCTGGCCTTGGGCACTGCCAGGGATCCAGGGGCAGCCACAGCTGCTCTGGGAATTCCAGCCCAGCCCCTCCCCACCCTCCCAGCCAGGAATTTTGATAAGCGGGGATGTTTCTGAAATAGAAAATGTAGCAAATATCCAGACTTCTGTGGAGAATTGAAAACACTTGGAAAATCCAGGTTGTTCTTTGTTTTCAGGGAGTTGGCTGGAGAAGTGTGTGAGGTGGATGGACAGATGGGCAGGATCGTCCTTTGGGATATCAAATTCTGATCAACAGGACCATCATTTGGGATACCCTCATTTGGGGTATCATCATTTATGATATTAAATTAGGATCAACAGGATCGTCATTTGGGATACCATAATTTGGGATATCATCATTTGGGATACCATCCTTTGAGATGTCATTACTTGAGATATCAAATTACGATCAACAGGACCATCATTTGGGATATCATCATTTAGGATATCATCATTTGGGAGATCATTATTTGGGATATCAAATTACGATCAACAGGACCATCATTTGGGATATCACCATTTGGGATATCATCATTTAGGATATCAAATTAGGATCAACAGGATCATCATTTAGGATATCAAATTATGATCAACAGGATCATCATTTGGGATATCATCATTTGGGGTATCAAATTACGATCAACAGGATCATCATTTGGGATATCATCATTTGGGATATCATCATTTGGGATATCAATAAGTCATCCTGTGAAGAATCTGCTGTTCTGACCTTACCCTCCTTGCTCACCTCCCACCACCCTCAATCCTGTCCCATCCCAGGCCTCAGCCAGGTCCCTTCCAACCCAAACCATTCCATAATTCCGTGATTTTTCATCAACGTGAAAAACCCCAACCAATAACGAACTAATCTTACACCGGATCGAAATAATTAAATATTTTGCCTTCCAACTTTTATTTTAGAAATATTAAAAATGCAGATTAAAAAATGGATCTGATAAATTTACAATTCCTGTGCCTACCTTGCTGGAAATCCAAGCTGGCCTCGTCCATCCAACTTATATTGCTGTATCCTTAAAATCCCACAAAGCATTTGGTGCCCCCTGAGTTCCAGATCCATATCCAGGACGATTCCGAGCTGTCACAGGAGTAACTCTGGGAATTCAAGCCTTTCCAGCTGTCTGGATGTTGATGTTCAGCTGATAATCTCCGATATCACATCTTATCTCTGTTAATATCTGAGACAATAACCCAAAATGGTCACTAATGAGGGTTGCAGATGCCGTTAATTAGGAGTAAATAACAAAGAGAACGGGGTGCTAATGAGCAGCGATTGTGCTGAGCGCTGGAAAAATGAAAACAAACAAGAAATGATTTAATACTGCCTAATAAATTCCCAGGCGTCCAGGAACAAAGGATGGATGTTGTCCCAGTAAATTCTCAGGAATCGGGGAAAAAAAGATGGATCTTATCCCCTCATGCTGGATATTTGTTGGATTTCTCTGCGTTCCAACAGCTATAAAACCAATAAAACGGGTTTTTAGCGACACGGCACAACTTTTAAGCAGTGATTTAATTAATCCTGGACCAATTTCATGAGAGTTTCGTTGGATTTCCCATCACAGCGAATTTTTTAAATGAGCTTTTGCTGAACATTTCGCTGGATCCAAAAGGGCAATAAAACAAGGACGACCCAATGGCTGCACTGTTCACTAGGTCAGAAAATCAGAATATTTTCTGCTTTCTGTGGGGTTTTGTTTTGGTGGTTTTGTGTGGGTTTTTTGGTTTCTTTTTTTGTTTGTTCAGTTTTTGGGGGTTTTTTGGTTTGTTTGGGTATTCTTCTTTGTTTTTTGTTGGGTTTTTTGGGGGTTTTTGTTTGTTTTTTGTTTGTTTGGGGTTTTTTGTGTGGGGTTTTTTTTGGTTCTATTTTTTTTTGTTGTTGTTCTATTTTTTTGGTTGTATGTTTTGGGGGTGTTCTTTTTTTCCAGTTTGATTTTTCTCTTGTAGCCCAGTGTCAAAACCCCAGGGCTGTATCTCAGGCTATCAGGGAGATCACAATCTCTCCAGAGTGGGAAGTGCTCGCTCAGAGGGAGCCATTTAGTGCCTACACTGGTTTGGAGATAATAATCTGAGACATGACTCCTTAAAACTCCTGATGAACTCCAGGCAGAATCGATCCAGGATGTTCCGTGAATACAAAACTCCCCTGCATGGTCAGGTTTGGGAAAGAAATGTGTGGAAGCCAGGAAATCAGTCATGGAACCCTGCAATGGGCTGGGGTGGAAGGGACCTTAAAAATGGGATTATTCCATGGGCCAGGACACCTCCCACTGTCCCAGGCTGCTCCAAGCCTCATCCAGCCAGGCCTTGGACACTTCCAGGGATCCAGGGGCAGCCACAGCTGCTCTGGGAATTCTATTCCAGACCCTCCCCACCCTCCCAGCCAGGAATTCCTTCCCATTATTCCACCTAACCCTGCCCTTTGCAGCTTAAGGCTGTTCCCCCTTTTCCTGTCATTCCATGCCCTTGTCCAAAGTCCTTCTGCAAACTCAGCACGTTTTTCTCCTACCTGCAAAAAATGGGAACCGATGGGATGCAAACATTCCACGTTCCAGCCTGGAAAAGCTGTGGCTGCCCCTGGATCCCTGGAAGTGTCCAAGGCCAGGTTGGCCGGGGCTTGGAGCATCCCGGGATAGTGGAAGGTGGCACCGGATGGGATTTAAGGTTCCTTCCAACCCAAACCATTCCATGATTCCATGAATTCTTTTCTCTGCACACAATATGTCGGAAGCAAAGAAAATCTCCTCAGAGCAAAAGTCCGGAAAAAAAAAAAGTCCTCTTGGCTCTTGACAGCGTGAATCCAAACTGAGCTTTAGAATTCCCTGTCATTTCTACAATCATCCCAGTTTTCCAGCACTTCAGACTGCTCACATTGATCTCTTCTGGAATATGGATCGCTCTGATATCTTGTTTTCCATGTCAGAATCAGTTATTCCAGGAGAATTCCATGTTTTCAGCACCTCAGTTCCGACTGCTCCCGAAGTGTTGCCTTGCCGTGCTGTTTTAGGGATGAGGGGTTTGCAGGTGACTGGGATCAGTGCTGGGCGAGACACTGAGAGGAGAATTTGGGAAATCAATGCAGAAAAAAAGGGATAAATATTTAAAAACATTTACAAAATGCTGCTGTGGGGCTCCAGACACAGAGAGTGTGAAAAAACTTGGAAAAACAGAACCGAGCTAAAAGAAAACTCAGAGGAGTAGAGTGATTTTAACGCTCTCTTTTCCCTCGGAACACGGCAAAACTGAACATTTTCCTCGGAACGTGTTTTCCAGGAGGAAGCTGCCACAACCATGGATAAGCCACGACCTTCAAAGACCCCCTCAAGGAAATAATTCCCCATAATTCCCCTGAGTTTGTGCTCAGCCTGGAATGCTGAAGAAGGACTCATTTTGCCTGTGGCGGGAGCAGAGCATTCCTAGGATTGAGCTGCCTCATTCCAGAGTCTCCCAGCGACAGGGAAAGGATGGAGCCCATCCCACCATCTGCTTCCTGGCCTCCTCTTCCCAAGCAGATTCTCGGGCTCGTCTGTCCCCACGCAGCCCCAGATGCCACTGGCTGACATTTCCTCTCCAGGAATGTCCCCGGGACAATGGGAGCCGGGCTTTGTCCTTCTCCAAAGGCATCCAACGCTCCAGATTGACTCATCAGCATGCGTCTCCTCTATCCAAAGGGTAAGTTCCTGGGATCTGTGTGAAATCCTGGGGTTTGAGGAAATGTCAGGCTTTCATCTGTGGTTTGGAAGGAGATGAGAGTTTTTCCAGGCTGTAAATCCCTGCTTTCCATAGGGCTGGCTGAGAGGCTCAGGGAAGGTGTAAAATCCATCTTTATCTTGAGGCTGGGTACATTCCCCATCCTTGGAAGTATCGAAGGCCAGGTTGGATGGGGCCAGGAGCAACCTGGGGCAGTGGGAGGCACCTCCTGGATCGGAGAGTGCAACCCCGTTTGTCGTTCCTGGGAGTAACGGATTATTTGGGGGATTTTTGGCATCACTAGTTTCGTGGTGGGAGAGCTCTTCCCCTTCATCCCCTGATGGCCGGTGATGGGAAAAGATCCATCCCTGAAAAATTTGAATCATCATGGAATCATGGAATGGTTTGGGTGGGAAAGGACTTAAATCCCATCCAGTGCCAGCTCTGCCATGGGCAGAGACACCTCCCACTGTCCCAGGGTGCTCCAAGCTCCATCCAGCCCAGCCTTGGACACTTCCAGGGATCCAGGGGCAGCCACAACTGTGTTAGAAATGGGTGGGCTTTGGTGGGCTGGTTGCATGAGGATGGGTGGTTGGAGCTATGTTAGGGTTGAGTTTTATAATTGGTCAAATCAAGTTGTAATTAACTAATTAACATTAGTTAATCTGCTTTTAAAGTGTGCCGATGTACGGGTGTAACACCTCCATGTAACCACTAGATGGGAGTCAGATGGGGGTGGCTGATGGGTAGAATTTTCCAGAAACTCTCTGCAGAAGTGATGACATCATTCCGGATTTTAATTGGTGCACCAGTTCCCCAAATGATTGGTCAGAAATGAACCATAGAAGGAGCCAGTCAGAGATGTGTTCCAGGACCCACCAACGCGAGGATCCAAAACGCCCCAACCCTGACACAGGACAAGCTGATGAGAGCTCTCCTGGTGCTGTGCCCGAGGTGCCCCTGTGGTGGCTGTCTGCCCGCGGAGCGCCCGGCGTCGCGCGCGCCGTGCTTTGTTCTGCTTTGTCGCGTGGATCTTCGGGCTTATCCCGGGGTCCTGTTCTCAGTGTTTGCTGTTTTCTAAATAAACCAATCTGCCTTCCAAGAGGTGACTAGCTCCCGTTCATTTCAGCTGCTCTGCCAGTGCCTCATCACCCTCAATTTCTCTCTTGCAATGATTCCCGTTTTCCTGAAGTGAAGGAGCACCCAAAGGGCTGGGTGTGAGCTGAGCGTCGTTCCTTGGGCACGGCTTGAGAGGTTGGGAAGAGGAATCCCAGGGTGGTGCAAACCCGGGGGTGCCAGCACAGCGGAGCTGAGCTGAAGGTCCCAGCCACTCTGAACTGCCACAGAGGCCTCAAGTTTAGACCAGAATTCCCTTTTTCCAGTGGATTAAACCCTCAGGAACGGAACAGAGACATGGGGCCTGCTCCAGGGCTGAAGGCCTTGCAGAGCAGAGATTTTCCCCATTAATTCAGCAGAAACATTTAAATGAAACAAGACAATCCCACACCAGGAGAAAGTGTTAAATACATTCAATTTAGGCTTTATATTGTCGTTAACAGGAGTGTGGCTTTAAGGCCCACGGGTGAGGAGAAGCCTGGGAAGCGCTTCCTTGAGGAATATCTGCACATGGAAGTGCTAAAGAGGTGCACAGCTGCTCCAGGTGCAAGGGGGGATTTCAGGAGGATAGATAAAAGTGAAATAAAATTCGGGAAACTTTCACATCACTCATAGAAGAATTTCACTCTGGGTGCAGTGAATCTCTTCGTCCCTCTGTCCCACGGGGATCTCCATCAGTTGTTCCATTCCTGGCAGGATGGAGCCACAATCCCCCCTCGAATTCCCTCCCTTTCCCCTTGAACGCTCTGACTCGAGCAGGTATTTCAGGCTCCAAGAAGGAGCCTACGTAAAACTGATGAAGAAAATATTAAAAACACTTGAAAATGCTATTTTGAGGCTTCAGGGACTTGAATAAATGAGCTTATTAACTCAATTATCCACGGCATTTGGAATACTTTATCCTTTCAGCCCATTCCTCCCTCTTTGCTGGAGCAGAGGTGCTGGAATTCTCCTCTCTGCCTTTCCCAGGAAGTTTGAGTGATGTCCAGGCTGCATGAAGCGAAGGTTCTCATTCTTTCCTTCAAGATGCCCCCACAATTCGATATTTTACTGATGTTTTCCCATCTATTTTATTCATTTTGACATCTATAAACTTTTTTTCCTTATGATCCGATCCTGGAAAGAATCCAGGACTGATTTTAGTTTGTTTTAGCGGTGAGTACAGGTGGGTGAGCTCTGCCAAAAATTATTCTCAATTATGGGAACTTTCAAATCTCTTCATGGTCAATTTTCAGAGATTTTAATCTTTAGACTTCACCTGATCTTGGATTAAAATGTGTTCCCTCAAGGGCAATTCCCTAAAATTTTTTGGTTTCACTCTCCAGCACAAAATGTTGGATTTATCCGATCAAAAGCAGATACCTACACAGAAATAGATTTATTTTATTTTATAGATACAAATCTGTCTTACCTTGTCATGGAGATTCCCATGGGCTCAATGGAATGAGAAACCCCATCCCAAAATTCTTCTCATCCCAAGGGAGGCGCGGAAGTAGAAGAGCCCTTCAAACATTTTCTCTCTGCTGATTGAAGAGCGACTCGAGGCCGATGAATTGACTCTTCGAGGTCGATCGTACACCGGGTTCAAACATTTATTTGCAAGATACTGAGTCAGAAAATGAAAGAAAAAAAAAAGACTCACAAAGAGTTAATTGGCAACCTCATTAAAACCAGCCCCTCATTAAAACCAGCCCCTCATTAAAACCAGCCCTCATCAGCTGTTGGCCAAACCCCACAGGAGGTGGGGCTGGAGCTCTATGAAGCCACGAGGTGGATCCAAGGGAACCTGATTTTTGGGATTTGGAAGGTGGATGCTGGTTTTTCCTCCACAGGAGGAGTTATTCCAGAGAAGCAGCAGAGCTGAGCTCCAGCACTGCCCTGGGAATGCCGAGACCCCTCTGGAATTTTTTTTGGCCGGCTAAATTCAGTGTAAAGGTGATGAGATGCCATCCGTAGGAATTTCTGAGGTGGAAAAGAGCTGATTTCCATTTTTCTGGGGGTCTTTCTCCTCCCCCAGGTGTCACACTGGTGGTGATGGAAGGGTTGGGTGACTTTTGGTCTGTTTTCAAATAAAGCTGTAAAACCAATTAGGCAAATTAAAACTTCTTTGAAAAGCAGGAAAATAATGCTCCATCCCTCGTGAAAAAGCTGTGAGGAAGTGGTGGGTGCATCAGTGAAAATGGAAGCGGGAAAGTGAAAATAAGACCCATATTAGGAAATAATTCATTTTTGGGAGGATGTTTTAATTACTGAAAGCAGAGGCAAGAGCTTTGAGAGACACAGAAATGGATTTTTTAGTTAAATTCTTGTACAGTCAATAAAAGATCAGGACAAAATGTTAATTAAAAGGGCAACGTGTTTGTTCTAAGCAAAAACAACACAAGACGGGACAAAAGTCACGTGGCTGGGAGATAATTCCAATTCTCAAACATCCTGAGGCGAATTCAATTCTCACTTTTTGTTTATTTTGTTGTTATTTCATCCTGGAGACCTTGGGTAGACATTTCCAATTATCTTCACCTGTGAGGAAATCCTTCTTAAAAAACCCCAATTTCAGTTGCTGTGAGGCAATAAAAAAAAAAATCCATGAATTGATTCCAAAGTGAGGGTGGGGAGTGGCTAAACCTGCAGAGAAACTTTGGCTTCCGAAAGCTGTAAAATAATGGATTGAAATTGGGATTTCGTCTCCTGAAAGCCACTTCCAGTGGTCATTAGTGGAAAAAGAAGGAAAATTGAGGATGTTGGAAGGCTCTGATGACGAACACTGAACACTGATCTTAGAGCAGAGCGGAAAGAAGGTGCTGGAAAAGGGGAGCTGATGGTGGGGGAGTTTTCCTTTGGAAAGCCTGGATTTGAAGCTGCAGGAATTATGGGAAATCTGGTGCAGGTTTCGTCTTAGCTCCTGTGTCCAGTTCTGGGCTCCTCACTTCCAGAAGGACATGGAGAGGCTGGAGAAGGTTTAGACCAGAATTCCCTTTTTCTGGTGGATTAAACCCTCTGGAATGAACCAGAGACACGGGGCCTGCTCCAGGGCTGAAGGCCTTGCAGAGCAGAGATTTTCCCCATTAATTCAGCAGAAACATTTAAATGAAACAAGACAATCCCACACCAGGAGAAAGTGTTAAATGCACTCAATTTAGGCTTTATATTGTCATTATTATTGTCATTGTCCCTCAGGCTCTGGAGCACCAGGAGCAGCTGAGGGAGCTCAGCCTGGAGAAGAGGAGGCTCAGGGGGGACCTTGTGGCTCTCAAAAGGAAACGGCCTCAGGCTGGGCCAGGGGAGGCTCAGGTTGGACATCAGCAGGAATTTCCCCATGGAAAGGGTGCTCAGGCCTTGGCAGGGGCTGTCCAGGGAGGTTTGGAGTGCCCATCCCTGGAGGTGCCCAAGGAATTCCTGGAGGTGGCACTCAGGGCTCTGGGCTGGGGACGAGGTGGGCATCAGGCTGGACTTGACCTTGGAGTTCTTTTCCAACCTCAGAGATCCTGAGATTCTGTCTCCAAATCCCAAAGCACAGCCCAGCGAACACAGAAATATTTGTAGGACTGGATTTTCAGCTGATAAATGCATCGGAAAGAACAACGACTGCCGGAACAGATCCTGGCAGAATCGCGGTGGAAGTTTCAAGGAATAAGCACAATATTAATTCCACACTTCGCCTTCAGCACAAAGCTGGGGATGAGAAGCTGTGAACAAGAAAAAAGCAGCACAGTCCTAACACTGTCTGAGTAACAAAGGGATGCTAAAAATACTCCCAGACGTTGTTATCATCCCAGATATTATTAAGGACTGCGAGGCCTAAAGGAAATTACAACACCCCGGAGATTAAAGGAGCTTTATCCCGGCTGCCTGTGCTGTCTTGTCCTCCACGCTCGCAGAACACCGGAATGTTTATTTGTGGGATAACAAATAAACAGAGGGAAGTGGTGAAACACTGGCACAGGGTGCCCAGAGAAGCTGTGGCTGCCCCTGGATCCCTGGAAGCGTCCAAGGCCGGGTTGGATGGGGCTTGGAACAGCCTGGGATAGTGGGAGGTGTCCCTGCCCGTGGCACTGGGTGGAATGGGATGGAATTGTTCTGGAATCCTCTGGTTCTTTGCTGTGCAAAGGTGGGAGAGGAAGATGGGTCGGAGATCACTGTTGAAAATTCACCCGACTCATCCCACTTGTGCAGATCCCATTAGCACGAAACAAGGAATCGCTGCTGCTCAAATGTAGGGAATAATTGATCCTAAAAGACCAGAAACAAACGGATTTAAAGGATTTATTCCCCGGGCATGTCAAACCCTGAGCTGGGAATGAGCAACAATCCAAACTCCAGCAGGTTCATCACAAAATCATTGTCTTGGCCAGGGAAGCAAAGATCAGCTTCCAGGAAAACATGTGGGGCCTCATTTAAATCCCAAATCCTGTTTAATTCCGGCGTTAATTACCACGGAAAGCCAAAGGCTTCTGTTCACATTTAAAGGGTTTTGAAGCCTTTTTGTGCTTCACCTTGAAGGAGCTGCCACTCATCAGCCTCACATCAAAGCTTAATTTGCTCTGCTCCAGCTCAGAGTCCTCACTGCTTGCTTGGCAAAGCTCCTCGGGTTAATTACCGGCTCCCTGGAAAAGGACAAATTAAACGTAATTAGCCAAATAATGGAAGAATTTCCTGTTGCATCACACTTCGCATCTAATTAATGACGTCACCTCTCTTTTCTCTTCTTTAAACGGGTTTGGAAATGTTCGCAGGAGAAACGAGGCAGAGGTTTTACCAATTGAGCCCGAATTTGCATTTTCCTTGGAGTAATCCAAAGCAGGAATGATTTCAGCTGTGCATCCCTGGAAAAGGAGGGATCAGCTCCCTCTCTTGCACAGCTGATGCACCAAAGCTGCTCCCATCTCCAAACCTCTGTGTTATTCCTGCTCTTCCTTTTTTTCCCATCAAAAAAGCTTTTTCTGGGTTGTTTTTTTTTTTGTGCTTTTCCCTGCTTTTAGCACTGTTTGGCCTTTCCTGTTCGCAAGAGAAGTTAACTGAAGAAATTATGGAATCATTGAGGTTGGAAAAGCCCTTTGGGATCATCAAGTCCAACTTGTGCTCAATTCCCACCTTGAGTGCCACATCCAGGAATTCCTTGGACACCGCCAGGGATGGGCACTCCAAGCCCTGACCACCCTTTCCATGAAAAAATTCCTGCGGATATCCAACCATCAGATGAAGGACTCTTGACTTAAATTCCCCATTTCTCATGGCCTCGTAAGTCCAAAAAAAAAAAATCAATCCAATCTGAGCAACAGTGGAAAATAAAAAGGAATTCATGTTCAAGGTTTTGTTTTAACCATCCCAAGGCAAAACTTTTCCAAATAAAAACTTTACTGATGGAGAGGAAAAGCCTGGAAAAAGTTGCCTCTCCCAGCATTTTAGGAAGGTGTCAGGAGGTGACAAAAATCAGAAGGAATTTTCCAAGTGCTTGATCATAGGAAAGGAAAAGAGAAGTTTTAATGGAGTTTATTTTAGTAAATAAATAGGATTTATTTATCCCCAAACTTGTGTCTCCTTCTCCATACTCAACTTCCACGTGCTAAAGGACACAGGGAATATCTGTGCCATGGGAATGTCGGCATTTAGGAGGCGACAAATGGCCTGGAGAAAAAATATTGGGAAATTTGATTAACCAGCATTGGGAATAAAGGCTTTAAAAGACATTTGAGTACAGATGTGGCATTTGGGGACGTGGGTGGGCTTGGAAGTGCTGGGGAATGTTTGGATTTGATGGCCTTGGAGGGCTTTTCCAACCAGAATAATTCTGGGATTCTAGGATTACAAAAGAAATTTAAAAGAAAAACGTTTTCCCACGCGAATTTCCCTGTGGAATTCATCACTTTGGAGAGTCAAGGGAGCTAACAACACGGCAAGACCTGGAATCAACACGCTGGGATGAGTATTGGGAATATCCGGAGTGGCTGCAATTAGTCATCGGAAAAACACCACGGAAGAGATGAAAATTCATCTTTTCCACTCCAAGTAATCCCCAGATCTAAAGGCAAAACCTCCTTCGTGGAGTGGATTATTCCTGAGCCGCTCGTTCCCTGCTCTGCTTTTCCTTGGAGACATCCATTATAAATTCCTGCATCAGAAACCGCACTTTTGGAATGGGAATGCTGAGACTCGTTCAAGGAATTGGAAGTTTTGAAGCTTCAAAAGTGCATTTGAACGGGAGGAATCCCTGCGAAGGGACTCTTGGAATGCGTGAGTTACAGGGAACATTTCTTTTTGATTTCTTTGCACGGCTGAGGTGAATCTGCCGCGGATATTTATGGATAATTCCATTTTTTTTTCTTTAGTCAAGGATTATAAAACAAAAAGTTTGCCATCTTGTGCTCTGTGTGAAGGCTACAGCTCACAAACTCAAATCATAACCACGTTTAGGATTTTATGACCAGGTTGGAAGTTTATTTTAGGGTAATCTCTGCATTTTTTTTCCACTTCCATTCCTCCAGGAGGGCAATTTCCAAGGAAAATAAACCCCCCTCAGTCTGATTTCTCTTCCACGCTGCCTGATTTATTTGATTTAATATTTAATTTTTCTTATCAGTTGAGAATCACAAATTTCACTTCAGCTGTGTCTTGGTTTTTTTTATGTCTGATATGAAATTAATTTTCTGGAGGCTGGAAAATAAGAATAATAAAATGATTTTTTTTTTTTTCAGTATTCCTGGGAACAATTTAAGTTTGGAAAAGCCTTTATTTGGGGAATATGAGGAGAGGATTTATTTTTCATTTTCTTCCGAAAAAAAGATGGATCCAAACCTTCAAATCCTTCATTCCTTTCACTTGTCCTTTTCCTTCAGTCCTTTGTGTTCTAAAAAAATGGGAAGGGAATAAAGGAAAGAGGAGACAAGGGAAAAACTGAGCTATTCCATAAAATTACAGGACCACAGAATGTTGTGGATCGGGAAAGAACTTAAATCCCATCCAATTCCATGGGCAGGGACATTTTCCCCTATCCCAGGTTGCTCCAAGCCCCATCCAACCTGGCCCTGGATACTTCCAAGGATTTGCAGGAGGAGGATGAAGCACTTCCAGTCCCCATTCCTGCCTGGATGGACACTTGACCATCCCCTGCTTCCCATAAATAGAATTTTTTCCATAAAATCTCCCTCCCCGAATCCCCGCAGAGAGGGACAGCTGTGTGTAATTCCCTTATCTTTCTTAGGTGTGCCTTTCCCAGATTTATCCTGTAATTTTCCCAGCCCTGTTTTGAACATTTCCAGCTTTTTGCTAATAATTTTCCTTCACTCTTTGCTCCCAATTAACCTTTCCGACTTCCTTTAATCCTGTAAACTGCGCTTTCCGCCATTTCCATTTTCCCTTGGCCTAACAGAGTTTTTTCATCGCTTTCCTTTGGATTCCCAGTTTAATGATGTTGTTATTGCTGCTGTAAAACCAGCTGGTTATTGATAACTCCTGCTCATTACTAAATTAAACTCGGCCTTATCAGTGCTCAAGGCTCAGCCTTGATGTGGAAATCAACCCTTCAGTGTTTTCCACTCATTCCCAAGGTTTGATTTCCTGGATATCTGATGTTGAATCGTTCTGCTCAGCGCTTCAACAACAAAATTCCGCTGTGGCTTTGTCCAGGCTTTATTAAAAATATGCGCAGGAGATTAGGCTGTCACTCCGGGAGAGGATCAAGTGTTCCGAAGTAAAACTGCTCCTAAATAGTAAAGAAACTGGAGAAACGTTTCACAAAAACCTCCAAAATCACCGGAAAGCACGGAAATTTTTAGTGTTTGTGGCACAAACATCCTTCAAATAAATTCACGTTGACTTTTGCATCACGAAGTGAGGAATTTTTATTTTATTGTATTTTACTGGGCCTGCAAAATCCAAGAGCTGGATCTTGGGCCTGCAAAATCTGGGGCCTACAAAATCCAAGAGCTTCCCTATTTCTTTAGAGGAATAAACCAAATGTTAATTCCCAGCTGGCTCTGGGAGAACAAAGAATTGGAGCACCCTGGGATAGTGGGAAGTGTCCCTGCCCATGGGGGATGGATGGATGGATGGATGGAGGGATGGATGGAGGGAGGGAGGGATGGATGGGTGGATGGATGGATGGATGGATGGATGGATGGATGGAGGGAGGGATGGATGGATGGATGGATGGATGGATGGATGGATGGATGGATGGATGGATGGAGGGATGGATGGATGGATGGATGGATGGAGGGATGGATGGATGGATGGATGGATGGATGGATGGATGGATGGGTGGATGGAGGGAGGGATGGATGGATGGATGGATGGATGGATGGATGGATGGATGGGTGGGGGTGGAACTGGATGGGATTTAAGGTCCCTTCCAACCCAAACCATTCCAGGATTCTCTGATCTCCTTTGCTCTTCCCACTCAGATTCCAATATGGGCATTCCCAGGGGTGATTTCCTTCAAAAGCAACAGGGCAGGTGAGTTTTTTCCCAAGTTTTTTTCTCAAGGATGAAGTGTTGCTTTTTCTGTGATCCTGCTTGAGTCTACCAAGCTTCCAATCCAACAAATCTCCATGATCCAATACCTGGAATTAGGATATGTCTGGACACCCTCAGTTGCCAAATAAACTCAGTGGAATTACACTGAGAATATCAGAAGGATGTGGATCTGTTGGAGTGGAGGATCAGGGGAGGCCACGGAGCTGCTCCCAGGGCTGGAGCCAGGCTGGGAGAGCTGGGAATGTTCCCCTGGAGAAGGGAAGGATCCAGAGAGAGCTCAGAGCCCCTTGCAGGGCCTAAAGGGGCTCCAGGAGAGCTGGAGAGGGGCTGGGGACAAGGGATGGAGGGACAGGACCCAGGGAATGGCTTCCCACTGCCAGAGGGCAGGGATGGATGGGATATTGGGAAGGAATTCCCAGCTGGGAGGGTGGGGAGGGGCTGGGCTGGAATTCCCAGAGCAGCTGTGGCTGCCCCTGGATCCCTGGCAGTGCCCAAGGCCAGGCTGGACACTGGGGCTTGGAGCAGCCTGGGATAGTGGAAGGTGCTCCGTTGGGAGGGACTGGATGGGCTTTAAGGTCCCTTCCCACCCAAACCATTCCAGGATTCTGTGAAAATTGCCTGGGAAATCCCTCTCAGGCAGTTTCTACTCAAAGCAATCTCGCCACAGCCACAGCAGCTGCCCTGACAAATCTTTCTCCCAAAGGATTGACTCATCCGAGATGGAATTTAGGCAGCTCTTGCTGCCAGAGACAAAGCCCCTCGTTCTGAAGAAGCGCAAATCAGGAGTGCAAAGTGAGGGTCAACAGCACAAAAGAGCAGGGTTTTTCAAAATTTAGATGTATTCTCTTCCTAATGGGAGAAGGTCATGGAAGTTCACAGAGAGCTCGGAAGGGCGGTATTTTAGGGAATAAGAAATCAAGTCAGGTGTCAGCTGCATAGAAATGAAATTAAACTGGACAGTTCTGTCCCTGGAGGAGAAAATGAGTAATGGGATGAGCAGACAAAGGGATCAAAAGCAAGGAGGGCAACCGGCAGGAAATGATATCCAGCAATTATTGGGCAAGATGGGATTGGAGCTTTCTCACGGCACGAGGATAAAGCCGGGGTCTCCCTAATCTTTCCGAGGAAGAATATTCCGGAGATAAGAATGGCCAATGCCAAATTTAGGGTAATTTTGCTGAAATCCCTTGAGGCGGCTGGAACCCTGGGAATTCAGAGTTTAAAAAGGCTGGAATCCTGTGCCAGTGATGTGGGAACGGGGAATGGAGCTTTCCCGGCTGCAGGAATTATTTCACCTCGGTCAGTTGTCAATCCCAGTGAGTTTTACACACATTTCCTGTACCTTTTTGGCACTGGGGAATATCCCTTCCCTAAAATCCCTGAAATATTTTCCAATTCCTTCCCATCCTTAGCAGAGTCCCTTTACCACCAGCTCCAGAGATGTCCAATTATTATCCTCCCTGGAATTCTGTCCAGTTATTATCCAGGTGTCCAGTTATTATCCTCCCTGGAATTTTGTCACATTATTATCCAAGTATGCAATTATTATCCTTCTTGGAATTTCAACCAAGCCGAAACACTTGGATAATCTCCTTCTTCCCAACCACAATGAGGTTTTAAATCCTGCTTTTCTCCCCTTCTCCTTTATTCTTTGTATTCCTGGCAAAAAAACCACAGAGTTCTGGGGAGGTTTTTTAAAATTTATTTTCATTTTTTACTCTTCTTTCCTGCTTCCCTGAGGACTGGGATGCTTTGCACGATCAGTGCAAGTGAACGGAACGAGAGATTCTCTCGTGTTTTTCCATGGAAGCTGCAGCGCAGAGGCAGCTCAGCCTCTTCTCCACCTCTGGAAAACCAAGTGGAAAAATTCCTGCCCAGATGGACTTGACTGACCTTGTTCAGGGTCTGAGAGTTCGTGAACATTTTGGTTTTGGAAACAGGAGGTTTTTGGTTTAATAAGGAGTGGAATGTCCAGCACAATGAGAATTATTGAGTGTTCCCAGTTTTTGATGAAATACAATCCAAGTCCCGCGCTGGAATGAACTCAGGGACGTCCCAGACTTCAGGGAAGCTCTTCCCATTTGCACCTGCTCGGATTCTGTCACTTAAAACCTGCCAAGTCCCACCACGAGGCTTTTTGGGGACCTGTCAAGGTGTGCTCTCATTTAAAGGGGTGCCAGCAAATGGAATTTCCACCTTCCTTAAATTCCCTTCCCTGAATTCCCTTCCTTGTATTGCTTGAATAGGAATAAATGGCTGGATACGCTGGAATATTCTGGCTTTTTCAGATAATTTAGGGATCAGGTACCTGAATGTAACACGGTTGTGTGTGATTTGTTATTCTTTGTGTTGTGCATGGACAGCAGGATATGGGAAAACCTTTAAATCCTCCTCTTGATTGACTGGAATCCACCAGGACATGTATTCCTATGGAAAACCTTTAAATCATATTCCTGATTGCTTGAAATTAAGATTTATCCCATTAAGTTAAATAGCAAATTCTGCTGTTTCCTACCTGGCAGCTCAAGTTTTCCATTTGATAACGCCCTGTGAGACAGCACAAACCAAGGATTCTTTCCTTGCCCCCGAAACCTGGGAAAAGATTCCTTTAAAATCCATCCATCAGCATCTTTCTCTTACCTTGGATGTCCTTCCCCTGCCCAGGGAGCCCTAAATTCTCCCAGAGCTGGAGGGTGGATTAAACGTGGTTTGCTGAGCCTGAAATGAGAGCAGCAATTCCAGCCCCGAGAGCTCCAGGAGTGGGAGGATTTGCACATCCATGGAAGCAACTCCTGAATCTCCCAAGGGTGCTCCGGGGAGCAGCTCCTCCCTCCTCATCCAGGGCTGATTTTCCACATCCCCGTCTGCCTTTTATCCCCACGGATGAGAACGGGCAGAGCTCCATGGCTGGGAATTGTGTCAGACCAGATTGCGTTTCACTCCTTTTCCTTTCCTGCGGACACGGCAGCACTTGGGGAATAGGGAAGAAAATTTGGAATGGGATAGAGTCTGGGAAGCACGAGGAGAATTTGCCCTCGTAGGTTATTTTCTGGGAACACTTTTGGGTTTCTGAAGAAGAGCTGTTGTTCCCCCTGCAGATTTCCTTGATTTGATTTACAGGTCGCCAATCCACATTTGCAGCGGCAAATCTAGGAATCATGGAATTCAACAGTAAATATGGAATTTTATAGGACTGGCTCATGGGGCTCATGGACTCGCTCTTGCCTGCACCTCCTTCCACGGCATCATGGAATGATTTGGGTTGGAAGGGACCTTAAATCCCACCCAGTCCCATCCCCATGGACCTTCGACTGTCCCAGGCTGCTCCAAGCTCGATCGAACCCGGCCTTGGGCACTTCCAGGGATCCAGGGGCAGCCACAGCTTCTCTGGACACCCTGTGCCAGGGCCTCTCCACCCTCCCAGCCACGAATTCCTTCCCAATATCCCATCCATCCCCGCCCTCTACCATTCTGGATGGGCTTTAAGGTCTCTTCCATCCCAAACCATCCCATGATTCTGTTTTAAGGAAAAGCAGCCCCATCCTGTGCTGTTGGTGGCCTCACCTCTCCTCACCTCCATCCCAGAAATCCACATCCACAGCACACGGAAGCGAGCAGAGTGTTTCCCTTTATGTTAAGGATAATCCCCTTGGGGTTTTTTCCCTTTTCCCAAATTCCAGGTGCTCCTGGCTCTGCTGGAGAGGCCTCATCCTTGGAATGAGCCTGTCTGCCCTCCCAAACATCCATAACGGAGCAAGCACCATGACTAACGCAGCTCTTAATACGAGTTTTGAAGGTGTTTGTTGTGACTGATTAATTAAACGTCTCCTAAAGAGAGGGAAGAGAGCTGCAATTCCCGTTCCTGAGGAAAATAAATCCGCCTCCTGTAATAAATCTGGATTTAGAGCTTTAAGGATCCTCTCACCTGTGAACGAGCAATGCCTTTTCTGTTACTGCCTCCAGCCATGAATCAATCGTCCCGACGTTTTCCAGCGGACGTTGTATCCCAGCCATTCCCAACCCCCCGGCGCAAACTCCTTAGTGCTAATGCAACAACCTCCGGAATCATCCATTCCCGGAGAACGGCAGAGCGGGATCAAATTTGGGAGCATAACGACAGCGTCAGGGTAGTTTATGGAACCGTCACAATGTGGGAAACGGCGGCTGGCGAGCCCGTCGCGCACGGAGTGGATGGTTGGCTCCGATGATTCCTCGGAGCTCTGCTCGCTCCGGAATGGATGGGTGGCACTGTGCCACTCCAAGGAAGGAGAAGCACTCCTGGAATATCAAGTGGAGGATAAACTCTGCTTCAGCGGGCAGGTGGTGGCGCTGGAATGTTGATGCGGATGCCCTGCGGGAAGGTCGGGAGAAACGACGGTGGAGGAGCAGCCCTGCGGATCCGTGAAGGGTCTTAATTCCACAAAGGATCTAAATTCCATGAAAGATCTAAATCCCATGAAGGAATGACTGATCTGGGGAGATGATTTTGTGTTTATGCTGATAAATTTTGGTGGATATCCAGAGGCTGGGCCGTGACATCCAGGCAGGATCTGTCGGGTTTGGGTGCAAAGGTTTGATAGGAAAAGGGGGAATGGATTAAGCTGAAGGAGAAAAGGTTTAAATTGGATATTGGGGAGGAATTCTTCCTTGGGAGGGTGGTGAGGGGCTGGGATGGAATTCCCAGAGAAGCTGTGGCTGCGCCTGGATCCCTGGAAGTGTCCAAGGTCAGGCTGGATGGAGCAGAACACAGGGGGAAGGTCACTGAGCCATTGGTGCCACCAGCTTCCAAAAGGAGCAGCATTCCCACAGGGGGTTTTCCAGAGGTAATACGAACAAGGAAAAATGCTGGATTTGAAATGTCACCCCTCAGGGCCGATCTGCCTCTCGGTGTTAATTACAGGCACTGATTAATATAAAATATGGATACTGATTGCTATAAAATACGGATACTTTCCAATTTAATTATTTCATTATTTCCAATTTAATTATTTATCATCACACCCCTTGGAGACGGGGAAAAAAAATGAGTGATCCTGAGTCACCTCAGCATCCAAGAATTTGGCAACCAGGAATTTAGGCTAAGGACCAACCAGTGTTTCACCCATGGATGAAGCGCAGAAAAAGGCCCTTTTAGAGGGAATTTCATTCTTCCTGTCTTAGACCCCTTTCCACTGAGGTCTTCAAGGCCCTGGCCCTCAAGGACATCTGTTTATGTACCTAAAAACCAATTTATGCACCTAAAAACCCTATTTATACACCTAAAAACCAATTTATGCACCTAAAAATGACTAAAACAAAGGCACGAAGCTCCACTAAAATCGGCACAAGAGTTAAACCCCAAAATCTCCCATTCATGTCCCAACCGGCTCCTGGATCACATCACGGAGAAACCCCTTCCCAAATCCAGAGAAATCCTTTCCTAAATGCAGAAAACCCCTTTCCTAAACCCAGAACAACCTTTTCCTAATCTGGACTCTCCAGTTTCTGCACAACTCCTAAATTTGGTGCCGTTACTTGCACAACTTTTGGTTCATTTGGCGTCGTGACCTTGCTCCACCATCGAGGTGACACCAAAATATCCGAGAAGAAGTTGACGAAGAGTTGTTGGTTCGTGTAGCCCGGGAGACATTTTTTCCATGGAATCAGGAATTTGTAAATTTATAAATTCAAAGGTGGAGATTTCCAAAGGATTGGCGTAAACTGGGAGGCGAATGGAATGGGAATTTCCGTGAAGAGGATGCAGTGAATGGGACTTTGGAATTCAGGCCCCAGCTGTGTCATATTTCAGAAATATCAGGTAGAACATGCACCCATCTCTTCCTCCTTTGATTTTATGTCCTTTTTAAACCCATTCCAAAGCCACTTGGGTGCCTTCCAGGATTACAGCGTTCAACCAGAGAATTCCAACAGCAAAGTTGTTGTTAACAAGACCCAGCAAAGTGGGCCTTGTTGTCAATTTTAACCTTCAGATGTGTCAAGATAATTTCTAAGTCTCCATTCTTTAAATAAAATTGGTTGTTTTTTTTTAATGCTGTTGCAGGCTCCTAACAGGAATGCAAATAACTAAAAATTAAATCCTTTCAGGCATCCCCAGAGCCGCTGCTTATTTATTTATTTAAATTTAATTCATGGTGGGGAGAAACCTTTTTTGATATTAAATTATGGGCAGGAAAAACAGAGCCCAGCTCTCCAAGCAAGGTCTCAGTGGTGGAGAGAACTCATTAATGTCATTCAAATAAATTGGTGTGAAATACGATCATCCCGAGCAGGACGTTTATTTACACTCGGAAATCAGGAATAATACAGTTAGGATATATGAGGCAGCAATTAGGGAATATGGCTGCAGGTATTCAAGGAAACATCATTCAGCTTCTGCTGCCAAAAAAAAAGGAATATTTTATTGCTGCTGTCTCTGTCTAATTGAATAATGAGGATTCCAGCGCTCTTTTACAGGTGGAGCTGAAATGGAAATTTCAGTTGAGTAACGGATGAATTCCCCCGGAGCAGAGTTGGGATAATAAAAGGGTTTGTGTCGGCCCCGTGCAGAATCTTTGTTCTGCTTTAATTGCAAAGCCCTGGGGGCTGTTCCGGTGGATCTCCTGCTCCGTGTGGGGCTGCAGGATGAAACAGGAACAGGGAATCATGGAATGGTTCAGGTGGGAAGGGTGCTTAAGGATCATCCTGTTCCACCCCCTGCACCTTCCTCTATCCCAGGCTGCTCCAAGCCCCGTCCAGCCTTGCCTTGGACACTTCCAGAGATGGGGAGTCCACAAATTTTTTGGGAAACCTGACATTTTCTGGTGGTTTAATCCAAACCTTTCTCCCCCTGTGCTGCCCCAATTCTTCCTTCTGCCTCGTCCCCAGGGAAAGGAATAGGGCACAGCCCAGGGTACGGCCAAGAATTCCGCGTTCCCAGGAAGCAGCACCGCTGAAGCCACCACCCAGCGATGTCCGAAGGGCCACTCCAGCTGAACTCACCTTTGAACTGAATCCCAGAATCATGGAACTGTTAAGGCTGGAAAAGTCCTTAAAGGTCACCAAGTCCAACCATCAACCATCAGTCAGCACCGCCCCTGTGGTCACCACTAAACCACGTCCCCAGGTGCCATATCCACGCATTTTGGGAACACTTCCAGGGACGGTGAGTCCGCCACTCCCCTGGCAGCCTGTGCCAGGGCTGGACAGCCCTTTCCATGAAGAAATTTTCCCTAAAATTTGATCTGAACCTTCCCTGGTGCAACTCAAAGTCATTTCCTCAACTGGGGCCCTTTGGAGCAAGAGGAACAAGAGGAACAAGGCAGTGACAGCTCGGAGCCATCCGAAGGGATGAACACTGGGATTGTCACTGCTCCCATCCCACCTTTAGGCTGAGCCCTGGGATTGTCACTGCTCCCATCCCACCTTTAGGCTGAGCCCTGGGATTGTCACTGCTCCCATCCCACCTTTAGGCTGAGCCCTGGGATTGTCACTGCTCCTATCCCACCTTTAGGCTGAGCTCTGGGACTGTGACTGTTCCCATCCCACCTTTGGGCTGAGCTCTGAGATTCCCATTGCTCCCATCCCACCTTTAGGCTGAGCTCTGGGGTTGTCACTGCTCCCATCCCACTTTTGGGCTGAGCTCTGGGATTCCCACTGCTCCCATCCCACCTTTAGGCTGAGCTCTGGGGTTGTCACTGCTCCCATCCCACCTCTGGGCTGAGCTCTGGGATTGTCACTGCTCCCATCCCACCTTTGGGCTGAGCTCTGGGCTTCCCACTGCTCCCATCCCATTTTTGGCCTTTCCTCCAGTTTTATGATATTCCTTCAGCACACAGAGTATTTGGAGACAGCAGCTGGGGCATCCCAGGATTTCTGAGGCCTCCAGGCCATATAACACCATCCTTCAGCATTTCTTCCAGCTCATTCCGAAAGTAAATGGCTTTTCCTTGTGTTTATCCACCAGCAGGAAAAGCTGCTGCTCTTAGGGGATCTTATCCCATTATTATTTTTAATTAATTATATTACAAAGGCCCATGGCAACACTTTGAACATCAAAACCCGAGCTTTTAGGAATTTTATAACCACCACAACACCCTGAAATTCCTCTAGATCCCTGGAATCAGCAGAAGCAGCTCCATTTGGGAGATCACAAAGCCCAGCCGTGTTAGGAGGTCGGGATTGCTCCCCGTGTCCCTGTCACATCTGTCACGGAGCAGTCACATCATAATAAAGCACCGTGAAATTCATCATTTCCAAGCCAGATGAGTGCAGATTCCCATAATAAAGCCATCCCAGCACTTGGAGGAGTAATTATGCTCCAGCTTTGTCACTGCAAGGAATTTCTGTGTGCTGGAGCACCCAGGGTGACTTTTTTGTTTTGGCTGCTGTTTTTTTTCTCGATGAATGAACCAAAAAAAGCTCTTTAATAACTTCCCTCTGCAAAGGCATTTTAATAAAAATCCGGGAGCGGAAAAAAATATAAATTCCACTTATTTGAATAACATAATAACTGGTGGATTTCTTCGGGAACCTGTGGATTCATGGCCCAGATCAAAGCGCTGAATTCAGCTGTATTTCCATGTTTGTGCGCAGAAAGAGGGAATAAGTTGGACACTCAGCACATGTCGGAGTGAGGAACAATCTGTTCCGGCAGGAATTTTGCTCCTACTGCACCACCGCTCATTAGAATGGATGGATTTTGGTTTGTTCAACCAGCAGCGGGCAAAATGTTGGGCCAATTTTGCAGCGCTGCCATCTGTGAAGGCGGCAAGGTTGTCCAGCAGCGCTGGAAATGTCACTGCTTCCAACAAGGGAAGCTGAAATTCCTAATGGGAATTTAATCCGAGTGATCCTTCCGATTAATTAAAAGGCAGCTGATTAATGGGATGTGGTTGGGTACGGAATAAACGCGGCCGGTGCACGGGGAGAGTCTGTCCCTCTCCCAGGGGTGGGGGCTGACTCAGCACAGCTCCGCTGGCACAGAAAGAAATCCCCAAGGAAACGTTGGAATCCTGCCCAGCAAACATCAGGAAGCGCCGTAATTAAGGTGGAAGCACAATCCTGATCCGTCCCTTCCATTTCTCCCGGTTGTTTTCCCTCTGGTCCCTCTCAGTGTTCAGTGTCGGAGCGCTTCAGATGTGGCCCTTGGGGACATGGGAGAGTGGTGGCCTTGGCAGGGCTGGGTTGTAGGTCGGGCTTGATGATCTCAGAGGGTTTTCCAAGCTCCAGCACGGTGTCATTCCATGATTCCATGTCCCGGAGTTGCCACAGTGCACTTTAAGCCACCTCTGGCCTGCTTCCCAAACTTGTTTAACTTCGTAGATTGATTTTTGATGCTTTTGTAGAACTTCTCCCAGTGATGTCCCACTATTCCCTGTGTTATTCCGAGTATTCCGTGCAAATCCCTGCTCCAAGATGAGTGGATAATACACTTCCCCTCTCATAAATGAGAGGATGAGACACATTCGCAGTCGGCCAAACACCCCCAGCCGGATGGAGCCATCCAAGGATTGTTGGTGACACTCCTTGGGAAAGAACGGGATGTGGCTGGAGAAGGCAGGGCAGCGCTTTTCTGGGAATGCCATCCCTGCTCTGGCTCCTGGAGATCCGCACAGCCCAGCACGGCGCGGGAATGAGGCCGGGAAGTGCCCATGGACTGCAGCGGGATCAGGACCACCCCAAACCCCCGGAGCCTCCGACCCATCCCCAGGAAGGTCTGGAAGAAGGGACAGTGCAGAGAACTGATTTCCACAGAAAGGGAGAAACTCTCCAGGGTGGGAAACTCATCCCTAAAAAAGTATCCCCAAATCCCAGGATATGCCCCAGGACCCTCCACATGCGTTTTTCCTCCTCCACATCCTTCAGCTGCCAAAATTCCCTGGATATGAACTCGGTAAGAAGAGTGGTGGCGGCCCTGTGGAAAACACCCGATGTCAGGGACATCCTGAACTCCCCGAGGGAGCTGAGTGAATCCTGATGAGAGAGAAAGGAGGGAATTGTGGAGGAGTGAGGGGATCATCACCCGAGCAACACAAACTTTATGTCTTGACCTGGGTCCCAGGGAGCTCTGGCAGAGGCAGGAACATAAAACATCCCCTAAATCTCTGCGCTGTTCCCTCTCAGAACATCTCTTTTATGACATCTGATAAAAGAGGTTCTTTTATCACCACGGTTTTAGAGGTCAACTGCCTCTTCTGATCTGATTTCTCTCTTTTCCAATTAAGTTACTGTGAATCCCATCAAATTTCCAAGGGAGGGATCAAGAACAATTCCTTTCCTGATCCCGTTAATGCCCGTAAATATCAGCTGTCGCCCTATTGCCACAATGAACTAAAGGTGGGAAGAGGAAGACGCCATAAACCATTTTTTACTCAAAGGCAAGAAGTAATAAACGATCTCGGTGTCCTTTGAAACCTGAGAGGCTTTTCCTAAGGATATAAATTTCCTTTTAGGAGCCAGCAGATGGACCCAATGTAGGAGTTCATAATTTTTTTTTAATGCTGGTTTTTGGTTTCGGGGATTTTTTGTGTCTCTCTGGTCCTTGAACATCTTCATGCTGCAGAGCAGGGCTGCGCTGGGAATTCTTTGTAGGGAAAAGGGCCTGAAATTATCTCCTGTGTCATTTCCAGGGAAAGATCCAAAAGATGTCACACTGGGAACAATGGAACGACAAATCTGTGCCCACCTCCACAAAATTCCCAGTTTTGGGATACCTACTCCACGTGTAACTCTTCATACCAACAAGGTTGTAACTATTTACACCATCCCCAAATTAAACCCACTAATATTTCTTTTCCCCCAAATGAATTAATAAAGAGAAATTATCTCTGTTTTATGTCATCCTAATTAATTTTCCCGAAGGATTTACTCATCGTTTGTGAGCTATTTGTGAAGGAATCTGCCCTTCTGTGTCTCCTGAGTTATTGCATGGAGCAATCTGACAGGAAAAAAACCACATGGAATGTCAGGAGATGCCCAGGAAATGGAAGTGGATGGATGGATGGATGGAGGGAGGGATGGATGGATGGATGGATGGATGGATGGATGGATGGATGGATGGATGGATGGATGGATGGATGGAGGGAGGGATGGATGGAGGGATGGATGGATGGAGGGATGGATGGAGGGATGGATGGATGGATACAAATGGGAAGTTGCTTCTGCAGCTCACACACTCCAATGTTGCTCCTAAGGCGCCGGGATCAGATTTAGAAATTTGGATGGGAATTTAAGGAATTTAGAGGAATTTTTAAATTAATTTCCTGTGTTTTTTGAAGTTTGTTATGCAGGAAAACCGGAAGTGGACTCGGCAGCATTGAAAACATTCCATCCCCAGGGAAAAAATTCATTTTAGTCCTGCATCTAGGTTGTTCTCAAACCTGGTTTTACGAAAGCTGAGCCTTCAGAACATGCTGAGGGGTTCCTTATTTCCAAGGAATTTGCACCCTGTGGTGCTGTGACACCACACCAGGGATCTCCAGAAGATCCTGCCCAGCTGAAAGGTTCCCTGTTTGGGAAAAAGCAAAACTGCTCCCACATTCCTTCTCTTGGGAAAAACCCCTGGACATTAAAGAAGAAAGACACCCATGAGGCTCTGGGCTAAGCGAATGTCCTGAAACCTGGAATTACAGAATCGTTGAATGGTTTGGGCTGGAAGGACTTTAAAGCCCATTTCATCCCATCAGGGACACCTTCCACCATCCCAGGTTCCTCCAAGCCCCAGTGTCCAGCCTGGCCTTGGACACTTCCAGGGATCCAGGGGCAGCCACAGCTTCTCACCCCAATGAGATGAAATAAAACCGGAATCTAATAAAATCCTGGATAGAAAATCTGTGTAAAACAAGAATTAACAGATTTGTCATCTAATTCGTGCCACGGTAAAAGACTGGAATGTCTTTTTAGCTTGGATCCGCGTACCTGGAAGGATTTTTCTTCCCGCTGGGATACAGGTGCATTATTCCAGGGCAGGAGGCATTGCTTTTATGGGATACCCTGGAACCCTGCACAGGAGAGTTGCAGCTCCTGGAACTTTATCAAGAATCAAATCAAATTAATCTGTGAGCCGCAAATGTGATGCAGGATGAGCCAAAAATTCTCTGTTGCTGCAAACTTTCATTGTCTTTCCCGACAGCTCCTCAGTTTTTATTTATAATCTCCAGGTAGGAGCAGGAAAAGCAAAGCTCCTGCTGGGAAATGCCGGTGGAAATGGAAGCGAAAGCTCCTTTAAATCGTATTATCTTTGATTTTAATCTGGTCACTACGGAAAGCCTCATTCGCTATGAAATCAGCTCTTTTCTTCGTGAAATAAAATTAAAAGCCTTTGGGAGCTGCTTTTAGCTCCTCAATCCAATCGCGCGGGCAGGCACAGGAATGATTGGAAACCAAAGGTCTTTGGGAATTCACCTGCTAATCGTGTCACTGCTCCCTGCAGGTCACGGCTGCTGCTTCTGGGGACAAAGGCAATCCCTCAATCTCCATTAGGATGATCCCGGGAGGACGGCACTGCTGGGAGGTTCCTCTGCAGGGAACAGCACGGGAGAGGTGAAGAATCTCCAACCTCGGGGTTTGGAAAGGATCTTTTGGAAGCGCTTTCCTGTGTGGTTGGTGCTGAGGCTCTGGAATTGCTCTGTTTGTTGAGAGAAGTTTGTTGGGAATGGAGTTCCACCTCTTGTATCCCAACCAAAAGGCTGCTCTGTAAAATCTTCCTAGAACAAAATCAGCTCACGTTGGTGGCTTCACATCCCAACCCACCAGTGCCAGGGAGATTCCTGGGCTGGATCTGGGAGGGACCACCGGGATCAGACTGATACAATCATGGAATTGTTGAGGTTGGAAAACATCTCCAAGATCAAGGCCAACCATCAACCACATGTTCATCACTGACCACGTCCTCAAGTGCCTCATCCACACGGTTTTTGAACACTTCCAGGGATGGAGAATCCCCTACTTCCCTGAGCATCCCCTTCCAATGCTCAACAACCTTTTCCATGAAGAAATCTTTTGGGATGATGGCTCCGATCAGCACCTCGGGGAAGAAATTGCCGCAGTGGCCGCTACGGACTGTTCTGCTCTGCACCCAAAGCCAAACGCCTCTGGAGAGATGTCTGGGATAGGTTTGGATGCTGGGAGGATTTGGTTACACCCCGTCCTGAGCTATTCCAAAATCTTCTTTGAAAAAGGAAAAAGAATAAATAAAAAACCAAATAAAAATAACAACATTCCTTTTTTTTTCTCCCAGCGCCGCTCCGCTGGTGTTTATTTATAGCCATCGGTTTCCTGAATTAAAGAGCAGCTCAGGAAGAGGAATGGTTTTGCCCTTTCCTGGATCCTTTGGACATTGTGCTCAAGCTAACGAAGAATTTCCTTTTTTTCAGGCCCTGAATGCCTTCAGTGTCTGTAAAAACCCCCTGACAGCAGCTCCATGTGGATGTTCCCATTTATCCACCTCCTTTCAGAGCGCAGATGCCAAAATCGGACCCGCTCGTCCAGCGGTGCTCCAGACAGAGGGAATATTGTTCCCTGCGTTCCCGTTCCCCCACCAACACCGTGTTGTGCCCCTCTTCTTCCTCCCCTCCTTGCATGGCATTATTTGATTTCCTATGGCCATTGAAGGAAAATAGGGGAAAATATCATTTCCATATAAAAATTTCCCCTTTACCTTCCTGGTCTTTGTATTTCGCTGCTTTAAAATGCTGTTAATTGAGGGATAGCTTTTCCAAGGAATGCAGATCCCTTCCTTGGAGTGGGCTCTTCTCACTGGCTCATGTAGTTCCCAAAAAGGGATGTTTTCCTTTATCTAACCAGATCTTCCTGGGAGGAAGGGGAAAAGCCACAATCTATGAGCTTTAATCCTAAAATAAAATCCATGGAATGGTTTGGGTTAGGTGGGATTTTAAGGATCATCCAGTCCCACCCCTGCCATGGGCAGGGACACCTTCCACCATCCCAGGCTGTTCCAAGCCCCGTCCAACCTGGCCTTGGACAATTCCAGGGATCCAGGGGCAGCCACAGCTTCTCTGGGAATTCCATTCCAGGGCCCCACCACTCTCACAGTAGAAAATTTCTTTGATTTATCTGTCCGATGTCGGAGAACAAGAGAAAAAAAAAAATCCCACACCAAGATTTAATGGTGGAATACGGGCATTAGGATTTGTGTCATGGAATCATGGAATATCCTGAGTGGGAAAGACACACAGGGATCATCTAATCCAGCTCAGACACCCCAACAATCCCACCCCAGGCATCCCTGGGAGCGTTGTCCAAACACTCCTGGAGCTCTGGCAGCCTTGGGAATGTGCCCATTCCTTGGGAAGTTGTTCCAGTGCCCAGCACCCTCTGGGGGAAGAACCTTTTCCTGATATCCAACCTAAACCTCCCATGGCAATTTTCCCACATTTTCTAGTGCTACTAGAAACATATTTGAACGTTCACATTTCTTTCCCCCCAAAAAGGATTATTCCTGCCTCTCCTGCACAGCTCTCCGGGAACACACAGCTCTGCCTTCCACATATTTCAAAATATTCATTATTTTTGCCCTTTCCAGCCTCGCCTCATAAAAATAAATTACAGGAATGAGAACTGGGAAGGCGATGATTTAATTTCTCAAAAGCAAAAGAATGACTCAAGCTTATGGAAATCGGGTTGTCCAATAGGAAATTGGGAATATGCAAATGGCTGGGGGTGGGGAGGAGGTTTTGGTGCCGGCGGGATTGGTGTCGCCCTTGGAGATTTTCTCCACGGTGTGATGGGTGTCCATGTCCTTCATGGCCATCATCTCCAGTGGAAGGTTCCCTGCCCATGGCAGGGGTGGAATGGGGTGGGATTTAAGGTCCCTTCCAACCTAAACCATTCCATGATCCCATGACTCCACGGTTCCATGACTCCACGGTTCCATGACTCCATGGTTCCATGACTTTCTGACTGAGCTGCCATGGACGCAGGGTGACGTTTCACCACTGGTTTTCCCTCGGTGGGAGATTAGGGACTTCCAGCATTTATTCCCTGCTGATTCAGGCAGGAAATCCAGGCACAATCTAGGGAATAACATTGATAACTTCCATAGGAAAATCCAAGAGATCAGTTAATTCATCCTTGAATTTATTTCCCCATCACCCCAGTGGTTTTTAATGGTTTACACAAGAATTTGTCCTCAGACCAACAAGTGGCTCCTCCCGCCTGCATTTCTTTCCCTTTAGGGAACATTTTGCACAGAGCGTGACTTTAATTAATATTTTGCAACCTGCTGAGCTGCGGTTGCCTCTCACCAGTTTGAAATCCACTGGTTCCAAGAGAAAGGATGGAAAATCAATCACCGCAGGACCTTTTTTTTTAAAACCACTCCTCTAATTAAGAAACCTGCTGAGCAAAGCATCCAAGCACATGGATGAGCCCATCTGTATTCAGCCAGACACCGGCACACACGGAAAGTTTGGAATGTGCTTCCCTCCCGAGGAACTGCCTGATGGGTTGGGACCTCAAGGAAAACAGGAGGGATCCGTGTGCTCTTCCCTTAATGATCCCGTGTTTTATATTCTGTAAGCAGCTCTTTTGCAATGTGGATTTTTTCTTTTCCCTCGAAAGCACCTCCACAGAATATTTCTTGGCACGTTTTTGTCAAACTCCTTTTTGAATATTGAAGGGGAAGAAAAGCAAGTGCACATTTCACTGAATCCCAGGATCTCTGAGGTTGGAAAAGAGCTCCCAGATTGAGTCCAAGCTGTGCCCGATGCCCACCTTGATCCCAGCCCAGAGCTCTGAGTGCCACGTCCAGGAATTCCTTGGACACCTCCAGGGATGGGCACTCCAAACCTCCCTGGGCAGCCCCTGCCAAGGCCTGAGCACCCTTTCCATGGGGAAATTCCTGCTGATTTCCAAAATGAGCCTGCCCTGGCACAGCTTGAGGCTGTTCCCCTCTGAGAGACAGAAGGTCCCCCCAAGCTCGCTTTTTTCCATCAAAACAGCTTTTTCCGGTTTTATTCGGTGCTTTTCCCTGCTTTTAGCACTGTTTGGCCTTTCCTGTTCACAAGAGAAGTTACCTGAAGAAATCATGGAATCGTTGAGGTTGGAAAAGCCCTTTGGGATCATGGAGTCCAACCTATGCCTGATTCCCACCTTGAGTGCCACATCCAGGAATTCCTTGGGCACCTCCAGGGATGGGCACTCCAAACCTCCCTGGGCAGCCCCTGCCAAGGCCTGAGCACCCTTTCCATGGGGAAATTCCTGCTGATGTCCAACCTGAGCCTCCCCTGGCACAGCCTGAGGTCATCTCCTCTTATTTCACACCCCCCCTGGAGCTCTGAGAGCCTGGAGTTGAACCCTCTGCTCCTGACAAGGACGGCAAAATCTCTTCAGTGTTTCCCTCTAATCTGAGAATTCACATTCAGCGGAAAAGTGGGAATCCTGCAAGGGAAATTCCCCCAAGTGACAGCACCGCGTCCTTCACAGGAGAAGACAATATTCATTTTTTAGGCCATTTTTATTACTAGGCAGCAAAATATGGAGAGGGACTTTGGACAAGAGCATGGAATGACAGGACCAGGGGGAATGGCTCTTCCCACTGCAAGAGGGTAGGGATAGGTGGGGTATTGGGAAGGAATTCCTGGCTGGGAGAGTGGGGAGGCTCTGGAATAGAATTCCCAGAGAAGCTGTGGCTGCCCCTGGATCCCTGGAAGTGTCCAAGGCCAGGCTGGATGGAGCTTGGAGCAACCTGGGATTGTGGGAGTGTCCCTGCCCATGGGGATGGGATGAGATGGGATTTAAGGTCCTTCCATCCCAAACCATTCCATGATTCCCTGTTAAACCTTCTCAAGTGTGCAGAACTCACCAGAGCAGGAGCACCTTTGCTTTCCTGGGACAAGAACAAGTCCAATCCATGTTTTCAGCGGGAATTAGGTCAAGCAGACACTTGGAAACAGATTCCTCATTTTCCGGTGACTCCGTCAGCTGCTGGGTGACCTCCTGTGCTCCCATCCCACCTGGAACACATCAAACGCCATAAATCCCTGGGAAAGGCTCTGGTTTTGGCAGCTTCTCTCCACTGGACAAGCTGCTTTTGAAAGCTCCCACTGAGCCCTATTTATATCCCAAACATGCTCTCAAGCTCCATGGATAACGCAGGGATTCCAAGGAATTCCAAGGTGAGCATTTAGGGTTGTCATCATTTGATACCTCGCAAAGTTCTTCCCTTCCGGTTCCATTTTTTGTCCGGTTCAAAGAGGAAAAGGAGCTTTATCATTTCTAAAAGGCTGGGAAAATCCAGGCTTTTTTCCTCCTGGAATGCCCACAACCAGATCCTTCCCCTCTCCCGATTAGGACACCACTGATGTCAATTAGTGCATGCCCAGTGATTAAATTCTGTCCCCTCGCCTCCTGCTTTCCACAAAAAGCACTGGGATGTGCCAAAAGGCTGCTGCAGAGCCAGTTTGATCCCAGCACTCCGGGAGATGGGAATTGTGCCAGGAAAACCTGTCAGCTTTGGAGACCCAACGTGCAGGACCTGGGAAGACGCAGAGCCAAGAGCCTGCCTCGGCCAAGGAGCTCAAGCAGCAAAATGTGGGATTGACCGATCAAAATTGTCCTCATCCACCCAAAACGCTCCTTTGGAGAGAGGGATGAGCGTGGTGGAGCTGGAAAAGGGAGAGGGTAATTCCACGCGTCCTTCAGTCTGGAATATTTTAATCTGAGCTCATTATTTCACCGATAAATCGATGTTGAGAGCGAGGAGTTGACTCTGCTGAAGGGTTCAAGACTTCAGAACTCAGAGGCTCCAACTGTGAGCAACCAAACTCAAAGCCAATAATCTTCTGACCATAAATTTTTAACAAGAATCATCCTTTATACCTCAAACGCCAAGAATTTTTAGGGATTTTTTTTCCCCACTGACTTCAAATCAACGAGATATTCCCAGTCAGGATCTGCCTGGAATCTCACGGTTATGTTGATTCCTTTTTTCCCTAAAACAACGCCCTGCAGAGCTCAGTTTTATGGAGACATGAAAGGAATTTATCAAGGAAAAGCGTTCAGAATTCCAAAGTTTTCTGCGATTATTTATTTCCTCAGGGCTGTGACATGACACGCTGGGATTGTGCTTCCATAGGGAAGCATCCAATGCTGGATAAACTCACTCGAGTGTAGAAAAAAAGAGCCCAAAAATTCCAACAATGACCTTCCACTTGCTTCCTCTGTGAAAATCCACACCCTTGCAACCTGTTCTCCAAAATTTACTCATCCAAACACCTCATAGATGCTTCAGGCCACAACAGGAGTCCTTTAGTGTGAAATGCAGACAGGGAAAAAAGGAAAAAAACACAAATTTGTGGTTCAGACAGAATTTTATCCAGTTCCTGTGAGGCCCTGATGCAACACGAAGGCGCCCGCCTTCCATATTTTATTATGTTTTCCAAAAATACGAATAAAACCAGCGGATGAGACATCCTGAGCTTGGCAGACGAGGATCGGATTTCTCACTTGGTTTAGGGCTGATTTGGGAGCCGATTGGGAAAGGGAGGGAAGGTTGGGAATGGTTATTCTCTCTCCTTGAATTCTCCCAAAGTGGGACAGAGCAGATGGGACTGAGGTGCAAAACAGACAAAAAACCTCCCTAAACATCAGGAGCGCACGGAACATCCTAAATTTTTGCACGCTGGAGCAAATTCATTCCTGCTCCAATCACCCTGGAGTCACACATTCCTTCCCCTTCGCCCCTCCAGCTTTGCCATCCCCTCCTCCAGGACTGAGATCTCCCAAATTCCGCCTGGACACTCTCCCACAGAAGTGGCAGCGAAGCTGAGAGGGATTAGGAGGGCAAACCCCGTGTTGGATTTATTAAACACCATCCAGTCCCTCTTTTTGAATAACAATTTGATTATTCCTCGCTGCGTTCCGGAGAAAAGAACGCCTCTAATCCCGTTTAACCCTCTTTGGGTTCGGAATTACTTTCCTAAGCTTTTAGGATAATGAAAAGGCGTCGCTGTCATCTGGCACCGTTCTCTTCTCACCACCTTGAAGCTCCCCCCAGCCTTGTGATGCTGCTGAGCGTCTCCCACAGTGCCGAAAATCCAGGGAATCTGCACAGCGGAAGGTGCCGCTTCCAAGGACGAAGAGGGAATTCCTTCCACAACCATCAGGCACTTCCAGGTGGGATTTCCTTGAGTTTTGTGACCCTCCATGGGTTGCATTTATGGTCATTATAGAGAGAATCCAAAACCAAAACAAACCACTGGAGCTGGGAAGATTCTCCGCTTCTCTGTCGGATTTGGAATTCGGAGTTCTTTGCTCCCCTGTGTCTCTTTTGCTTAAGGAGAGAGGAAAAGAAATGTGTGAATGTGTCAAAAATCATGGAATTATTAAAAAACCCTCCAAGATGATCGAGTCCAACCATCCCCCAGCACTGCCAGGGAAAATCAGAGAAGGAAATAATTCCGGAAAATCCGGGAATTTGGTTTCTAGTTCGCTCCAATGATTCAACACCTCCCTACTCACTTTTCATCAGCTTTAATTTGTCCTTAATCATTCATCCTGCAGCCCAAAGCAACCCTGCTGACATTCCAGTCTCTTTGGATCCCGGAATCGTCCAGGTTGGAAAAACCCCCAGAGCCCATCAAATCCAACCATTCCCAGCACTGCCAGGGCCACCACTGCCCCACGTCCCTAAGTGCCACATCCACATGGAATTTAAATCCCTCCAGGAATGGGCACTCCACCAGTGCCCTGGGCAGTTCCAATGCCTGACCACCCTTTCCATGAGGAAATTTTCCCAATATCCACCCTGAGTCTCCCCTGGCCCAGCCTGAGGCCGTTCCCTCTCCTCCTGTCCCTGTTCCCTGCGAGCAGAGCCCGACCCCCCCGGCTGCCCCCTCCTGTCAGGGAGTTGTGCAGAGCCACAAGGTCCCCCCTGAGCCTCCTTTGCTCCAGGCTGAGCCCCTTTCCCAGCTCCCTCAGGAATTCTCCAGCCCCTTCCCAGCTCCATTCCCTTCCCTGGACGCGCTCCAGCCCCTCAGTGTTTTGTAGGGAGCGGCCCAGCCCCAAATCCCTGGATTTGAGGTGCCCCAGCTCAAGGGATGTCACTGCCCTGGGCTTGGTGGCCACACCACGGCTGGCACAAGTCCAGTGCCACCAGCTGAGTTGTCTCTTTTTTTTTTTTTCAGGAATTTCCTCATCACTGGGATGTGCCAGGCGCTGTTCCCTTCTCCCTGAAACTTCCCAACGGAATTCCCCTTTCCTCCTCCCCCACAGTGAATTAAAACCCAGCTGAAATCCAGCAACCTGGGGGATCTTTCCTCTCGCTGCCGTGGCCAAGGAAATAATTCCTTTTGTCAGCAGGTGACACCGCTGTGTCCCCAATCAATAAATGGTGACAGAGAGGAGCGTCCCTCCTCATTAAACCCTCCTGATCCGCCGGATTTGTGTCCCAACTCCACCTCCATCATCCACATGGATCCATTACCAGTCAATCCCTTCCCCCTGTTGTTTGTTCTGTAGACTGGGAGACACCAGGGGAGTTTTAAATTTTCTTCCCAGCCGGGGAGGGATTTTAACGTCGCTGCTCACACGGAGCTCTCGGCTCGACAAACAGGCCGTGGGTTTTAATGGGGGAGCTTGTGGTGTGGAGCGTTATTTAGGGTGATTAAGGGGGGCTGTAATCTGATGATTTGTGTTCATTCCCATAATGGGATGTGCCAAGGGAAGCTGCTCCTTGCTTTCCCACTGAAACAGGGAGAGGGTGGGATGTGGTAACTGGGATCTGTCCTCCAGCTCTGGGAGGTGGAATTGGAACAAAGGGATGAGGATGGAATTTGCCTGTTTCTTTCTGGCTGTTTCTGGCTGTTGGTCAGAGTTGGAAATTTCCAGAGGTTTGGAAAATTCTGGACTTTTTCATGTTTGTGGCCCTCTTAGGAATTTTCACAAAAAATGGATGGAGTTTGCTCATAGGATCGTGGAATCACTGAGGCTGGAAAAGCCCTCTGAGATCACCGAGTCCAACCACCCCCAGCACTGCCAAGGCCACACTGACCATGTCCCCAGGTGCCACATCCACAGGGCTTTGAAATCCCTCCAGGGATGGGCACTCCAACCCTGCCCTGGGCAGCCTTTCCATGAAGGAATTTTCCCAATATCCACCCTGAGCCTCCCCTGGCCCAGCCTGAGGCTGTTCCCTCTCCTCCTGTCCCTGTTCCCTGCGAGCAGAGCCCGACCTCCCCGGCTGCCCCCTCCTGTCAGGGAGCCACAAGGTCCCCCCTGAGCCTCCTTTGCTCCAGACCAAAAGGTTCATCCCTAATCCCGAGAGATTTGGGGCTCTTGGGGTGCCATAAACCTCTCCGAGCCCTAAATGACCAAAATGAGCAGATCCCCAGGGGTGCCTCAGTTGGGACTTCCCATTCCCACCCTGGATGTCCCTTCCTACCACGGACACCTTGGATTGGAGAGGAATTGGTGTCCCATGTCCCGGATGGAGAGGAAGCTCTTCCCAAAGAGGTCACGTGTTGCATTTTTGGGCTCTTCAGTTGTCCAAGTGCAGGGTCAGCAGAAGGACTTGCACCTTCTTTTTATTCCAGAGCTCCAGGAGCGTTTGGACAACGCCTCCAGGGATGCCCAGAGTGAGATTGTTGGGATGTCTGGGCAGGGCCAGGAGCTGGACCCGATGATCCCTTCCCACTCAGGATACTCCATGGTTCCACGATTCTCCCCCTCTGCTCCCACCCCTGGGGAGCGGGGACATCAGGAATCTCGTTTTTTATTTTGATAGGACTGAAAGAGTTTTTTCCTCAGGTTTGTTTAATCCACAGCTTCATCAATCCCAGGCAAGGGAAACGTGAGCCGGAAAGGGTACAAAGACCATTTTCCACGGCAGGTTTTGATGGAGTTTCCCTGTGTTTACAGGTCAAAATCCACGGAGAGGATTAGCCTGGAGCAGCAGGTGGGCTATTTCATTAGGAAAGGTTTTTTCCCCAATAGGAAAAATGGGAAAATCTCTTTTTTGGACATGAATCTGGGAGATTTACACAGGAGCTCGACAATTCCAATTCATTTATCCTTAATCAATCCAAAAGACCCAAACTGAGGGAAACCCTCTGGGAATCTGATTTTTTCTCGAAGTGAATTTTACTTTGAAATATTTATATCTGAAATATTTTCCCTCCTCCTCTCGGCTTTTATTGCCTTTGGATGGCTGCGGCTCCGGATTTTGGGGGAAACACCTCCAGGGAATATTTTTACAGAAAGATCCAAGATGAGTCATTTAACCCAACCTTACAAATAATGGTAAAACCCCCAAATTTTCAGGACTAATTACAGAGAAATTTTTCAATCAAGGCTTCCAAATAATAGATCATAATTCACACGGCTGCTAATGTGACAAGGAATCTGCCAGATGAAGAATGAAATAGAAGGAGTGGGAATATTTAGGAGAGTTTAACGATGAATTAAGGAATTCTTACTGTTCTTCCCGGGGATTTTATTTGGAAGTGGAGAACATTAAGTGCCCCTGCTTCTTGCCTCATTTAACTCTACCAGGGGTTGTCTGCTACTTTGTTTTCTGGATCTGTTCCCTGTGGTTCGACCTATCCTGTAAACGATATTCCATGAGATTTATTACAGTTTTTTCCCTTCTCCCAGGACAAAAAAAAATATCTCCTTTTTGGAGAGGTTTTCTTTGGAATGGCCCTCACCGGGCTACGGGGCTCCACCAGTGCAGCCTCCCCAAAGGAGGCAAAAAAGGGGAAAAATAATCACCAAAACCCCCCATTTTCCTTGAAATTAAATGTCAGCAACCACTCTGTGTCCACTTATCACTGGATCATGGAATGTTTGGGTTGGAAGGGACCTTAGAGCCCATCTCATTCCAACGTCCTGCCACGGCGGGAGAGCTTTGGCTTCCCACCCTTAAAGGGAAGGAGGAACCCGAGATTTGTAGATGTTTGTTGGGAGGGCTTGGTGGAACGGGATGAAAAAAATTCCACAAAAGTTCACCAAGTTTTATTAGTGAATTACACACTTGGAATGGGAATTGGTGTTGGATGGTCCCTGATCTCCTGGGACGAGCCCATGGAAGTGGGGTTTGGATAAGGGGTGGGGTGAAAGGGGATAGGGAGGGAGAAGAGGAGAAAGGGAGATCTCCGGTGCTGGCTCCAGCGCTGACCTGGCTGAGGGCGGGTGCAGGGCCCTGGGGCTCCTCCCGGGATTTGGGGGCACCTTTTTAGGGATGAGTTTTCCCCATCCTGCAGGAAAAATCAGTTCTTGCGCTCAGTCTGTTCTTCCAGAGTTTCCTGGGGATGGGTCGGAGGCTCCGGGGGTTTGGGGTGGTCCTGATCCCGCTGCAGTCCATGGGCACTTCCCGGCCTCATTCCCGCGCCGTGCTGGGCTGTGCGGATCTCCAGGAGCCAGAGCAGGGATGGCATTCCCAGAAAAGCGCTGCCCTGCCTTCTCCAGCCACATCTTATTCTTTCCCAGGGAGTGTCACCAACAATCCTGGATGGCTCCATCCAGCTGGGGGTGTTTGGGACACACATCCCTGAGCTCCGGGGCTCCTACACCCCTTCCACAAGAGCAGGCTGTGGGATCAGCTCCTCGCTCCAGCCCAGATCCTCCACCCCGTGCCCAGACAGAACCGTCTGGAGCCATTTCCATGTGGGAATATCCCTCGATGTCCTTCATGCCAGCCCAGTTTGCTGTGGGATCCGGAAGGTTTTGCTCACTTTATTGCCCTATACATCAGCCTGGGTCCCCTCAAATGGCTCTTGATGGGCTTGGCTCGCGTTCCCGGTCCGTAATGAAGTCTGGAGCTGAGCTAATTAAGGCTGAGTTGTGGTTTCATCTCAACTTCGCCCCGAGGCTGTCCTCAGGTGAACCTCAGGGAAGGACCAGGCTCAACACCAGCCTGGAAGGACCCAACTGTGAGGGCACAGATGTCCCCAGAGAGGTCCTGCAGGGCACAAGGACCAATCCCTGGGGACATCGGCAGTTTTCGCCGCAGCGTTTTTGATGGGCCAACACTAATTGTTCTGATGCCGCGGGATTTGCTGGATTCTACCTGGAACAAAGGGAAGCAGGAGCGAAACAGCTCCTCAAAGACTTCCTGCACCTTCTTGCGAGGGAAGGGCGGGATTTCACTCACTAGTTAAGGAGGTAAAATCATGGAATCATGGAATTATTTAGGGTGGATAAGCCTTCGAAGGTCATGGAGTCCAACCATTCCGCAGCAGTGCCAAGGCCGCCACTGCCCCACGGTCCCAAGTGCCACATCCCCAGGGCTTTGAAATCCCTCCAGGGATGGAGACTCCACCCCTGCCCTGGGCAGCTGTGCCAGGGCTGGGCAGGCTTTTCCAAGAAGGAATTTTCCCCAATATCCAATTTAAACCTCGTGTGGTGCATTTTGAGGCCGTTCCCTCTCCTCCTGTCCCTGTTCCCTGCGAGCAGAGCCCGACCCCCCCGGCTGCCCCCTCCTGTCAGGGAGTTGTGCAGAGCCACAAGGTCCCCCCTGAGCCTCCTTTGCTCCAGGCTGAGCCCCTTTCCCAGCTCCCTCAGCCACTCCTGGGGCTCCAGCCCCTTCTCAGCTCCCTCAGGAATTCTCCAGCCCCTTCCCAGCTCCCTCAGGAATTCTCCAGCCCCTTCCCAGCTCCGTTCCTTTCCCTGGACACGCTCCGGCACCTCCATGTCCTTCTTGTCATGAGGGGCCCAAGAAAAGGTTAAATTTTGCCCTTTCTCTGCTCAGAAGAAGCATCTAAATCCAGTTTTAAAACAACACAGATTAAAAAAAAAAATCTGTCCTGGTCAAGGAACAAGGGCTCTTCTCTTTCGCTCTTCTCATTTCTGAAGCTTCAGCCTGACTTGATTTATTCCCTCTACCTCGTGGCTCTTCCTCCTTTACACAAACAGACTCCTTTTCAAAGCTGTTTTAAAAGATGTTTTCATCTCTCTTGTCTGGGCTGAATTGAAATCACAGCTGGTTTGTCCCTGACATCGCTAAACAAACGAATGCCTTCTCCCGGTGTTAAATATTAAATGAGTATCCAGCACGGAACAGGTGATTAATGACTCGGATGCTTCCAGCTGGCAAATTGAATTACGGGGAATATCGGACAGCACAAGCTTCATCGTAAATTGATTATTCCATCCTCACTTAGAGCGGAAGGAAAACAATCCCAGGGGACTGGGAATGAGCCACTCAAGTGTGGCCTCAGACCTGAAACTTCCCTCAGGTCCTTTCGCTGACCTGCTTGGGAAGCTCTGAGTGTTTCACGAGTGCCGAACCTTGGGGCTGGGAATGGTTGATCCATAGGCAAGGCCTGGTGCAGGCAGATCCCGCAGGAGGTCGGATGAGCCTATTCCCAAAATGAATCATGGAATCATGGAATTGTTAAGGCTGGAAAACTCATCTAAGATCAAGTCCAAACATCAAGCAGCACCACCATTAAACCACATCCTCAAGTGCACATCCATGTGCTTTTTGGAACAGTTCCAGGCAGCTGTGCCAGGGCTGGAAAGCCTTTTCCATGAACAAAATTCCCTAATATCCAATGTAAACCTCCCCTGGCCCAGCCTGAGGCCGTTCCCTCTCCTCCTGTCCCTGTTCCCTGCGAGCAGAGCCCGACCCCCCCGGCTGCCCCCTCCTGTCAGGGAGTTGTGCAGAGCCACAAGGTCCCCCCTGAGCCTCCTTTGCTCCAGGCTGAGCCCCTTTCCCAGCTCCCTCAGGAATTCTCCAGCCCCTTCCCAGCTCCGTTCCTCTCCCTGGACGCACTCCAGCCCCTCCGTGTCTTCGTAGTCCTAAGGGATGAAGCCAGGAAAAAAATTCCCTTTGATTTTGACTCTTCCTCTGTGTTCCCCACCCAGACCCTCGGTCACCCACTCAGATCTCATCATTCACAGACAAATCCCAGATTTTAATCAATAACAAAACTCCTTCTAAAGACGGAAAACTATCTTTTACAACCTTTCCCTGTGTTTTCCTGGTGAAACACCCCCAGCACAGCAACCCCAGCTTGCTCTCAGCTTTATTTTGCCATTTTCCAACAGATCTGAGACATTTTGGGAGCAGCCAGAGCGCCCCGTGCCAGCCTCGGGGTGGGCACAAGCCCAGCCTGACATAAACTCGGTTTTGTCTGAGCTTTTGCTGCTCCTAAGCCCTGAAACGACACCTCCAGAGGGAATTCCAGCTTTCCCACACAGGGCTGATTTTCCAAGACCTCCAGAAAACATTGGGGTTTTTTCACATTTCCAAACAAAATGAGGCAGAAGGAGTTTTCAGCATGATTTTTAATTTGCTGCTCAGCGTCCTGCCCACACCCTCGGACTTTTCTCCCTGGATGGCTTCTGGTCACCAGCTCCAAAAAGGCCTGGAGAGGTCAAATTCATCCCTGTCCATGTCTGGTGGGAGGATAACGGGAATGGGGCACCACGGACAGAAATTCAGGTGTAACAGGGGAGAAATGGTTGTGTTTCTTTCCCAGTGTTGCTCCTGAGATTTCCTTCCCCAAGTTCCTGGTGCTGTCTGGGGGGATCATTCCATGACCAGGAGTTTTTTCCAGAGCCAGCATCCCTGGCTTTTTCCTTCCTCTGAAGTGGGAAAAGATGGAGAGAAGTGGTGAATTCAATTTACCAATTCTTTTTTTTTTTTTATAAGCAGATAAGTCATTTGTAGGGATTGGTCATTAATTCATGGAATTCTCATGGAATCAAAGAGTCATGGAATGGTTTGGGTTGGAAGGGACCTTAAAACCCATCAAGTTCCACCCAGGGACACCTCCCACTGTCCCAGGCTGCTCCCAGCCCCAGTGTCCAGCCTGGCCTTGGGCACGGCCAGGGATCCAGGGGCAGCCACAGCTGCTCTGGGAATTCCAGCCCAGCCCCTCCCCCCCCTCCCAGCCAGGAATTCCCAATTCCCAATATCCCACCCATCCCTGCCCTCTGGCAGTGGGAAGCCATTCCCTGGGTCCTGTCCCTCCATCCCTTGTCCCCAGTCCCTCTCCAGCTCTCCTGGAGCCCCTTTAGGCCCTGCAAGGGGCTCTGAGCTCTCCCTGGATCCTTCCCTTCTCCAGGTGAACATTCCCAGCTCTCCCAGCCTTTCCTCACAGCAGCGTTTATATTTTCTCTTCTCTTTAAAGGAAAGATTATTCCGAAAAAGAAGTAAAAAAACCCCAACACCTGTGATCGGCTTTAAAAATCCTATCTCTCTTTTCCTCCCTCAGAAATGAAGTTTTTATTGCTTTTTCTGGTCAGGCCTGAGGCGGGATTTGCTATTTGAAAACAAACTGCCAGCAGCCTGCAGCAAAGACGAGCCGCAGTCTCTGGTTCCTTCCAGCTGCCTGTGATTTCCTTGCCTTTGTAAATATTTCTTCTGAGCGAGAAATCCTGCAGGATTCCTTTGATCCGCCTCACATCCCCGTGCAGTCCATTGGGGAATGCCAGGTAGGAGCTGTAACCGGATCCAAGGTGGAAATGGGGCTCAGGGAAGAGTGGCTTTGGGGGGGTTTAATCCCATCTAATAGTGGGATGTTCCCATTTTTAGGAGATGTTCCCATAATAGATAATCTCACCTAATTATGGGATGTTCTTTCTTAAATCCTTAATGCAGTGAAGCTACTGAATTTCGGGAATATAATTGACATTTCCCGTTTGTCAGGAGGCAGCTCTGCATCTTTCTGTTGTGGTTTGACACTGGTTTAAAAGCCAAACACACGAAATTAAATCACACGCATAAGGGGAATATGGATTTGTTGAGGAAAATGTAAAGAAACTTCGGGACAAAATAAACTTAAACAGTTGCAATATACAGAAAAGTTTATTATTAACAGAATGAAAAGTGAAGGGAAAAAAAGAAATTATAAGAAATCAAAGCAAACTTTTAAACACCTTTCTTTCCCAGTGCTTCCCTCTTCACTACAAACTTCTCACAAGTGACAAACAAAACCAAACACAGGATTTTTGGTCAGAATTCTTTTAAGAGTCTTTTCATGCTTAAGGAAAAGAGGTTCTTCTGCTGTGCCACAGAACTTTCACAAACCAAGAGCCCACCCAGAAAACAATCTGCTGAAGTGAAAAAGGCACCTCTGCCATGAATCTCGCAGTCTTTCCACACTGCCGAGTCATGGGCCACAGGAAAAAAAAAACCCATGGGGTTTTAATCTTTTAAGAATGAGTTATCTTAGCCTGAAAGCAAAAGTTTTCTGTTCTAAATCTATAAGAGTTTCTCACAACTTTTATATGGCCTGGCGTGGGCTTCTCTTTAACAGCTTTCCACAATGTCTATACAGCCTGGCGTGGGCCTATCTTGGAAATCACAGGCTGCACAAGATCTTCTCATCTCCCCAAGGTTTTTCCTAAATGGATCAGAGCTTTTCCTACGGCTTTGCAAGAAGCATTTTTAAGCTCCGCGGCCAAAGCGCGACCGCCCTCTTTTCCCGTCGCCATCTCGCTGCCATCCCGCGGGGTCTCACCCCTTCCCTTCTGTTCCTGACCTCGGGCTCGCCAAGTTCAGCTCCGTCCCACGCGATTTTCCTTTCTCCTCCTCCCTCGCTGCCTTGACAGCAAAGGTGTCTCTGTGGGCTGCGGTGTGAGGCGTTTCCTCGGCTTTGGCGAGAGCCGTGCTGGGTGCCAGGGGGCCCCGGCGGCTCCGTGCGAGGCCCCGGCGGCCTCAGCCGCTCCCGGCCCCGCGGTGTCGGTGCCGCGCTGCCCGCGGAGCCGGGACAGCTCTCCCTGGGGGGCTGAGGGGGCCTGGCCTGGGCCCTGCGGCCTCCGCTCGGCCCTCGAGGCAAGAAACGAAGAGAAACTTCCTGCGGTTGCTTCCCTATAAATCTGCGATTGCAGAGGCGCTACTGACCCTCTCTTTGGGTTAGCAACTTATCCATCAACTAAATTTCAACTTAGCACATTTCCCCAAAAGGAAAGAAGCGAGGTTTGGCTCCAGTGTCCATGGAAGTATTTTCCAGGTCCCAGTGCTGAGGGGCAGAGTGGGGAAAATCTCTTCGAGAGCATCAAGTGCCAGCCAGGCTCCAGTGGAGGATGCAGGGAGGAGGTGGGTAAAGGACAGGGTTTTAAGTGTGGGTCCTTAAATCCATCCCAGAGCTCAGAGGAGGAACGGGGTGGGATTTTGGGGTGTCCCATGCAGGGTCAGGAGTTGGACTGTTAATCCCTGTAAATCCAGCCCGGGTTATTCCATGATTCCATGATTCACTGGAAAGCAAGCTTGTGCCAAAAGAAGGTGTTTTCTCTCCTGTTTTATTGCAAATTCCTAAGAATTCCTGCTCGGAACAGCTGGTTCCATGAAAAGTTCCACCACCAGCGAGGGGTGGCAGCTGCAGGTGCAATCCCACCGGGAATGCCGGTTATCCCAGCTCCACCCAGGACTGATGGCTCATCCCGGCTCACATCCACCCTCTGTGCTTCGTTCCAGCTTTATCCATGCCGATGGAGCTGGAGAGGGAGCTGGAGGGAGCTCCCATCTCCTCCTGCTGCCCTAGGCCAAAATTGCTTTTCCTCAGCGCACGGATCCGATGTTGGGGCGTGGATCGTGAGCTGGGAGAAACAGAGCAGAGGCAAAAGGTGCAGCCAGCTTCCCAAAAACCATGGGCCAGCCTGGAAAACGTTTGGAAATGGTTAAAAAGGAGAAAATAGAAACCACTGGTGAGAATCTGCCTTCTAACCTCTTTTCCCTAATTCCTAGGAGCCCATGGAGTGCTAAAGGTTTGCCCAAGCCAGTGGGGACCCGGGACAGGAAATAGGGTGGTTCCAGACATTAGGAATTTTTAGTTTGATAATCCCGGAATCCCAGATGGGTCAGGCTGAAGGGACCCCAGTGGTCACTGGTGCCACTCCCTGCTCCAGCAGGGCCAGCCCAGAGCCCAGGGCACAGCAGGGTGTGCAGAGGGCTCTGCAACATCCCCAGGGAGGAGACTCCAGCCCCTCTCTGGGCTCTGTCCCAGCTCAGGCCCTGCCCAGGGCAGAAGTTCTGCCTCCTGTGCCGGGGAATTGCTGGGATCAGCCCCTGCCCGTTCCTCTGGGGCTACTGCTGGGCCCTGGAGCAGAGCCCGGTTCAGTTCAGGGTGATTTCTTCGCCATTTGGGAAAAATGACGCCCCAAATTCTGCACTGAAACAGACCTGGCTCAGCGGTTGCGCCCAGCTGGTTAAGACCAGAATGAAACCTTGAGGTTCCACGGAAAGCCTCAAAAAATCGCTCTTTTTAAGATCTCCAGACTCTTCTGGAAACCAAACTAAAGCAGGAACTCTTAAGCAGCAGGAACGTGCGGTGTGGGCCTTAAATCACCCAGATTGCTGCGGGTTTGCACTTCTGCTCCGCAGCTCGGCTCTGCTCCCTGCCCAAAATGTGCCAAGTGCTGCTCCTGCGGCAGCTGAGGCAGCACAATCCTCCTGATGGCCCCTCTGCCACCCTTCGTTCTGCTCCAGCTGCTCCCGAGGCTTCATTTGTTCCGCCACTTGCTCCGTTAAGGATTTTATCCCAATTACCGAGGCTCCCCGTCCCCGTGGCAACGGAATCTCGAAGTTGTCCCCTCACGGGGGTTGGGGGTGGAATTTCCTCAGCCTGGGAGAGCTGAGAGCCCCTTGCAGGGCCTAAAGGGGCTCCAGGAGAGCTGGAGAGGGACTGGGGACAAGGGATGGAGGGACAGGACACAGGGAATGGCTTCCCACTGCCAGAGGGCAGGGATGGATGGGATATTGGGAAAGAATTCCTGGCTGGGAGGGTTGGGAGGGGCTGGGCTGGAATTCCCAGAGAAGCTGTGGCTGCCCCTGGATCCCTGGCAGTGCCCAAGGCCAGGCTGGACACTGGGGCTGGGAGCAGCCTGGGACAGTGGGAGGCGTCCCTGCCATGGCAGGGGTGGGAATGGGATGGGATTGAAGGTCCCTTCCAACCCAAAAATTCCTGGAATTCCAAGATTCTCTGAGACTTGGTGGCTGTGGCCCTGCACGGCCAAGGGAGAGCAGGGAACTGCGGAGTTCCTTTCACTCCCTAAATCAAAATCTAATCAAAACCTAATAAAAACGGACAAATCTCTAATTGAATTTCATACCGGTTTCCTTTCGCGGCCAGAGTCAATATTCCAACAATAAAGCTGATCCCAGAATAAACCTGGATTATCGAATACGTTTGGTTTGCTGGATAAATGAATCATCAAGCCCTCAATAATCCCGGCAGCTCGTGCAGATTTGTGCAGCTCTGCAAACAAAAGAGGAAGTTCCATCTCTGTTTGCCTAAACGCTCGTTCATTTTTCCTCTCTTTCCTCCTCCTTCCAAGACTTCTCCGCTCACTCTTGGAAAATCAAAGTGTTTTAACAGCTCTTTCCCCCCTTTCCTGCACAGTTCAGTGCCTTTGGCAGTGTGGGGCTGCTGGAGCTGAGTTAATTTTCCAGAGGAAACCCCATAATGTGTGAGGTGGTTCGGTCACCCCCAAAGGTCCTCTCAGCTCCATCCCGTCCCCGCTGTTTTCCCAGATCGTGGAATCTGAGATCCTCTGGAACCACCTCTCAGACAAGGAAGTGGATGCATTTTGGCTTTAATAGCAATTAAAAGCGGTGTTCGTGTGTTCCAGGGGCGAGGAATTGCAGCCTGGATGGAAGAGATGTAATGGATTGGCGGAACTTCACCCAAAACGCGCCAGACTTAGGGCAGGACACCCAGCGCTGGGGTTTGGGGTCAGGAGGTGGGGACATGGGAAGGAGGAGCCCCTCAGCCCCTGCAGAGCTGCTCCAGCTCTGGGATCCAGCATCCAGGAGGGATCCAGAGGAATCCACGGAGCTGCTCCAAGGGCTGGAGCCCCTCTGCTCTGGAGCCAGGCTGGGAGAGCTGGGAATGTTCACCTGGAGAAGGGAAGGATCCAGGGAGAGCTCAGAGCCCCTTGCAGGGCCTAAAGGGGCTCCAGGAGAGCTGGAGAGGGACTGGGGACAAGGGATGGAGGGACAGGACACAGGGAATGGCTTCCCACTGCCAGAGGGCAGGGATGGGTGGGATATTGGGAACTGGGAATTCCTGGCTGGGAGGGTGGGGAGCTTCTACCTTCTTGTTTATTTGTTTATTCCATTTCCATCTCTTTTGTTGTTGTTTTTTAAGCAATTGCCCCTTTGGGAGCAAACATTCCAACCTGCTCCTTTTTAGGATGGAATTGGATTCACAGCTTGATGGCGGCCATGGATGAGTGCAGACATTCCCTGGAAACAGCCGGGGATTGGGACAGAGAATGAATTAAGAGGTTCAAAACCATCACACCTGGAATTGTGGTGAATCCTTCGTGCCACGGGCTCTTGATTGGCCTTCAACCCGAACTGCCACCATCCACAGCCGGGTTCTCTTTCCATCATTTAGGAGGGAAGGATTTTTCCAGGTTTTTGTCCATCCTCGAAGCCTTCCAAGAAGTTTCTGTGCCTCTCCATGAGCAGAGAGAGCACCCTCTCCGTGGATTTGCTCCTTCCCTGAATTTTCAGGTACCCGAGACTCCTTTAGATGGGCTCAGGTTTTGTCCCTGCCAGTGACAGCGAAGATTCCAGAGGTCTCCTTACTTAATCTGATCATGAAATCCCAGGAGCATTTCGGGTGGAAAAGACCTCAGAGATCATCGGATCCAACTGGGAAACTCATCCGTGGATCCTGAGTGACACAAACCCCTGCCCCGAGAGGAGCAAATCCAGCGGAGCTGGGGGTGGGGACTGACGTTGTCCAGGTGGTTCCAGAGCCTGGGATGAGGTTCTGTTCCTCAGGATGGCTGGAATTCCCTGTTCCCAGCTGATTTTCCAGAGGGCTCCAGTTCACTGGGTAAATTGACAAGTTTTGGGAGATGCACAAACCCTGAAATGTGGCTGAGGGGATGCTTCTGATTTAATTCTGTTCTGAAGGACAAAATATTTATTTTTGAGCTCAGATTTGAGGCCGTGTCGCTCCGATGTGAATATAAAATATAAAATAAAAAGTATGAAATATAAAATAGAAATAGAAAATATAAAACATAAAATAGAAATAGAAAATATAAAACATAAAACAGGAAATATAAAGCATAAAATATAAAATACGAAATATAAAACATAAAATAAAAACACAATATATAAAATCTAAAATCTAAAATCTAAATTCTAAAATCTAAAATCTAAAATAAATACACAATATACAAAATACAAAATACAAAATAATATAAAATATAACATATAAAATGTAAAATATAAACTTTTCCCTGTTCCAGTGATATCCCTGAAACCAAGTCCTTCTCCCCTGCTGAGCCAAACATTTCCTCACTCAGAACAGCTCAGGACTTGGTTCAGTCCCGTGTTTGGGTCTGGGAAATTCAGGGAAGGTCAATATTTAGGGAGGGATGAGGGATCACATCCGGCAGGGCTGAAACAGGGGTGCAATAACGGATAAATGATGGATAAATCCCACCCATCCCAGCAAGGAGAGCTCCCAGTGACTCCTCACAAACTTCCCAAAAGTCTGGACCCACAAAAAGCTTGCAACATCCTAAGTTATTTAAAATAATCTAGGGGGAAAAAAAGCTAAAACCAGAGTGGATAAATCCCCAGCTGCCTTCCAATCTCATTTTTTTGGGATTTGGGGAACAACCTGAGGCTGCCATGTGCTGTAATGACATCCCCGCCAACTTCAGAGCGGTCCCAGGGCTTTAATATTCGGATATTTAACGAGGTTCCCAATTAAGCCGAAGCACGGCCATTTGTGCTGCTGTTTCTCGTGGAAACTGAGGGATTTGGGTCCCTGACTCATTAGGGCTTCCACATGCAAAATCTGAGTGGGGTCGGAAGATAAAAAGAGGGGAAAATAGAATTCCTTGGTGCCGTTCTGATGGAAAAGAGGGGATTGGGGGGGTAGGACAGGAAGGTTGGGGACAGAATTCCATGGGGAGTGAAGGGGACAAGGCAGGGATCGTTCCACGGGTGAGGACATGGAAGAATTGGGAAAATCTTGGCCTCTGCAATTTGCATCTCCCTTGGTGGAGCCAGATCTGTTTCAAGTTTCAAAGGAAAGTTGTTCACCTGGAGAAGGGAAGGCTCCAGGGAGAGCTCTGAGCCCCTTGCAGGGCCTAAAGGGGCTCCAGGAGAGCTGGAGAGGGACTGGGGACAAGGGATGGAGGGACAGGACACAGGGAATGGCTTCAAACTGGAAAAGGGGATATTTAGGTTGGATATTGGGAAGGAATTCCTGGCTGGGAAGGTGGGGAGGGGCTGGGCTGGAATTCCCAGAGCAGCTGTGGCTGCCCCTGGATCCCTGGCAGTGCCCAAGGCCAGGCTGGACACTGGGGCTGGGAGCAGCCTGGGACAGCGGGAGGTGTCCCTGCCATGGCAGGGGTGGGAATGGGATGGGATTGAAGGTCCCTTCCACCCAAACCATTCCGGGTTTCAGCCCCACTGATGGGGGTTTAGGGGAAGCAGGAAGATGATATTCCAAGGCATTTCCAAGGAACAGGGACCACGGATGTGCCGCGTGCCCCCTGTGAGCCTGTGGGAACCAACCTGGCCGGGGCACGGTGACAGCACTGCCAGCGTGAGGTGTTGATTCCAGACCTGCCTGCAAAGGTGAATCATTGGAAATGTTGGAAGCGGACACAAATTGCGCGTCGTGGATCTGCTGCCAGCGAGCGTCGTGTGAGCAGCACCGATTCCACGTGCTGCTGCTTTTTGGGAATGCGCGGAACAGAATTCGTTTCCGGAGCTTGTTTCTTTGGGATGAGGCCCATGGCACCGAATACCAACGATCCATTTGGGATTCCAAAGGCTCCATCTCCCCAGGACAGGTGTTATTCCAGGTGGAACCACCCTCTGTGACAACACCTCGCGGAATTTCTCCCTCCCAGGTGTTGTTTCACTCTTTTCTCACGGAACAAATCATCTTTTGGGATCTTAAACCACTTCCTGGCCTCGGAGTTCTCATCTTTTATTGACTGAAGCTCTGCTGGTGGCTCTGAGGACACAAATAAATATTTGCAGTCTGGATTGACTCGAATTTATTGCAAAACATTGGAAACCTCAGGTCTGGAGGATTCAAAAACCCAATTCAACAATCCAAACAAAGCTGGATTTTTGTGTTTTTTTTTTTTTTTTTTTTTAATGTTAATCCTCCAAATTATTAATATGGGCAGGCCGTGGCAGTGGGGGCAGAAATTCCTTCTGTTCAATTCTAAATAAAGACGTGTTTAAATATGTAGGAGATAAAACAATTAAATTATTATTATTTAAATATAATTAAAAGTCCAGCTGAGCATGTTCAGGTTGTTCACTGCCCGCAGCTGCTGCTCATTGCCCCACGGGTGCACTGACACCAGATTTTAAATACTCAAAATCTGAATTAAAAAATCTGATTAAAATAATCTAAAATTCACTTTTTATATCCCTTTCTATTAATAAGAAGTGCTATGGAAGGGATGATGATTTTATTTGTACCAAAAAGAAGCGGTATGGGAAAAGGGAGAGGTGCATTTCATGGAATTCCAGAAGGATTTGGGTTGGAAGTGACTTTAAATCCCATCCCATTCCCACCCCCTGCCATGGGCAGGGACAGCTCCCACTATCCCAGGCTGCTCCAAGCCCTGTCTAACCTTGGACACTGCCAGGGATCCAGGGGCAGCCACAGCTGCTCTGGGAATTCCAGCCCAGCCCTTCCCAGCCAGGAATTCCTTCCCAATATCCAACCTAAATCTCCCTTTTTCCAGCTTAAAGCCATTCCCTGGGTCCTGTCCCTCCATCCCTTGTCCCCAGTCCCTCTCCAGCTCTCCTGGAGCCCCTTCAGGCCCTGCAAGGGGCTCTGAGCTCTCCCTGGATCCTTCCCTTCTCCAGCCTTTCCATCTGCAAAAGCCAAACCACGAAATTCCCCAAATCCCGTTTTTTGGGTGTGTCCAGGCATCCCTGCAGGCCCAGTTCAGGGCTGTAACATTCCCCAGGATCCTCAAACAATGCGGAAAAAATTCCGGAGGTTCCAAAGCAAGGTCAGATCTTCCCACAGGGCAGTGTGGGCATGGATTTATTGGATCCGTGGGGCAGAAGGAGCAACAAGGAAAAGAGGAAGGGAGGAAGAAAGAGAGGGAGGGAAGGAACCTCTTGGAGCATCCCACAGGTGGCTTTTCCATATTTTTTTGCTTTTTTTCCCAGATCTCTCGATGCCTTCCAGGCTGTCCCACCTAAAAATTTTCCCTGACGTGGACAACGAGGCTGCTGGAAAAGATCTCCTCTTCCTGCACTCTCCCACTGCTGGCTGGATTCAGGGATGTGGAATGACTTCCCAATTTTCTGGAATAAGAATTCCTCTCCGGGCATCCGCAGAGCTCCGAGTTGCGCCTTCCCAGGATATTTCAGAAGGCATCAAACAATATTAAACCTCAGGGCTGTTTAAGCAAATACCAGGGAAATAATTGCTGGCAATTCCCTGGCAGCTCCCAGTGAGATTCCCGGGAAGTTCTGCCGCAAAACAAATATGGGATGTACAGAAAACACGGCAAAACCTCTGCATTTATGATGCCAATTTTTTAAAATTTTCCTTGCTCTGGCTTTTATTTAAATGTAGGGAATAAATGGATCTAAATAGCATTCCCAATGTAGGGAATAAATGGATTTAAATAAAATTCCCAATGTAGTGAATAAATGGATTTAAGTAAGATTTCCTGTGGAATATATCCATGATGCAGCTTTTTTATTCCTTTGTTTTAGGATGAACCCGCTGGACAGCTGGAATTGATTTTTCCTGCCAGGAATAGGGAAGAAAATATGGCTCAGCCCTTTTCCAAACCTTATCAGTGAATAGTCTGGGATGTTTCCAGCTGTGGATGGGAAAATTCCGCTGCTCCTGAGGCTAAAATCCAGCACAGGATGAGGGCTGAGGCTGTGTGCAACCAGCCAGGGAAATGGGATGGTGGTGATGTGGTGATAAATTCAATAATTATTGATTGTTAAGGAATCTGACAGGCGGCCTTGTCCCAAGAAATCCTCCTGTCCCAGAAAAGGGTCAGGCTCTGGAATCTCCACTTGTTTGATCCAGCTGCAGCATCTTTTAAATGAGCTCTGAAATAAACTCTGCTCCAGCTGGGATTTGAAGTGGAATTCCCTGGAAGCGTCCAAGGCCGGGTTGGACGGGGTTTGGAATAGCCTGGGACGGTGGGAGGTGTCCCTGCCTATGGAAGGGGGCGGAACTGGATGGGATTTAACATCCCTCGAACCCAAACCTTTCCATGATCCCGTGATTCACCAAGTGCTCTTATCCTCCTTCCTGTCCAGTGGGAATTCCACGATCCAGGTAAAACCAGCTGTCCCCACCTGCCCGCCGATATTTCCCTACAAAGGTCGCCAACAACTTGTTCAGGGTTTTCGGTTTTGTGGATAAGAAATTCCAGCACCTTGGACAGGTCCCTGCTGCCCAGCTCGGGAATAAAACGTTCGACCAGGTGGAACTCATGGAAATTTTCCATAATTTATCGGCAGGAGGGGGCAGCCGGGGGGGAACGGCCTCTGCTCACAGGGAACAGGGACAGGAGGAGAGGAAACGGCCTCAGGCTGGGCCAGGGGAGGCTCAGGGTGGATATTTGGGGAAATTTTGTTCTGGAAATTGTTGTCCCACCTCCTAGACCTGACCAAATCCAGAGAATGAGATTCCAACATGCACTTCCCAAGCTCCTGGACATCCAGAGCTGGGAAGAAGCTCCTCATGGAGGGAAAAGTGAGAGAGAGGTGCAGGGAAAGGTGGAAATCTAAACCTTTGTCCTTTCTGAAGGGCCACACAACATTTTCGGCCGCTCCCAAGGCGTACCCGGGGCTGGAAAAGTTGGATCAAATATTCCCTTTCTTTTTGGTGGCTTGGCTGCAAAATCCCTGGCTGGCAACAGATTCCCAAAGCACCACAAGGCCTTCAAACATGGAATTATGGAAGTGCCATTGCTCCCACAGCAGCTGGAATAAGGAAAAGCAACGGGGTCATGCTGGGGTTTATGGAACGCATATATTTCCTTTCCTTAGGAATTTTATCCAAGTGCACCAGGAGCCCTCAGGATGCAGGAAGTCACTTCCGTAGTTTTTGTTGGGAAAAGCCGAGTTCCAGGTTCCTGTGGCTGGGAGGGGTGGGTGAGCACGGGAGACATTTCCCATAAATCCCTCCAAACTGAGAAAAACGGGATGCGTTTGTTGCTTTTTTTATTTCCCTACTCCCAGGATGACAATTGAACTGAGTTTTCCCAGGGAGAATTATGGATGTTCCCAGTGTTGACCAGGCAAGCTTGGATGGAGGGAGTCACTGTCCCCGCTTTCCTGTTTCCTTGGGGTTTTTTCCCCAAAATTTTATGTATTATTGTTCTCCCGCCTCTCAAACCTCAACAAATCCATAGAATGAGATTCCAATAGGCACTCCCAAATTCCCGGAGCTGGGAAGAAGCTCCTCATGCAGTGGGAAGAGAAGGAGAGGTTCTGTCCCAGCACCCAGGAAAAACCCCCTGGAATTAATTCCATCGGTGCAGAGCTGGCCACTGCTTCCCATGGCAGCTTTTCCAGCATCCCAATCTCCCTCCGCCCCAGGAAATGTGCATTATAATCTCCTTCTAGGAATAAAAATATCCGGCATTATAATCTGCTCATCCTCCCTTTTCATCCCTGGATTTGGGAGAGCGGAATAAAGCGAACGCGTTTTATACAAATAAACAAAATGACTCACCCAGTAACCCAGGATTAATCCGGAAAATTGCTGTTCCAGGATGCGCCACGGAATTAAGGGAACCTTTAGACAGGAGGACTTGGAAAGGTCAGGAGCGAGGATTGGGATGCAGCTGCCAGGAGGATGGAAAGGAACAATTCTGAGCAGAGGTAGAACGAAACGGAAGGAAAGGGTTTTAAAAAGAAATAAAAATAGGGAAGCAGATGCAGGAAATAAAGTGGGATTTGGGAAAATCGTCCTCAGCAGAGGAATTTCACCACCTTCAGATATCCCGGGGTTTGGTCCCAGACGGAATCATGGAATGATTTAGGTTTGAAAAGCCCTCCAAGAGCGTCAAGTCCAAGCTGTGACCAATCTCCACCTTGTCCTGAGTGCCACTTCCAGACATTCCTTGGACACTTCCAAGAAAGAGCTGGAGCCACTTTTCCCAATATTTAAGAGTTCCTTATTGATACTTGAAATTCTCCTAAAAAACCGAGAAGAAATGATTCCCTTTATCCCTCGGACACCTCCAAGAAAGAATTGAAGCCACTTTTCCCAATCTTTAAGACTTCCTTATTGGTATTTTAAATTCCCAAAAAACCCCCAGGTGAGAAATGATTCCCTTTATTCCTCTGGATGAGGCTTGGAGCAAGCCGGGACAGCGGAACCCATGGCAGGGCATGGAATGAGATGATCCCTTCCAACCCAAACCATCCTGGGATTCCGGGATTCCGTGACCTTCCTTTATCTCCTGGGGCTCCGAATATCCCGGAGAAGAAAAGGGACAAGAAGCCGGGCACGGCGCATTTGCATGGGCAATTATGCCCCTTAATTTACCGCTGTAATTATGATGAGAGCACATTAAAATCATGTAATTTGCGTGCATAATGAGCCATTGGGGGTGTGTGGGATACAATCGGAGCACTTCCACGTTTAACCCTGGAATCTGTGTAAATATTTTCCACAGTTTTCACAGGATTTACTCGTTTTGCCCTCACAAGTCCTTGGTGTCCTACATGACACCACTGACTTTGTATTTATATTTATATTTATATTTATATTTATATTTATATTTATATTTATATTTATATTTATATTTATATTTATATTTATATTTATATTTATATTTATATTTATATTTATATTTATATTTATATTTATATTTATATTTATATTTATATTTATATTTATATTTATATTTATATTTATATTTATATTTATATTTATATTTATATTTATATTTATATTTATATTTATATTTATATTTATATTTATATTTATATTTATATTTATATTTATATTTATATTTATATTTATATTTATATTTATATTTATATTTATATTTATATTTATATTTATATTTATATTTATATTTATATTTATATTTATATTTATATTTATATTTATATTTATATTTATATTTATATTTATATTTATATTTATATTTATATTTATATTTATATTTATATTTATATTTATATTTATATTNTTTTATTTTTATTTTTATTTTTATTTTTATTTTTATTTTTACTTTAATTTGTTTTTTAAAATTCCTTCCCAAGGAACTGAAATGCTGCATTTTCCCCACGCCAAACCCACGCAAGGAAGGCAAATCATTCTGGATTTCCTGGAAATAACTTGGTGAAATTGAATTTTGGTGGATTTGCTCCTCCAGCCGTGGGCAATCGCTGGTTGTTGTGCTAGAGAATCCCAATTTAAAGGTGGAGCCTGATCTTCGTGTTTATTTATTCCAGAGGATTATCAAACCCACATTATCCGTTATTGATCCGTAATTAGGCCAGAGCAAGGTTTGCTTCACTCATGTTCTCCTTCCACCCATTTTTCAAAGTGTCACCTTAATCTGCTGTAATTATTGACCGCCTCACGCATCCAGTCGCTTTTGAAACCCATTAAAAATCCAATTAATGCAAAACTCAGGAATTCCCGCCTTGCTGGGGCACTGCCTGGAGCCCTTGGCTTGGGAGCGCTTTGGCTTTGACTCCGTGCTCTGCAAGGACCACTCGTTTATCGAAAGGCTCGTCAGCCCCCGCCGCAGAGCTGCTGCTAATTGGGTGCTCCAATTTCATGAGCTTCCCAAGCAAAAATTTGGGATTGAATTTCCAGTCGAGCCAAGTCCGATAAAGTTTGAGCTTTGCTCCTGTTTCTCTGCTCCTGGCTCTGGTCACACTTCCGAGAAAGGTCCTCAGTGTCCACAGCGCTCTGACCTGGATCTTGCTGCTCGCAGAACGCTGTGACCACAACAAAATTCATCTTCCCACTTCAAATTCCATTGTCTCCTTATCCAGAGGTCCCAGATATTTTCCCACAGATCCCCAAATATCTTTCTCGCAGCACCTGCAGAGTTCACTGCCCCACCCATGGCTTTTGTGGCCATGATTTGTCTCCTCCCCACAACTGTTTCCATGGTTTTGGTGTCCATGATTTGGTTCCTCTCCACAATTACTTTCCATGGCTCTGGTCTCCATGATTTTTCTCTTTTCCCACATTTGTTTCCATGGCTTTGGTGTCCATGATTTGGTTCCTCTCCACAATTATTTTCCATGGCTCTGGTGTCCATGATTTAGCCCCTCTCCACAAATATTTCCATGGCTTTGGTGTCCACAATTTGGTTCCTCTCCACAATTATTTCTCATGGTTTTGTGTCCATGATTTTTCTCCTCTAACCAGTTGTTTCCCATGGTTTTGCTGTCCATGATTTGGTTCCTCTCCACAATTATTTCCATGGTTTTGGTGTCCATGATTTGTCTCCTCTCCACAAATATTTCCATGGCTTTGGTGTCCACAATTTGGTTCCTCTCCACAATTATTTCCGTGGTTTTGCTGTCCATGATTTGGTTCCTCTCCACAATTATTTCCAATGTTTTTGCTGTCCATGATCTGGTTCCTCTCCACAATTATTTCCATGGCTTTGGTGTCCATGATTTGGTTCCTCTCCACTGTTATTTCCCTGCCTTCCTGACCTATCCAGGAGCAGCAAGCTCATCTTATTCCCTTTCCATCCTTCACTCTGCTCTTGGCCAGCACCTCAAAACTCAAAAATTCCACTGTCCCCACCTCTCCAGAGAGGTTTTTCCCTCCTCTGGCCACAACTCAGGCTCGTAGCCGGCTTATTTCCATGGGATCAAGATCAGCAGGGATCAAAATAAGGAGTTGGCCTCTCCTAACATTTGGGAACAGCCCCCCAGTCCTGCTCACCAGTTGAGGGGGAATCATGGAACCATGGAATGGTTTGGGTTGGAAGGGACCTCAAAGCTCATCCCATTCCCACCCCCTGCCATGGGCAGGGACACGTTCCACGTCCCACGTCCCAGGTTGCTCCAAGCCCTGTCCAACCTGGCCTTGAACATTCCCAGGTCTTTTCCAACCTTAATGATCCTAAGATTCCACGATTCCAACATCACTTCCATGTGCAGAAGCGGTTGTGGAAAACCAGACCTCGGTACTGTTGGCACAATCCCGGGAATTAGGATGGAGCGAGGTTGGGTTGATGAAGCTGCTCTATCACTGCCCTTATCAGCAGGACAGAGAGGAGAAAAAAAGAAGGAAAAAAACTCATTTTGGGATTCTTGGAGTTGTCCTGTGCAGGGCCAGGAGCTGGACTCGATGATCCTTGTGAACCCCTTCCAGCTCAGGATATTCTGTATTTAGGGACAGGATGATTTCCTAGGACACACCACTGAGTCCAGGCACTGGAAGGGACTCAGTGCTGGCACAGCAACCTGAAAATCCTTTCAAATTCTTATTTTCCCCGATTAAACTGATTCTCACAGAGGATAAACACAAAATGTTGGGAAAAAAGCCTATTCCAGCTGATTTCCAGATGAGGAGTTGCTCAGCTACTGTGGTGCTGTGTCCCAAAAGTCCCAGAGAATTAAACAGATTGCATCCCAAAATATTTTGCCTGGAAAAGGCATCGGAGTTGGCATTATCAGTGCTGTTGTGTCCTTTAGTGTGGAGATCCAGATCTTTTCCAGGTGTCCTGGGAAAAAAAAAAAGAGATTTAAAATAAAATTAGATTGGAGCGCTTATCATAAAAAAAGGATTTGAGGAATTGGAAAGGCTGGGAGGAGATGTCTGAGCTGATCCAGGGATTTTAACTGGTGTCCAGTGGTCAGCCTGTGCCAAGGAATGGGGATCTGGGACAGATGGGATGGAAAAAGGTCGAAATTCAGGGAAGACAGGCAGAGCTTTAGCCCCGTTTCATGAAGTTTTTCCAGGTGGCTCCCAAACTATGAGGAGAGCCATGAGAGGCTGGAGCCCCTCTGCTCTGGAGCCAGGCTGGGAATGTTCAGCTGGAGAAGGGAAGGCTCCAGGGAGAGCTCAGAGCCCCTGGCAGGGCCTAGAGGGTCCCCAGGAGAGCTGCAGAGGGACTTGGGAGCAACAAAAACACCTGGAAAAGCTTGGAAAGAACTTGGACGTTGCTCCAGTGGCCAATTCCCTCTTTAAAAAAGAGCAACATCGGGGTCCTGTTTCCAATCCAAATTTCCCTGTCCTGCTTCACCTTTCAGCAGCTGATGGATATTTTTTTCGCTACCCCTTTTTGCAGGATTTGTGTCTCCTCTCCCAGTGATTTTTCTGTGTTGGAATGCCTGGATTGTGTCCAAGTGAACTCTTCACCTTCACTTTGTCCAGCTGAACACCCAGAGCCGCTCTGGGCTCTCCCTGGCAGCGAGGCAGCTTCAGGATGTGATTATTTTTGAGGAATTCTGTAAATAAGTGGCTCCTCTGGGAATGCTGAGGGGGCAGGAGGTGTGGAGAGGATCTAAAGTGGCACATCCCTAATTTCTGCAGGCAGGACTTAAAGGAAAATCCCATTGATGGAAGAGGTGTTCATGCCAGGAACCACCCTGTGACCTGGCTGCCTTCAATGAGGGCTGAGGAGCAAACTGCAGCCTCAAACTGCAGGAAAATATTCCTGGAGTTGGGACAGGGAGCTCTGGGATCGAGTTCAAACAGCTCATGGAGAGTCTGGGCTCTGCCGCAGGAAAACCGCGGAGATGGAAAGTTTGGGAAGCTGCTGGGAGGTCTCAGCACCACCTGGAGAACATCAAACACTGATTTCAGACACCCAGCATGGAATCATAACTCTTGGAATGGTTCGGGATGGAAGGGACCTAAAGATCATCCCAATCCCACCCCTGCCATGGGCAGGGACACCTCCCACTGTCCCAGGCTGCTCCCAGCCCCAGTGTCCAGCCTGGCCTTGGGCACTGCCAGGGATCCAGGGGCAGCCACAGCTGCTCTGGGAATTCCAGCCCAGCCCCTCCCCACCCTCCCAGCCAGGAATTCCCAATTCCCAATATCCCACCCATCCCTGCCCTCTGGCAGTGGGAAGCCATTCCCTGGGTCCTGTCCCTCCATCCCTTGTCCCCAGTCCCTCTCCAGCTCTCCTGGAGCCCCATTTTCTGTCTGGAAAATGGCTCCAGGATGAAGCCATTGAGCACTCAGAGGAATCATCCCTCCACCCACTGCTAAAAGCAAGGAATCCTTGGATCCCGGAATCCCAGAATCATGGAATGGTTTGGGTTGGGAGAGACCATAAAGCTCATCCCATTCCAGCCCCTGCTGTGGGATGTCACTCATTGATCAATTGAATGGATCTCCCATCCCTGGTGGAACTCAATTTTCCCAGAAAGATGCCAGACTCGGACTGAACCAAGCATTTCCCTGGATCAAAAAGAAGCCGCGGGAAAGACGCTTTGAGGTTCCAGAGTGAATCCTGGAAAAGGTCTTCGGATGAAGTTTTATGGGGAAGAAAAACGATTTCAAAGAAATCTTGATTAATCTGAAACCAGACATTGCTCACGTGGCCAGGAAAGGTGTCCCCTGCTGCTGACGCCTTTTCCTGGTCTTAAAATGAAGAGAGCTGAACACAGTTAAGAGGGAAAAAGGGTTTTACCTCGGTGTTTATTGAAGGACCCTCAGGGGCGCCGAAATGCACATCGAAATGCACCCCGAAATGCCCCCCGGAGAAACGGCCCCCCACGATGTGATGTGTGTGCAATTATAGGCCTTGCTAATTAGCACATCTATCAAAGATTGCCCAGGGAGGGACTCCAGCGAGATCCCTCAGCGAGGAACCTTCCCCTGGCTGGGCCTGGCTTTGTTTACAGAATGTGTTCTGGAGAGGCCCTCGGGGTCTGGGGTTTCCAGGGTGTTTGGGCTCTTGGCTTAACGGGATATTGGGTGTGAGGGAAGTGATCAAACTTAAAGAATTATAACTGTGTGGGCTAAAAGCACTGAGAATGCATAAAAGCTACATAACAGAGTGCATAAAAGGGGTATAAAAGAAAAAGCCAAAAATCATCATGGCATCACTGCCACCCCCAGTGTCCCCTGCCAAGGAGGACAAGGACAAAACCAGGATCATCCACCTGCACAGCCTTGGTGAGCCCAGCTCAGCCCATGGAGCTGCCTCAGGAGGCGTCACCGAGTCCCTGCTGCCAAGAACTTATAGCCTCCATCCCGAAGGCCCATAAATACAGGGATTGATTTCCTCGGACCAGCATAAATCCCTGGAGTCAGCAGAGCTGTGCTGATTTACTTCCCACCAGGAAACGGCCGATAAAATGATGTTTAATCGCTGTCTCCCTCCTTTTGTGGGACACATGGATCGTTCCCATGCCGTGACTGACTTCTCCAAGCCTCTCCATATGGGAAGAAGAGGAATTGCAGCATTGCCCACGTCATTCCAGAGGGAACTTCCCTTGGGATATATCTCGTTTCCGCCCTAACTTGGCTTTAACCTCCCACTTTTAGCCATTGTTTTCCCTTTTCTGCCGTGTTAAACACTTGGAATCCAAAGCCAAGGGCTCTCCCAGGGTTTTGCTGGGCCTGGTGGGGATTGGGATGGGATGGGCAGCTGTGGTTGTTTCCTTGGGGACTGAGAGGGAAAAGGGAAATGAAAAGGAGAAAAGGGAAGGTAAAAAATGGGGAAGGAAAAGGGAATAGTGGAAGGGGAAAGGGAGAGGGAAAAGGGAAAA
>VXBT01007272.1:38424-158219 GCA_013400235.1 Oriolus oriolus | reverse complement strand
CAGCTGCCTCTCACATGAATGTCTTGCGGATGTGGCCTTCCCAGGGTTAGAGGTTCCAAAGCCAGTGTGTGTAAGGGAGGATGGGTTCATTGCTCCTGAGCAGAGGTTACAACACGCTGAAACTTCCTCCCCCATCCCAGCTTGGGGGGGAAATCTGTGCAAACCTGCTCCCAGCGAATGGGTCTGTGGGCTATGGCCTCCCCCACCCTGAAGCAAGCCAAAGATGATTCTTAGCACGGCTTCTGGGTTTGGCTTACATTCTTTTCCTTGTTTACTTGTTTGTTTCAGCTGACTGAAGAATGAGTTTTCCCTTTATCTAATCTCAGCAGTTTGACTTTCAGTCCAAAGTTCCAGTCAGGCATCCTTTAGGGAGGGGTGGTCTTCTTTACACAGTTTTTACCATAATGGGCAAAACTTTTGTGTTTGAGGCATGAACTATTTCGGTCTCTGACAGTATGTACTACACCAAGACTCCCCATCCTCCTCTTCACAGCAATCACATCTGGTCAATGGGAAAACTAAACGTTCCTCTGACATAATCACATTAAATGTTCCAGAGTTCAATAACTTAATGTGATTGCTGACATGAGAGCTGATGTGGAAATCATGTGGTAGTCAGGAATGACATCAGTGGTAGATAAGAATCTTTTCATTCCAAGACTGAGCAAACTGAGAGTCTTGTCAGGTGTGCTCAGTAACCCCATGCTGAGTCAGAGCACACAGCCACTTGAGAAAGTTGAGTCTTTCTGCAAATGCCGTGACTTGCTCTCACCTAAACCTGTTATTGGACTCTGGAAGGTGCAGTCCAAGGTCAGGGGCATCTACAGTTGGACTCAATGAGCCTAAAGGTCTTTTCCAACCTAGCTGGTTCTACTGGTCTACGAATATCCTTGTACAAATGCCATCAGAGCCAACAGGATTAAGGCTGTATTTGTCCTGTTATTCACACACAAGGAAGAAGTGATGGCAAATGGGGCTATAGATAACAGTTTGGGTTGCAGTGACCATGAAATTATTAACTTCAGGATCCAGATGATGTCTGGGAATAATAACTGGAGTTAGGAGTCTGAACTTGCAAACTGAATTTTTTAGAGAATTTCTAAGTGGAATTCCCTGGAAAGGAGCTATGAAGGAGATAGGTGCCTCGGCCGTTTGGGGTGATTTCATAAAGAAACTTACTGAGAGCTCAGGAAAAAACTACTCTGTTAGAAATAGTGGGAATCTCAGTGAAAAGTCCACTTGTCTGAATACAGAGCCCATCCACGAAATAATGTCCAAAAAAAGAGTCACACAAGAAGTGGAAATGAGGATGAGGAAAAAGAAGGATGTAAAAGCATTGTTCCAGCACTTGTGGACAACATCAGAAATGACAGTGCTCATATCAAGGTAAAAATAGGGATATATTGTGTAACGGGAAAAGATTTCAAAAGATTGCTCAGAACAGAAGGTTGCAGAAGATGTTTTGCCATTAACAAATGGGAAAAAACCAGACTCTTAATGGCTGATGCAGAAATTATTGCAGCCAAAGCCTGCTCCCAAACATCTCAAATGCCAGCCAGTCAGGGAAACAGAGGGGCAACCAGTAGTGGAGGGCAACATCCTCAGTGACTGTTTAAGGAAGATAGGTGCATTCAAATCCATAGGGCCAAGTGGAATCCAACCAAGGGTGCTAAAAGAGATGACTGGTACACTGCCTACCACCTCTGAAAAAAATGGGTATTGAGGGAGGTCCCTGATGACTGGAAAAAGGGTAACAATATGCCCATCTTTAAGAAAAATGAGAATCCAGGAAACTACAGACTCATCGGCCTACCTGCAGCCCCACAAACACATAGAGGACAAAAAGACAATCAGAAATGGTCAGGGTGGGTTTACCTAAGGTAAACTATGGCTGGTCAGCTCAGCCCCGTCGCCTTCTGCAGTGAAATGGCTGTCTCTGTGGGAGTGGAGAGAGCTGTGCGTGTCATACAGCTCAAATACCATAACATTTCTGACATCAACAAGAGCCCCCTAAGCAGGAAGCAGTAATCTTGGGCTGCACGAAATGCTAGATGGGCTGCAAATTTGGCCAGGCCATCAAGTACAAAGAGGGCAACATCCATTTTGTGGCTGGTGACTAGAAATATACTCCAGATATCAAAACTGTGGCCAATGTTGTTCACTTTATTTGTTGATGATGTATACAATGATACAGAAAGGAGATCCCAGAAAATGGCATCCTTAATGAGAAGGAGTGGCTGACAGCCCAGAGCCCAGAGCTTCAGTCCAGAGGACACTTGCAAGGCAATGGAACCTCACAAAACCTTGTTGAGATTTTGTGATTAGACTCATATATTGATTTTTTTGATGTTAAGAACCTGTTGCTGTTATTGGAATTCTGCTGGAATATGTTACCAGCTTTAATATAAGTGATCATTTCATTTATTGGTCTTTTTTTCAGTTTAGATTGGACTTATCAAAAAAAATGTAACTCTTTAACCATTTTTTGACCAAAATTAAGCAGTCCTGTCTGAGTTTTCATGTATTTGGGTTCGTATCCAAAAGTGCTTTGTGAGTATATTTTTTCTCGCTTGTAGTACCATCACGAAATATGGCATTTTTAGATTCTACACATCAAGCTTGCTCTTTTCAGAACACACAGTTTGGTCCATCTCCTCATGTAGCTGTCTATTGCCACATGTCTAATTGGCTCCCAGTTTGTCTAGGTGAACTTTTACAATGTCAAGCTAATTTTTGAAAATGTGTGTTTCCTTTAGCAGTGTCTGCAGCCTTGAGAGAGTGGACTGAATGCTGTATCAGCTACCAATGTTTTTCTGCATAGAAGAATAATCAACAAGTCCAGTAGTTTGAACAGACTGGTTTCCTGACCCCATTAACTTGCCTTGTAGCTTGAAGCCAGCAAAGCATTTAAGCATGAATATAAATTTAAATGTATAAGAAAATTCATTCAGTAAGAGCCATAGTCAGATATTTATACATTTTGTCTTTATGACTTTAAGTATGTTCTGCCAGCAAAGAAACAAGTCTAGGATTAAAGTAAACAAGAATATGAGAGACAAAAACATTATCAAACACTGTACAGAGTTTTAAAGTGTTTTGTTACATCCATATCATTTGTGGATGGAGTTCCCGATTTTCTTTTAACACATCTGCATCTAAGAAGATGGAAATTTTCACTTTGAGAAGCATACCTTGTCTGAGGCATTAATTTCAGTGTCAACATCAATTATAGGATGTTACTCAAAATGTTTTGTAATCACTGTTATCCTCTAATTGGATCTCTCAATTTTCTTTCTAGTTTTTCTGTTAGAAATTTTAACAACAAACTCAATGGTTTTTCAATGATATTGTCACAAATTTCTTGGATAACATTAATCACAACCAAACTGTTAAGAAATTTCTTTCATGTCAGTTTCAATCTATTCCTTTTCACCTTTTTTACAGGATCAAACCCACCTCACCTGTACCTCATTTTGCAACAGCTGTAACTCACGACATTTTTACACTTCTGAGAGGAACAGTCATTATTCCTCAGAGCTTTGTTTGTACTCTGAAAGAGTTTTCTCTTTTATATTTTTTTGTTATAAATGCCATTACTAGTTCCTCGAGGTGGTGGTTCAAATACTGTGAAATATAGTTGCTCAGAGGACCACAGTTGCAGTGAAGAGGAATTCATCAGATCATGAAATAAACTGGTATAAGGAAAAAAAAAATGCCATTATGCTTCTGTAATGGCATTCAATACTCCAGTAGAGAGACTAACAATTCTTTTTCATATTTGAAGTGCCTAAATCACGTGTGTGTCTGTGTGCATGCAGAGAAATGCAGAGAAAGACAGGGAGATTTAAAGCCATAACTTACCCTTCCCATGATGTAAGCATTTATGTCATCACTGAAAGTATTGTACTATTCCAAAATTGTAAGAAAACACTCTTGGGAAAATCTTCACAGAAATCAAAACTTTCTGTGGATCTAAATAGCAGCAGAATTATGTATTATGTACTGCTATCAAAATGGTAACGCTGCCCCTTTAGAAATTTACATTTATAATGTCAAAATCTCGTTAAGAACAAGAAAAAACTATTAAATATTCATCAATATTGACTAACCAAGACAATGAATTTGGCTACCTACACTGTTTGAGACAGTAAGGCTTTATCAGTGGGACTTCAGTCATATCTAGCAGAGATCTTTGAAGTACTTTCTTTCTGGTATTTTGCTGTAGCATGAGCATCATAATGTATATGAAATATGTCTTTCTTTTGCCTTCAAGACAAAACTGAACTCTGCTTTTGCTGTTGCAGAAGAATGACACTGACATGCAGAAAGTGAACGCAGGGGATGTGTCTCAAAAATGCCGACCTAGAAAGATTATCTCTTGGACACCAGTAGGATTATAATGGGCATCATTATGTGCTTGAAACAGTATAAAAACCAAGGGAAGTATAATTCTGCCTTACACACCAAATGATCTCAGAAAGGCCCAGGGGCTCTACACATATCAAGATGCAGTCACATCAGGATGCCCTGCTTTACCTTTTACTGCAAAGTAGACCAGGCTGGGAGACCTGATCCTCTGGGGAATTCTTGTGGATTATACAGCAAAGACTCAGGCCCAAGAAGCTCCCAGAAAGACTCTTTGGTGAAAAGAGAGAATTCAGTAAATATTGAAATATAAAACATTGTTAGGAGTTATATAAATTTGAACTCATACATACAATATGTCTGCACCTCTTGCTGAAAAGCTGTGTTGTTTCCACATTTTTAGGAAGATTGCTGAAAAAAACCACAGAGCACTCTGAGAAAAGCTATGTAACTCTGTAACACGAATGTCCAAAACCCTGCTCCATTTATTGTTTGAAGAAAGTGATTAGGTTGTGGCCCAGACTCACCAAAAATGGCGTGTTCAGCAGCAGGAGTTTCAAGGTGAGAGGCCCAAGGCAGGATGTATCACATTGTTATGAGAGGTCTAGCTGCTGTGTATCAGGAAATCTGGCAGATTTCTACTGCTCAAAGGGGCAGGTGACACAATTGTAGAGATAAATCAAATGTCAGTGTTAAGATGGAGCCTTTCCTATCACTCTAGTTTTCAGGATAGTACTGTAGTGGGTGTCACATTCCCCAGTTCCCGGATGTGTGTGTTTCACCGGTCGGTTCAAGAAGAGGTGGTGAACATTGTGTTCTCTTCCCTTACATGCTCACTGGGCATATGGCATGAAAACAGCAGGACCACAAACACACTGGGAGGTTATAAGTCTCATGACTTCTGTTGTCAGAGCATATTTTGTAAGCGTTTTCAGCAGTTTGTATCTGTTTTCAACAGATACATTTCATCTCCTCCTGAAAGTCCTGGCACTTATTTTTACTAGTTAGAAGTGCAGCCTGGCTTCCATAACTGTTGAACAACATGTGTTTGTCAAATGACTGCTAGCACTGCAGGCAATTAAAAGTAGGACCTGAAAAGTATTTCTAATTCAAGCTGCTAGAGAGAGGCTATAGATTTATGATAACAGAATGTGGCAGAAGATCTATTTAAGTTTTGCAGACACCTCAGCTGAAAAGAATATACGCATGAGTGCTCACTTCAAGGCACGGGTTGATCTGTTTTGTGGCAGCATAACAAACCAGCACCTCTCTCAAGCTGTTATTTTGTTCTGACTTCTCAGCTTTTGGTATTTTTATTTCTTTCTGGCCTTTTTTTCCCCTTTTTTCCTTTTTTTTTTTTTTTCAGTGCATAGCCCTGGTAGTTATAGTTGTCAAAGAAAATGTTCAAATTTTTGCCAATGCAAAGTTTGCTATGTGAGTTTTCAAGTATCTCAGAAGAACATCGACAAGCAAAGCTAGAGCGCCCAGGGAAACCAGAGGAGCCCATACCACCATTCCTTCACAGTTAGAACCATCTATCTTGAAGGATGCCTTACTGGGACAAAAAAGCCCAAAGTGTATTCTGATTAAAAGTTGAGACCTTTCCTCTGTTTACTCTTCCTTGACTTGACTTCTGGTTCACTGTGGATCATTTTAAATCGATTAAAGCCAAAGACAAAATTCTGTTCGCTACTGAGCTGAGGTCTTATTATCTGGAGACAGGATAAATCTTTTAGAGTCTGGTGGTTACTGATTTCTTTTCTCTGTGATCTCTTCACAGATTTTTTCTTGCAGTGTCAGAGGAGATGCAGATGTATTCATAATTCTTGCTTTTAAGACGTGACAGAATTAGATATATAAGTACTCTCCAGGTTCTGTATTACATGGCCAAGCATTGAAGAGCAGCTGAGCCTGGATTTCAGAGGTACTGCAAACCCCTCCAACAAACTCCAGAGCTGTCAGACCTGAGACCAACAATGCTGAGAATGTAACCTCCAAGAAACAGAAATGAGAAGCCTGGACAGGCCCAGGGCAAAACCATTGGCAGTTCTCTCCAGTCTTATGAAAACAGATGGATTTCCTTGAAACACTACTCTTTTGATGAATCAGCACTTTCTAGGGAAAATTCCTGACAAGCTCTCACCTCAGTCTTTGTTAGTGCTTCCAGGATCAGTTTTAATACCAAATAATACCACTAGAAAAGGAGTTTTCTCATTCCTGTTCTATCAGATTGTCTACTCCTATGGAAATTATTATTTAACGAACAAAATCCACATCAGTCACGCATGAACCCAAGCCAGTAGGCCCTTTTCTGATTTAAAGCTGCATTAGGTAACAATGTGTGATTATGTGGGATATAGAAGTTGAATGGGTGAAACATAAGAATTATCATCCATTCTTCTTCCCCAGACTTTTATCTGTTAAGGAAATTAACTGTACTCTAAGTTTAGTCTAGCTGCAAATCATATTTTTCTATTTCCAAGCATGTTCTTATTTGAGGCACACACAATGCACAGAAACACACTTTTCTTCTATAATACTCATTATGCCAAAATACAGCAGCATATTTTAATTCATGCTTTTAGCTCTCTTTTTTAACCCTTGATGACATGCTGAATTCCAGAGACTGAGAAAAACCAATCAAATTGAAGATGAATGAATTTCCTCTTTCTGAAAGTTTTCTTGTTAAACTGTAGCCACGAAGTTTTTGAATAGGCACCTGAATTTCCACATTGCAAGTGAAGGATGACTTACTATTCTGTTCAGCAAATCAAGGGCATTTGGTGCATTGATAATCACTGTCAAGAGCTTGTGTTCAGGATGATAAAGTCATAGGACGTAAACATTACAATCTCAGTATTGTCATGCAAAGGTGAATTTAGGAGATGCTTATTTTGCTATACCTGCCATGCTTTTCCTGGAGTATTTCAAAGAACATGGAAATAATGAGAAATATTAACTTCTGCTCTGAATGGAAAATTTGAATTAAATCAGAAGAATAGAATCCTGGCTAAATCTCTTCTCAGTCAGGCTTTTTTTATCCCCAAGCTGCAGGTGAAAGATGGAAAGTATTTCACGTAACATTTCAAAAAATGCCTTATATACAACCAGACATCCAGTGCTAACCGAAACTGGGACTCCACTGAGATTTTTTTCCCACAACCAAACACTATGAAACCATTGCCTAAAGTGAAAGATAATAAATGTATATATATCACCAAGAAACATTCCCATTAAAATGCATGACTGGACTGTCAAACTCATTTAACGCAAGATTTTACTTAGCCCAGGCAAGCAGCCTTCTAAAAGATTTAGAGGGCTCAGGCCATTTTGGTGATGTATACACACATTGCTTCAGTGAAAGAATAACAAATAATATAACAGAGAGCAACATTTTTATTTTCAGTGCATAAAATAAGGCGCTCCAGGAAAGCTTCCCTGAAAAACATTCCCTTATGATTTATTTTGCTTTGTCTTCTGAAAAATCTTAGTGCTCAGCACAGGCAGGAAGAAGCCACTGAATTAAAGACCGCTCACTCGAATCAGGCTGGTGTTTCCCATATTGCCTTTTTATGTCTTTCTTGTCAATTCATTCATCACTGTTAGTGGTATTTCTATCTTACTTTGTGGTTTTCAGCTTGTGATAGGTGGACTCTTGGGGTCCACGTACTGCTTTCGGTGGCATCTCAGAAGTTACCCATCACGATGGGATTGATTTTTTTTCCTTACTATTTTTTCATTTATTTATATTACTGATGAAAATACACACATTTGACTACTTGACAGATGGCACCCAGTTCCAAGGCTGAGGAAGCCAGGATACTGAATGTATTCTGTATTTCAGGAAATAATAGAGCAACAAGAAGTCTGCCAGCCTTGGAATAACATAACATGGAGAAGAAGGCCCTGGACAGATAAAATTGGCCTAAGCAAGTATATTTAGCTATAGAGAGGGAGTCTGAGGGGAAGCCTTGTGCACTTGGCTCTTGCCATTTGCTGTGTCTGTAAAAAACTGCAAGACTTGACAGTCTTTGGGTGCAAGAATATAATTCATGTGAGGAAAATAAACATTTTTCAATGAAGAATGGGCACAAGTGAACTAGAAAGACACTTTGAATACTGACAGACTTTCAACCTGGTCACATCAAAGGCACAGTGAATATTAACACCACTTGGGTGCAGGAGACAGCCTTAGACAGACTGGTAGCAGCTTCGCCTGAGATTCAGAACCTGCACTCCCTTCAATCTGAGAATTTTAGTTTAGGTGTTAGTGGCAGTTCAGGACTCAGAAAAAGCCACACAGCCAGAAGAGAAAGGAAACAGAACATCAGGCTGGAATTCAGCTGACCTGCTGAAGGACTCAGAAACTACACCTTTGTCTTTTTTCAGGGTCCAGAATTAGGTTTTTTCCTTTTCTATGTTCTTCCTTTGATTTCCCTATGGAAAAAAAAAAGGTCATCAGTCCGCAAATAATCAACTATTGAAAAGGAAAAGTCTCTTTTGCTTTTTCTTGGAAATGTGCAGGGTTGTCAGTAAGCACACAAAACTGATTTTCACCCCCTTTCACCATCATTGCTGTAATAACTGATGGATATTTTGCATTTGCAACAATGTCTGTGAAAGCACAGTCAGGCCCATATGGTTCTAAGTTATTTCAGTGGGTTCAAAGGATCTTATGAAAAACAATAACATTGTAATAATAGAATATGAGCTCTACTTAGTGTAATTCATCAGGGCTCAAATGAAATCATGGTAGCCATATGTATTTACTCTAGGGGATTTGCTGCAAACTTACAGTTCTGATGTGCTAATACAAAGGTTTTCGAGCTTTTTCTCTACTTTTATCTTTATTCTAAACTGAATAAGGAAATTGTACACCAATTAAATGACAACTGTGCACTGCATTGCTGTCTCTCTTTAATAATTCTTAGTAGAACCCCAGCTGCAGAGTCAGTTCCTTTGCAATCAAGGAGACGATGTGGTGAAACTCCCAAATTTAAGGGTCTTTCTCCTTTACCAGCAGTGAGACACAGCACTCAATATGAATGGCAATTAAATATATCTGTGTCTCCAGGCACACTGAGGATGTTAGGAACAGGAAGATGAGACTTTAGACAGAATGTTGAGGATAAAATATTTTCTTTTTAGAAGAGAAATTATATGGCAGTGTTGCCCAAGATAACTGGATTTAATGAAAAAGATGGAGAAATTTGGGGTTTCTGGAGCACCATTTTTTGTTAGGCCATGAGTGTCCATGTACCCTTAGCAGACATGTCCATTAACCTGAGAAAGGCTTCAGACCTATATTTGTTTCTACTTTCTTCGCAGACTCACAGAATGGGTAAAGCTGGAAGGGACCCCAGTGGGTCATCTGGTCCAACCTTCCTGCTCAAGCAGGGTCATCCTTGGACAGATCTCCCACGGCTGTAATAAGAAGGTGTTGAATACATATCATATGACTATTAGCATTTGTTGAATGTTTTTTTTTTTTTTATCACAGTCTCAGAAAAGCTTATCATATTCTCTCTGCTGTCAGACAGGAAAGAGCACACAAGTGTAAATATTTTATTCTTCTGGTGCAACTGAAATTAAACACAGAGCACTAATGTGTTCTTTAAGTCACCATCATTATGAAAACATGATCTGGGGTTTGGGGGAGGTTTTTTGTTTGGCCTTTTTTTTTTGTTGATGTGGGCATTTTTTGATGAAGATATTCAATTTGTTACACTAAGAAAGGAAGAAGTTAGTTTGTTAAGAAAATGAGATGCTTTCCCACAAAACTGTGAGGAAATGCAAAGGATCACGAACTCAAAAGTGGCTCTAAATAAAAGAATAAAGGGGGAAAGAATAAAAAAAAGTTATAAGCAAATAAACTTGTTAACTTTGGGATCTCACTAATGAAGTTCTTGCATGAAGTAAGTCATGAGAGCCTCAGGGTCAAGTAGCTGGTCTGAATCAGATCCCGTGATGACCTAGCTATTCCACCGGAGAGGCTTTTTTTTTCCCAAAAGAAATATATTTTGTCACAATGATCTAGTGAATTTTACATTGTAGGGTGTCAGCAGACCTCTACTGACTACCAGTGAATTTTTCCCAGCCTGCCAAGTGTCACAGGGCTTATCAAGGAGTTTGGACAGGCTGCTGGGAGCATTATATCAAGATCTTCAGCAGAGATTTGCAGGGTTCATGTCACATGCTGTGTGATATTGTACCCAAAACATAAAATAACTGTGCCTACACTGTTTTCACCAAATGGATCTTTAGCTTGCTTTCCAGACAGTCTCCCCTAGAAACTCAGAGACCATCTGTGAAAGAAATGCCCCTGAGGTTTTGTTCCTAAAGTTGCTTCAGAGGAAGGTTTCTGAAGCTACTACACCTCCATATAACACCCTGAGGAGCTGGGGCTCAAGGCAAAATAGATTTGAGCCCAACCAGCTGCTGAGCAGACACATCCTCCATGTACTGTGTTGCAAGGAGCAGCACCAGCATCTCAGGCAGTGACAGAGACCATGCCATGCTTGTGCCTGCACCAGTGTCTCCCTTCCTACCCAACAGAAGTAAATGTTCTCGTGGTGTTCAGACTATGAGCCAAGGGACACCTCTGAAAGCCAGGGAAGAGCCATGACGCTCCTGATGTGGAAGCAGGGGATGGACAGCGTACTCAGCGTCACATTCGCCACACAGGATCCCACCTGACATCCAGCACAAGGAACAAGTAATGTGAGTGCCTGTCACACCTGGCCCAGTGAGGACAAATGTGGTGGCAAGCCTTCCAGAGAGTCACTCAGGATGCCATTTGTTATGTTCTCCCTGCTGGCAACCAAATTCATCAGAAACCTCGGTCACAAAAGCATCTTCTGCTCTTGCCACCTGTGCAGCTACACAGTTTCTCCAGTTCACTCCTGTTAACAAACTTCTGTGTTTTAAACCTCAGGGAAGAATCAGCTGACAGGAGACTGTGCCAAAATTACAAAAGCAGAGGTAAAATAGATATTTTGAGTAACTGCTTCGTCAGCTGTGACACATCAATATTTCTTTTCTTTACAAGAGAAAAGCCATTGAGTTCCAACACTTACAGCAGGGCTGATGTTTAGGAAATGTTCAGAAATGCCCCTTGAGCAGCGATCACTGAAGCCACAGCCTGGAGCAATCCTGAGGACTCCGTGCAAGCTCTCTATGCTCACTTATTCATCATCTTCTCATCTTACGTAAGTGCCCAGACTGGCCTCTCCAAATGACCCAAGACTGACCCTTGAAATATTCCTTATTTAGCCTTGCTGAAGTCTTTGCCTGACTGTAAAATGTTATAGGCTGATCCATTAATGCCCGTGAGATGCATTTTTATGGAAGGGATAACAGAACGATGAAAGGGTTCTTGTCCTTTATTAGCTACTTTTACTTTCAGTCTCGAGCAGCTCAATTCTCCACATAGCAAGAACTGTCAGAAGCTGATCAGGACATAACCTGCAATGAGGTGGGTTTTTTTCCCCAACTGGTGTATCAAAAAATGTGAGTGTGGTTAGGTAGGACTTTTCCTTGCCCTCTCAGCTCAGCAGCTTCATTGGCTCAGACTGCAGAAGTATCTGTCACCAAGCAAAGGCTCGGCTGCAGCAAGGACACGCATTTCAGGTTCAGCCAAGACCAGAAGGTTTTTATCAGGTTGTGCAATAATATTTTATGGTGACTGTTGTTAGCCCATCCTGTCCAGAGGCTTTTTAGCAGTGTTTCCTCCTGGACCTTCTGGAGACAAGGCTGGGGCAGCCATCAATTCCTGCCTGGCCTCGGCCTCACTTTGACATCAGCAGTGTTGAGGTAGTGGCTGTCATGCCTTGTGAGTTAAATTCAGATTTCCCAGCCCATCACTCTTCTAAACAAAAACAATGACCCTCATCCTCACAAAGCAGTTATAAAAATCCACTGCAACCTAATAGCATGTTTGAACCTAGAGCTAAACTGACAGAGAAAAAGCACAGGCAGGAAGCAAGATCACAGTGATAATTTATCCAAAGCATAAACCAAACAAACCAGATCATGGAGATTGCTGACCCCACTGACAGGGGTGTTTCCAAGCATGGCAAAAGTGCTGAATGGCGTTAAGAAGTCTCCTGTGCCTTACATCTTCTGCACCCACCAGAGTGACTCCAAAGCAGGTAGGAACTGCTTTCATGCAGCTCCTTCAGTCCTCACAGCTCTCTGCCACTGCAAGCAGACAGCCTACCGTGGAAGAGCGCTGATGCATATCAAGGAACTGGAGCTAATGCTCGTGAGATATGGGAGATCAGACACAGTATAGAACAAGAATATCCATGCAGTTCCATGGTTTCTATAGTGTTTCATGAAGGGATAATAAATCCCAGACTAGCTGTCATCAGGAAATCCCATGGAGATTGAAGAGCATTTGCTACCCCCCCCCACAACAAAGCTGCCTCGTTCTGTATCTGCACTGTCCATGTCATGGGCCAGTGGGTGCTGGTCGAGCAACACAGGATAAGAGCCCACACTGCAGTCTGCTTGTCACCTAAAACCTTGCATAAAAACAGCAAATTCCAGATGAACCATCAAATGCTCTTCAGCCTTTTCAGAGCTCCCCTCCCTGCCTTGCCATGGATTTCAGTGGGGTTTGAAACTGGAGTAAGAAGAGAAATTACAGATTGGATTGGCTTTGAATTAACAGCCCAGCACTGAAACAAATCTCCAGAGCAGATTTTTATCCATTTTTTTATGTCAGGCTACCACAGGATATAATTTTCTTTGGTTTATTTCTTCATACTAAAATTCTAGACTTACACCACCAAGTCAAATACATTTAGGAGCACATGAGAGCAACATGAACAGAAGCAGCATAAGGAGGAAACAACTTCCAGAGAACAACATAATGTGCTGGTTTTGTCTGGGGTAGAGTTAATTTCCTGCACAGAGGCTGGAATGGGGCTGTGTTTTGGATTAGTGCTGAACATTGGGTTTATAATATAGTGATGTTTTTGTCACTGCTGAGCAGGGTTTACACAGAGACAAGGCCTTTTTGGCTCCTGGTACTGTCAAGCTGGTGAAGATGCATGGGGTACATGAGAGGTTGGGATGAGACACGACCAGGACAGGTGACCTCAACTGACCAAAGGGATATTCCAGACCGTATGACATCATTCTTAGTATATAAAATGGAGAGAAGAAGAAGGAAGTGGGACATTTGGAGTGATGGCATTCTATTTCCAAGTAAAAGGGACATGTGACAGGGCCCTGCTCTCCCAGAGATGGCTGAACAACTGCCTGCCCAAGGGAAGCAGTGAATTAATTCCTTGTTTGGCTTTGCTTCTGTGCATGACTTGCTTCTCTTCTGAAAGTGTCTTTCTCTCAACCCACAAATTTTCTGACTTTTGCCCTTCTGATTCTTTCCCCAATCTTACTTGTGGGGGAGTGAGTGGGTGGCTGCATGGTACTTGGTTGCTGGCTGAGGTTAAACCACGACACATGATGGCTTACATATTTTTTTCTTCAGAGTTTTTATGAATCAATAATTTCATTATTTACTTTACATTTTAGAGTTACTTTTTATGCTTGCTTATTGCATCCTTTTAATGGCCCCAGGATGACTCGCTGAAACGTCTGCTCAGAAATTTTGCTCTTAAAGATTTGTCATTCGCAGTTCAACAACAGTGACTTTAGTTACCTGCTGTAATGTGTTCTGATTCACAGCTAAATGCTTCTAAAAGGAGGGCTTAGGCAGATGGATCCACCCTGTGCAGCAGCACTTGAGACAGAAAGGTGAAAGACCCAGCAGCTCCAGTGACCGTGTTGCAGCTTTGCAGTGCAACGCCCTGGGCAGAAGCCCTGTTTGGAGAAACCCATCAGCACAACTGCAAAGTCATAGAATCATAGAAAGGCTTGAGTTGGAAGGGACCTTAAAGACCATCTAGTACCAACCCCCCTGCCATGGGCAGGGGCACCTTCCACCCGACCAGGCTGCTTAAACCCCATCCAACCTGGACGGAACACTGCCAGGGATGGGGCATCCACAACTTCTCTGGGCAGCTTGTTCCACTGCCCTTCCACCCTCACAGCGAAGAAAGTTTTCCTAAAATCTAATCTAAAACCCTACTCTTTCAGTTTAAAATCTTCCCCCCTTGTCCTGTCACTATATGCCCCTGTAAAAAGTCTCTCAGTGTGCTCAGGTACAAGCTGAGCCTTGGGGCTCTGCAGCCTGGATGAACAGGGGCAGTTCTGGCCAGGACAGCAGCTGTCATTGCATGGCCAAGTCATGCCAGTGGCTGCTGGAACCTGCTTCCAGCTGCAGAGCAAACCCCTCCAAGAGCTGCCTTTCTTGAAGGTGCTTTAACCAGCAGATGCACATCTCATGGAAATGCTGGTTTTGGTGCTTTTCTTGCAGTGAGAATATATACAAATGGTGCCAAAGGACTGACCAGCCAAGCAGCTCCTGGAGAGAAGACACCATATTCTAGGATCCGGTTTCTCCGTAAGATTCACATTTTGCTGGTGTTTTGGGGGAGTTAAGTCTTCTAAGGCCCAACTCTCCCGGGCTAACCTGGGGTGTCAGAGGGAATTTTAATGTTCTTGGTCAGACTTGCCTTAGGAAGGTGAAACATGGCATCCTTTTCTCCAGGCCTTTATATACATAGTTTAGCTAAAGGCAAAATCTCCCTTTCTCACCTTCCTTGCCTGTGGCTATCTTGATATTATTTCATTCTTAGCAAAGATATACATATATATAGATATATATAGATACATATATATATATAATGGAAGCAGAAAGACCAAGATGATGGAAAACATGAGGCCTATAGTATTTGTAGTCAGATAGCACATAGGCATCCAAAGACAAGTCATAAAACACAGTTGCCCAAGGCAAGCTCCCCTACCACTTGAGCTCTTTCCATTTCCGTTTCTCTTTTGTACACAGAAATACTACACCTCTTGCCCAGGGCATTTGCCGTGTTACTGTCATTATGGAGCAGGAGCCACAAAGACACTTGAAAAAGATCTGTGTTCAAAAGAGAAAGGTACTTCTTTTTCCTTGTCTGATTCTTTGCTCCACAGGATGTACAGCAGCTACAGAGGGAGCAGTGTTAACTCCATTCGTCCTCATTCCCAGAGAGTATCTCTCACTCATCCATACTTTCTTGAGTCTATGGTACCACATAGTATTTCCCAAAAACATTGTTTTATGTCAGCAGAATAAATACCAGCCTAAAAAAATCTTTACATCAGATGGGTTTTGCATCCTGTTTGGTTCAAAGAGCATGGATGTATGAGACATTCAGGCACAAACTCAGCTTCATGAGCAGGGGTAAGATTGAGTCAGCACTGAGTTCAAACAGTGTCAAAGTTTGAGTCACGTACACCATACAAACCTGCTCTTAATCAGAGGCTTCCTGCCCTTATGTTCATCCCCTTGTACTTAATAACATAGCAGCAGGAATATTTTACACAGCTGCAGCTCTCTCTTTTATTTGCATTTTGGGGATAATTAAGTGCTACCAAAAGCAGAAATATGGCTGTGTCCCTATTTAACTCTTCAGGTGAGCACTGGAAATGGAAAATACTTTCACAGAAACCTGCCACAACTCACAGAGGGAACCCACCTGCCCCGCTGTGAGGGGAGCAGCCCAGCCCCCAGCTGAGTCACTGGTGGCTCACCTCTGATCAGAGGCTGCCAGCAGGGAAAAATGCCTCTCCCACACTCACTTCACCCTCCTGGTGGGTGAACGCAGATCTCGCTTCCAGGATCACGGATTTCTAGCGTGACATTAAAGAGCCCTTATTCACAGCAGCCTCCCCAAAGTGGACATGCCACCCCCCTCTCCATCCCACTCTCCAAGTGCCGTGACAAGTATCCTGGACCATTGCTGCTGTCAGCACTGGTCCCACTCATGCCAGGAGTTGAACCTTGATGCAGAGCTCAGGTGCCACCTGCAATTTGTGTGTATTTGTCACTGAAATTGGTTTCACAAGGTCTTTTTTTCCTTGTGTATTGTCCTGCATTTTTGTATGGTTGATGGCTTGAGAAAAAAGCTAGTAGGAAAAAAAACACAGAAGCAAAAAAAATAAAATCAAACCCCTTAGCTGCCAAAGTTACTTTTAAATTTCTGTAACACTGCATCCACGAGGGTGTTTAACCACAATGACAAACTCAAAATCTCTAGACCTGAAAAAGATTGATTCATTACTTATAGATTACTTTATCATTCAAGTATTTTTCTTTTTTTATTTTGTCTTTGGGGGGTTTATGGTTTTCTTTCAGGGTTTTTTTTGTTAAGGATTGTGTTACAGCCTTTATATGGGTAGAAGCAACCCTTAAGACACACCTTACTACTTCTCCTTTTTTGTGTTTCTTCACATCATCTTTAGTTGCAATGGGTGCTGTAACAAGAGAAGAATTTTGCTTCTTCTCATTTTTGAGCTGCAGTCAAATTGCTTTGGGTTGTTTGTTTTTGTATCTGCGCATGGCTACTGTTTTTTTCTTTTTTTCCTTTTTTTTTTTTTTTAAGTAGACTACCTGCCTCTGTATCCAAAGCAACCAATCTGTAGTTAATGATTCTCTAGAAATTCACTGCAGAAGGTTTATTAGTTTTTCCAAGAACTTGGGAAAGAAGCTTCTTAAAATTAAAGGAAAGATCCACCCTAAACTTATAAGCTAAGCAAATGTGGTGGTTTTAGCAGTAACCGCCACAGCAACCCAAGGAAAGCCCACAGCTAAACAATATGAAGTGGGGTTTTAAGGAGGTTTGGTTTAGGCTTCCTCTTAGGGGAAGGAGGAGTACCCAAAACTGAACGTCATAAAAAAGCAATATCAATACTGCTGGAATTGCTTTAGAATTTAATCAGCTGGCAGAAAATAAAGAGTGAGAATAAAGAGACAACTTATCGTAAGAGGAGAGTGTCTTAAGATACCGGGTTTATTTAATATATATTTACAGGTCTGCAGAAAAATAAAAGGACAGTTGTCACAGCAGCACGACAACCTTACAAGATTATTTAGGTTAATCATGCCAAAGTAGCTCTATCTAGTTTTTCACTCCAGCACAGACAGCTCTCCACTACAGGGCCTGAGGGAAGAGAAGGGCCAGATCATAAGAACACCAGACAGTCTGGTCTCTGCAACAATTAGTATTCACATCTTTGCTCTCAGAGGGCTATCATTTGCATAAAATCGAGCCACGCTGGTCCAAGAAAAACCCCCTACCAACATAAGTTGTAATTACTGGTGGCTAAGTATAGGGCTTCTAGAACTCTAGGAAAGAGGATGTTAAAAATTAGAATAGAGAAATTTTTTTTCCTCTTCTCTCAGCAAAAAAAAAATATTACAGGCCAAATTTTCCAGAATGCTGTTGCCTCAGGTACATAACCAGCATGAAGAAATTCAGTTCAGAGATGTAGAGTTTGCCAAAGATAAAAACAGCTCTACCCATCATTTGATAATTGGAAACGTGATAATTGCAAGTGTTGCAAGTAATTACAGAACAGGCATAATCAATTTCCCCAATGTAACAGGGAAGTGATGAAATTATAGCAGAGGAAGGGAGAAAGCTCCTCTTGCTGATACAAGTTGCTTCTCTTCTGCTTAGTGTTGGCTGTATAACCATTGTCTTAGTTTTTCCCTGAAAGTTTCCTTATATTTCAATAGCTCAGTAGAGGCACTTAATCCAGCAGGAAAAGTTTACATCTCACTCACCTTATGCATCATTAGAATCCTGAACTGCTTCTTCTGAAAGCCTTTGCCCAAGGAATTTTGGAAGCTTAATTCCAAAAATCCTTCATTATTTTGCTAAGCATTTCTGAAGAATTAAAAGAGGACAACCAAGCATAGATTTCTACCTTGAAAATACTGCTGATATCCTCCAAGATTTCATGCTCTTTAGTAGTTTAATCTTAATTATCATTTCTCCTCATTTACTTGGTACTAACAGAAGACTCCCCAACGTATTATTCCTAGTATATTTTGAAAGGAAATATGATTCCCTTGCCCTTTCTTCTATTATTAGCTCATTTAATGACCATTTCCTTGGTCACTAAGACAGCTGCACAGTCTGACATAGCTCGATCTTCACAAAATAAATAATTCTTTGCATTTAAGTCAGAATTTCAACTGTGTCTTATTCCAGATTTAATTACTACTTCAATTTGTAAAGCTAGGGAGATATTGTCCTATGTTTATTATAATTCATTAGAACTAATTGCAGAAGCCTGTTTTCCCCCACTGCCAAACGACCCCTCAGTCTGAACTTCCCTCTGCTCCCTTTCAAAGCCATTTTCTTTTAGAGCCTCTCTGAGCTCAATCACTGCAAAACCCATTGTTCCTGTTAACTTCACTGGAGTTTATTCCACTCTTGGCTGGGAGCAGGTGAAGGACAAACACTACCATGACAGGCACTGGTCTATCACTAAGGTCACCAAAAATTCTGATCCTGAGACAGCTTAAAACTGATGCAGACTAGATAGACATGGGATGAGTGAAAAGCAAACCACGTCCTGTCTGACAGCAGCAAATGGGGACAGTGAGTACTGCCTGCTCTCAGCACACCTGGGCCAAGCCTGCTCTCCAAGGTGACCGGCTCCTGAGGATCAGGTTCAAGCACATACCACCTGCTGCTGCTGGCTACAGCATCCTCCTGGATTCTGCTCCTGCATGCTGACATATGAGTTCTCATAGTGATGCCTTAGGTTTTAGCTTTTATATTTTACAAATTCTGTGTTCTCTGTGCTCCTAGTGTGTGACTCTGAACTGCCTTGCAGCCTGTGAGCTGCTGTTCTCTCATGCTAGGGTAGACATAGCAAAGCTTCTCCAGGCTTGCTCTTCAAGGACACCCAGACAGTCCTAGGCCCAAAATGTGTAAACCAGCATCTTGAGAAGGGGGGGCAAGCTGAGGGGCAGTTACATCATTAGCTGAAGTTTAACTGGCGAATTTATGCTGATATGCAAATGGACCAAACCTATAACAGTGTGAAGAACTCGTGACTTGTCCGTCTTGGGTGTAGCCTTTGGCCTGCCCAGGGTGTACCTCTGAAGGCCTTTTAAATAAATATCCACCTTTATTCCCTTACTCCTGTCCAGTCTCTGTTTCCAGGTTGGCCTTTTTAGGCATCAATAGGACAACTCGCTTCAGGGAATTTTAAGCCAGTGCTGAATAGCAAGATTCTTATTACTCACAGCAGCACATCTGCAGTTCAGACTTCTTCCTGGCTTTGGTTTTTTTTTGCATCTTGTTTACTACAAAATGAAGCGAGTTGTTAGGAGGTTTGTTTTCCTATCTCCTTGACATTCTCCTTGTTGGTGCTCTTTAGGTGTGCACATACCTTCATTATAATTTTTTTCTTGACAACCACAAGCCTTGAATAGATGCCTACAAATTAAAAATTAGCTTGACTACTTTTTCGGTTGTAACAAAGTGCATATTCAGAACAATGTGAACTTGTCTTCTCCCTGACTCTGGTTTTCATGTTACATATTTCAGCTCTACTGAGAATATCACTATGTTCTGTAAAGATGCTGAAAACAGTAAACAAATAATTTCCCTGAGATTTTTGTTTGTGCAATGAGTCTTACCTAGTTCCTAATTGCTCTGCTTCATGTGATCAGCCAACTGAAGAAGCTGTTTAATAAAATTGCCACAAGTGTCTGAAGGGATAATAAAGGCTATCACTACTGTTATACACTTTTAGTGTTCATAGCTTTTTCTCTTTATTTTAGTGCCATATTTCTACAGCTGCTTGATGCAATGAAAAACATTTCTGCTGTTCAGCAAGGATCACCATAACAGCCATCATTCACTTCAGCAAAGCCTGACATATATTGTGTGGTAAAGGGAATAAATCAGCCCAAAAGACCTGCCCATCTATCCAAGTCCAGGCAGACCATCCCACTCTGAGGCTGTCAAGGAAAGCAAAATCATGGAGGTTTGTTTGGGCTCAAAATAGCCCTGAGGAGATGGTGATGTTTGTTTCTCAGAACTGTCGCTGCTCCATGGAGTCACTGCTAGATCTCAAAACACAGTAGGATTACAGAGACAGCTCTGCTATTCTTAAACTTTCCACACCTCTGGTTTGGCACAGGGGAGTTGCAGTACCCTCCACATGATGCTGGGACAAAATGTACATTCGTAAACATGGAGCAATCAACGCCAGCTTGAGACTGCTGAAAAATGGTGACAGCCCCATACTTCTAGAGATTTGTTAGTATAGTATATTAGACTAACACCAATTTCTCTAGATAGCTTTTCCTCAAGCAGAACACGGGCATCCACTCCTGTACCTATACAACACAGGCTCTCTTTGAGACAAAATATATCTTTCATTCTATGCAACACAGAGCAGTTAAGTTACCTGCAGCCTTGTCCATAGCTGATTTCAGACCACCTGGGCTAGAGGAGAGCTGATAGAATTTCTTCAAACTTGGATGGAAAATACTACTACCCTGACCAGCAGCAATTTCCGTATAGGTTGCCCAGACACTGGTGGCTTCTCAAGGCAGGACACAACAGGGATCCACAAGCTTTCCCTGCTGCCTACATCATAACCAAATCCCTCTAGCTGGGAGTCAATATTGTCCAAGAAAAATGAGCCAATAAAGTTTTCATCCTGCCTTTCGAAACACTGTTGATTAAGCAATGCTATCACCTCATAAAGTACTAGGATCTGGGTAACATAATTCATGATGAGTAGAGATAGCTGAGCTTCATTTGAAATTATCTTATTTCTAGACAATCAGGTTTTTGATTACAGCTATGCCCGAAGCTGTCCATTCTCTTTCCTCTGGATGCTTGGCCACCTAAAACAATCATTTACTCTTGATCATGTTTCTGTTGCTGAACAAACACCAGTCTGGTGTTTAATTTATGAGCAAAAATGCTGCAGGATGTGAAGATGCATGAAACAGGAACATGAAAATCAACAAGATATCATTTCCCCAATAATATGTAGTCCTGCAGGTGAAAACTTGCATCAATTAGGCCCAATTTAGCTGCAGTAACTTGTCTCACCACCATTTCATAACTCTGCATTCCAAAAAATTAACAGGAAGACTGGTTTTAGTGGTGTCTCCTATTCCATAATTAAAATACATTTTCCCTTTCTGTGTTCCAGAGCACTAACAGTATTTTTCCACATTATACAAAATTCTTCTTCAAGTCCTTGGTCTAAAAATCAAAATTAGATCTTCTACAATGTTACAAAATTATAGCTCCTTCACTCTTCCCATAAGCCCCCTACTCATTCTCTGGTCAAGCCTTTAGTAAAACACACTGTAAGCATTGAACCCATATGTGGAGAAGTGGTCAAAATCTTCTAAAAGGAGCAAAAGGAGAACTCTGTGGAAATTTATGAGACTGAAGGGGATTCAAGGGTAGCAAAATTTGAGAGGTAGCAAAATTTTTATCCTAAAGTTTGCATTTGTATCTTGAAAGTGGTAATAATGCATAACAGATGAAGTTAAATTCAGTTGAGGATCCCAGGATATGTTGTTCCGTTTGCAGCTTAGCTCTAGGAGCTACACAGCACAAATAACATTTCTTCTGCAAAAGGAAAAGCTGAAACAAATGTCAGAGACTTTTTCTTTTCTTTTCCCAAATGCCAATTATTGACTTTAAACAAACAATACCTGTCAGAGAGGAGTTGGTCCATGTGCAACTTCCTTATGTTAGATGTAGTGGCCATACTTTCTCCATACTATGACTGCAAATACTGGCTTGCACCCACCCTAGACCCGCCTTAGAAATATTGACTGAAAAACAAAGAAAATATTGTGTGAAAAAAACCCTGAGGTTTCAGAAGTGAATTAGGATTCAGACACAAATTTTCATGACCAGACCTGGGAGTAGTGGGGACTGGAAAGAAGTATCTCTTTCGTTTTTGTGTTTTCAGAATAATTTGGAAGTGCTAATAACGTAACTATAACTGAAATTCTGTGTCTGTTGTTGTCTCCTCTGACTATTCATCCTTCCTCTAGACAACATATAAATTTTCTTTATCTCCTATGGTTGTCATTTGAAATAATACAACATGAAAGTTTGTTTCTTGTGCTTTATTATCATTAGTATCAAATGACCTGGCCTAAGCAGTTATTTCTTTTAAAATCCTTTTTTCCTGCATTCAGATTACCTTCTTTTTCTTTCTTTTTTAGCATTCTCCCACAGTTTCAATTTTGCATTCAAGCCTCCTTCTAAGTACATTTCATGAGACTGCTCAAAGAGATTTGCCTCTTAAACCAAATAGGAAGATATATTAATACTTGGGCAATACAGTGCCATTTCCTCTAATATGTAAACTTGTTCACACTGATTTCCCAAGCTAAGAAAATAGATGTTCAGAAATTGATAACAGTGAGGCAGAAGTGCTGCAGCAAAGATGTGGCAGCCAGGGACCTCACAGGTAGCGTACCAGTGTGTGGCTGTATTAGCAGGGACTCAGAGATGCAACACAGAAGCTTCACAAGAGAATGAATTATTTATTAATTTACAATACCATTTATATATCCTAGTTCCATAAAACCATCGGACAGTGTTCACACTTGTCCTGGGGTGACTGGCTAAAGCCCTAGACACCCACTTCAGACTATTTGTCCAACGTACTAAAAACAGAACTTAACAAAAACACCAGATGTGAATGTTATTTACAAAACGTATCTTACTGTTTTCATAACTTGCGTGGTAAAAGAAAAATTCTCACAGAATTAATGCAAGAAGCTGAGAAATTCTCCTGCTAGCAGCATTCCAGTATCCACACCAGTGGGATGCTAAAGTGGTGTACGAAGAAACTCTGTGAAGCACAGGCTGCAGGGAAAGCAGCACAAGCCCCACTGTAGCCTGGCAAAGTCCGGAGTGGGACAGGGAAAGGGCTCGGAAAGAGAGATGTGGAAGATGAGCAAAGCCGAATCCATGAAAGATTTTAAAACTGGGAAACTGCCTTAGATTAGCACTGCTAAGCAGCACGGGGAGCGTTCATGACACTGGCTGCTAAACCCTTACCTGAAGTGCTCAGAAAGTTGGTTTCCCTAATCTTTCTCTGAGTAAGGAAAAAAAGGTTTCCTCAGAGAAAAAGGGACAGAAGACTCTGGTGTGCCCCAAGGAAGAGCCTGTTTCCCTCCCTCTGTTGCCTCAAGTGTCCAGAGACGACTCGTCTCCAAACTGGAACGCCCGGGTAAGACACTCAAAGTTAGGACAGAGAAATTCCCTGTCTTGACTGAACATCTAAAGAGCTGGGTCTCACAGACTGCTGCAGAGAGAGGGGTATCTTCAACAGAAAGATTAAAGAGTGCCATAACGTGGAAATGTCACATCGACTCCAAATCTATCTTGTTTTGAGTCTATTTACTTTAACACTCTCCAGTCCACGGCTCACAATGTAATGTTCACTCACAGAGCAGGCTCAGAAAAAAGACCCCACTCTGGCATGGTTCAGACCTTGCTTCAATACATGTTGCTACAAGGGTTTTTTCCCATAGGAGGTGTCCTATATTTTTCGCTGAATTTCACAATGAAGAGTAAATTTTTCTGAAAATTTGACAGAATGAACCATCTTGTCAAAAAATTTATTTCAAATTTCTGAATCTTAATTGATTTCATTTGTTGAATATTTCATGAGTTTCTATTCTGATTTTGGGGGGTTTAGCAAACATCAGAGCATTTTTCATTTATACAAAGATAAGGAAATCTAGTTCGGCATCTTCTCCCCTCCCTTTTTCTCTTACAGTTTGAAGGTTTTTCAAGGGAAGCAAATGAGAAATAATCCTGTAATTTTCAGCAATACGTTTCTGTAACTAATTTTCTGTAACTGGTGGGAAACAGGTTGGAAATAAGTGTGGGGAAAATGGAAGAAGAAAATAACATGAGGTTGTTCCCTTTAGCAAGAGCCAACACCAATAGGAGCTGATGCTTCTTTATTTCCAGCTCATCTTCTGTTAAATTTTGTCTGAGCTTGTACCATTATTAAATCCCCCTCTGGAGCAAATACTGGGTTGACCTGCATGAGGAACTTTAGACAGTTGCCCTTTTCATGACACTGAAATACCTGGCTGAAAGCTCAAAGAGATCTATAAGACGTCTTCAAATAAAGTCGATAGATTTTGCATCAGGCCCAAAATGTTGTTCTAGTTCAAAACAAATGACTGAAAATAGCCCCAAGAGCGTCTGTGTTTTTTGCCTGTCAATGATTCCCACATGAAATATGCTCAAATTACAAGTAAAACAATATAGCTCTTCCTTTCTGACATAAAATCTCTGCCTGTCATCTGAAGTAATTTTATGTACTTTCTATAACCATGAAAGTTTAGGAGATCAAACTGGGTCATGCTGGTAAAAACGCAAAGTTTCATCACCAGCGTGGTATTTCTGCAATATTCAACTCTTGAAGGAAGGAAAGGAAGAGGTACATATTACAGTCCTCCCTTTCATCTGTTGTCATGAAATCTCTACATGAATGACTGAACAGGTGATTGTGAGTGTCTTACATTCTACACAGACACCGGGGAAGTGTGAGACCAGCAGAAATGAGGAGGCCAGCAAATAGTACCCACCAAACCTAGCTCTTTCTCCTGGCCTAGGAGCAGTGAAATAAGATATAAGATGACCCATTCCATCACAATGTTTGTGCTTGCAAAATGAAGGCTCTGCAAACTGCAGCAGCAATCTGTGAGGCACTGTGAGTTTAGTCCTTTCAGCAAAGATTTATCAGAATGCCATACATCAAGTGACTTGGGGAAATTAGAATAGGTGATGGTAAATGAAAATTAAAGAGAGGAGATGGAAAGAAATATGGTAACAGAGAGGAGGAGTTCAAAGGAAAATCTAGCCTATGATTAATAAATTCTGCTGGTTTCAGTTGTCAGCACATACTACACGAAAATCTCTCTTTAGCAAAGAATTATGGGCAGCTGTAACTGAAGTAATATTGTCTTTGCCAGGCTGATGGCCTTGGAAGGGTGCTCTCCTAGGAAATAGCATACATTAGCAGAGATTTTATTTTGGAAGAACATAAAGATTAAAACATTTTTCTCCCCTTTTATGTTTCAGCTACCTACCAACAAAGATTTCTGCAGGATTATAAATTTTATCCTAAGAGAGCTTTATAAAGAGCTTGTGGAAGCCCATTTCCATGTGTGACCAGCATTTGATGTCTAAAGTTTACACAAAAAATGCCAGTGAAAGATGTCTGTAAAGACAGCTTCAATCAATAACGTTACCATGATTGATTTTCACTTGCCTTTCATCCCATGTATAAGTAGCCTACACCCATTCACCTGGGTTCTTGTGAAAGAAAAACCAAGTGCTACAACCTCTTCTCCCTATGATTATTGTTATACTGGAGATTTGATACCTCAAGTAGTCAGCATGACCAACATTCTGTGTTTTGCCAAGCAGTGAGCTGATGCATTCCTCTCTCCCAGGGCTGAGCAGCAGGTTCCTAACCTCATGCTGCTGGAAGATATACTGAAACAAAAGGCTTTTCTGTCTTTGCTGACTTTCCTGTTTTGCAGATAACTCACTGGAGGAAAGAAGAAAGGGATGTGGAATTAAGCATATAGGCTGAATGGACAGCAACTTTTGTTTCTTATAAACCTTTATCTTTGATAAGTGCAGATATTTTTAATCCTGGAGTTCAAAACAGACCTAGAACTTTCATAGATTAAAGCAGTCAATTAAAATAGATGTGCAGTACGTAATGTATTTCCCTTTGCCTCAGATGAAAGGTCTTAGTCTATCCTTTGTACAGTGCTCAGGGCACTTCAGGGTCTTTGAAAGTTCTCCATCAATCTTTTCTGACAGGTCCCACGGCTGCTGGTGAATCATCCTTGTTAGATAAGACCAGAATCTTTATATGAATTTTAATTATTGCTTTTGGCATTTAGGCACTGCACAAATACCTAAATTGGGAATACAGTCAGGCTACACACATGCTGGGGCACCAAACCCACGGTGTTAGGTCAGGGACATTTTCATTTAACCTTCAAGGAATCTGGATTTTTTCCACTCAAATTATATTTCTATACCTTCTCTCCAGATAAGTCTGATCATTCACCCATCCCTTTTCCCTACTCCCTGCCCCACTGTCAGGGATTAACTGAAATTGTACCAAGCAGAAGCAGAGTGGAAAGTGCTACAGTGATAAGAAAGGCAGTTTTCTCAGTAGTTTGCACAGTTCAAAGGTATATTTTGTGGCAACTAGAAGGCAACCCATCCATTCATTGTAAACTAATGCACTAGTCTGGCTTGAAATATCTTTTATGTGCTCCTTTTCAGTCTCCAGAAAAAATACAGAAAAAAATAGCATGAAGTTTTCATAGGTGTTCATTTTGATTAATATCTCTAGGTGGGGGGGAAAGGAATCATTTGTCTCACTCTCCATTATTTTCAGATTGACTTGCTATGAAAGGGAGGCTTAAGCTGTGATACTTACTGTCCATCTGCCCATTCATCTGCTCAGCTGTCTGTCAGTCCCTCCTTCTCAGTGGCTTTTGAGCTCACTGGCCACTTTCAGTCAAATTTGACAAATGGCATCAAAAAATCAGTAGTAGGTACCAAATTGGAGCACCCACTGATGAGGGGATGGCAGCAGCCAGCTGGCCAACAAGCATGTGAATATTGCCTGGCCAGCCAGTGAGCGAGGGACACTTTACACAGGCCAACAGGCAGGACAGACTGGGGACATTGCTCTGGTGGTGTGTAAGACATCTGTGCCCCTTCAGCCACTAATGTTAGCGTGACAAATCCATTCTGTAACTGGCTGGTTACTTGGTACATGGCTGTACACAACACCTGCCTTGCTATGAAGCATGAGAGGTTTGCTGCTGGGGAGGAGGGACAGTGTCTGCTCTATGTCCTACACTCGGTTAAGCTTAGGAGAGCAGCTGCTCTGCACCCACTCTGCCAAAATGCTGTGCATGGGCAGAGCAGAGGAAAGCTGCCTTTGCCTCGAAAGACAGGAGAGATTCCACTTTCCCTGGAAGCAACCAAGCTCCCTTCTGGTGGAGGACTCCCCACACACACACAGGGATGAGGCAGGCAGGGAGAGCAAGCCAGAGAGGCAGAGGCAGGAACTGGAAGAGTCCTAGGCAGAGCAGGGAGACAGTAAACAGGCAGCTACTATACATGGGGATAAAGGCATGTCCTCAGGACCCAGAGGAAGAACTCTGAGGCATTTGTTGCACTAAACTGCTGGTGCATCACAGTCATTCAGCCTCTGGCCCAGGAACAACCTGGAGGTGAAGATCTATCTCACAAAGGCACAGCAGTACTTGACTGTGCATCCCCCTCCTATTCATATTCTGATTCAGCCTGAGCTTTCTCTAGTTTAAAATGTTCTGTGTTGCAGTGTGTGTTCCAGTAAAACCTTTTTCCTGTTGTTCAAAGGCCATCTGGTGCTGCTAACATGCTTGGTTCAAATTAATTGCTTAGGCAGAGTCACCTCAAGGCTCTGGCTGGCTCTGAGTGCCATGACTTTGTCCAGCTTCTTCTGATGTTAATTCCTACTTTCCTCATGCATCACCCTACCTGCTGGCCAGGGTTTGAAACATCAGATAAGGTCCTTGCTTTCTACTGGATGTAGCAGGAGATATGGGGAGAGGAATATGTGACGGGAGTGGCTGGCATTATCTTCTCTCATTTTTTATGTCATCTTCCCCTTTGCATTCCCCTTGAGTCCCAACTGCCTTCCAAGTCAAAATGCCAGCCTGCACAATGATTCCAGCTACTCCAACCTGGTTATCAAAACTCCCAGAAATGTCTGGAAGCATCTACATAATATATGCACATTGTCAGCAGAGACCCTTGTAACCACACAGAATTTGGAAAATAAAAGAAAATAAAAAATTTAGGGCAGAAATTATATGGGGCACAGCTACACAGATTTATAGGTAGGAGGGGTTTGTTTTATTTATAGTTATGTAATTAGTTTCTAATTATTTTAATTATTTTTTACATATTTATATTTGTGTTTATATATTTATTTTTATTGAGAAATAAGAACTTGGTTTTGCTGTTCCTGTTCTTTTGACACGAAAATTGTTGGCAAGATGTTGCAAGCAGCCAGGGTGGGGAGAGGGTGTAGCTTTCTATAAAAAAGCTATCTATAGGAGGAAGCCAGAATAGGAAACTAAAATAGTGGACCATCAATAAAAAAGGAGACTTCAACTACTGAAGGAACAGGAAGAGATGGAAAGACAAATTGAGGGGACAACAAATCAGAAGAATTGGCAAATTGAAAAAAAAATGCAACTACAATAAAAGTGTAATGTTATACCATTCCACTGGGGGAAAAAAGATGGAAATCATAATAGGAGACCAAAATAACTGTATTAGGAACTTTCTAAGCATCTGAAGATATTGATTGACTCATATGGAAGAGTAAATAACTTGCTAAAAAGCTTAAGGAGACATAGATCATATCATCTTTTCTTCTGTATTTGTAATAAATAGGGGTTGCGCATGCAGTTAATTTTGATAAGAGAGTAGGCATACACACTAAAACAGGTTTTGAAATGGTTTTGAAAGTATTAAAAAGAACCAAACCAGATTTGTTCAGCACGGCACAGGCTGTTCAAATCCACTCCTGTTTGAAGTGCTACCCAAACTGATGTTAGCAGATATGCTACAGAAAATGTGGGAGCTGCAGTAAGCACTGATTTGGGGTTTTTTTCCGCAGTACAATGGTCCCATCAAAGCATCAAGAGCCCTGCGGTATTAACAGGGCTGACACACCCAAACATAGTGGAAGTCATTGTTTTGCCCTCCTCGGTGCTATTTAGGACACGTGTCTGGAGCCTGTTTTCTAGGAGGAAAGGGAGAATGATAACAGACTTGAAAAATACAGCTTGGGAGAAAAGGCTGGAGGAGCTTCCTCACCCTAGGAAAGAGAAGGGGAAGGAAAGCACACTAATTCTCTTCTAATGTTTGAAGAGCTTCTGTAAAGAAAACTTTTGCAGTTTCTTTCAGATTTACTGGGGATATGACAGGAAGCAACTAATTGGATTTAAAACAAAGGAGATTAGGGTTAGCTGCTGCAAAACTGTTTTTAATGATAAATAGAGTTTTACACTGGACTACACACATCAAAAAAATATATATACATACATACATACACATATATACACATACAGCAGCATTGAGGAATTTTCTCCTTCAGAGATTTTAAGACTGATTAGACTGAAATTTGTTAGGGACAGTGTCTGTATTTTTGACCACATTTTTGCAATGGCATGGACTAAATGACTTCGTAAAGCCTTTCTATCTCATGATTTTTTTTATTTACATGCAATGATTAGGTACAGGATTTTTCTTGAGAATCAAATTGTGGCATTTTCACTAACTTTATTTAAACTGGGATTGGTTTATACACTGTATGATGGCCACACTTCAAGGACTCTTGAGAGAGATGAAATGAAGAGGTTGTGCAAACAAGGTGTCCATCTGAATCACTGAGATTTTTTTTAACAAGATCTTAACATCTGACAATACTCAGCAGAAAGAAAAGTTTTGAAAAAGTCTGGCTTCTAAGGTGAGGTTCAGCAACAGTGAAGTACTTTGTGCCTTGATTTACACATGCATCCCCTTGGAAATGACATTTTGGACTCAAATCACAAATTGCAAATTTTATGGTAAAGACATAGAACACTGTTTTACAGCATTTCTGTGACTATTGCTTCTCTGAGGGAGTTGTTTATTCATTATTCTTCTTATGCTGGCCTGGTAAACATCATTTAAAGCTGATTGTTCTTGATGCAAAAGCAAAAACTCCCTTGGATACAGAGAGTTCTCTCTAATGCCTTCTCTACTAACAGTTAAATAGAGTAACTTGTTCTTCAGATTCAGGGCTCTTAATTTCCCAGGCTGTGGCACACCAGGTCTAATTGTATCAGTCACAAGGCAGGAGGTTCCCTGGTGGAAGGTAACTCAGTGTGACTGACGAGAGCAGCTTGGATGTGGGAGTGCACCCCTCAAACATGCCTCCCTATCAGGCACATCGATTTCGCTATCAGGCACATTTCAACCCAAAGCTTCCTTCCATCCTGGGTAGTCCTGGTGTTATCTTGTCTTCAGCACTAGGAATTGAATTAGTGATTGCTGGAGGCTCAGGCTACAACAGTGTTTATACTCACATAAGGAACCAACCTCACTACACTGAGCAGTGTATCAATACCTCTTCTGGTATTTTTGATTGCATCTCCTCTCTAATGCTCCCTATCAAACTTTTGGGCTTGTCATAGGTTGATGGTCACACAATCCGTATCACACTAGTGTCAGAAATAAACCTGAAGTGCAGTAATTATCCTTGTTCCTCATAAAAAGGAATTTAGTTGGGAAATGGAGGAAATGGGCTATTTATTAAAAAACAAACAAACAGAAATGAAAAAAAAGAAAGTAAAGTTGAGATCTGGGTTTCCTAAAGTTTTGAAGTTGTTCCGAAATATTGCTCTGGCACAATTTCCAAATGCCATAAAACACTGAAGAGCTAGAGACAGATGAAATTAAGGAGATTATGTTCTCAGAAATATACAGTCTATTCATTTCAGTGTGCTGGGACAAACTAAATGAGCAGACAGACCATTTACTGAAGGATGTGTTCTGCTTTTGCTTCTTTCTTGTGTACTTCATTGCTTTAAATTACTGAAGTTGTTGGCTCTTCACATTTTACTTTCCTAGAAAACCATAAATTAGTCTAGAAAATGCATTTCCTTCAACTTTAGTTTTGGTACATTAACCAGTACAACCCTTTCAATGTTTTCTAATCTTCACAGTTAAATACAGTAAAGCCATGTACAGCAGTCCATAAAATATTGTGTTGAGTTTTCAACACAGTGAAGCATAAGTCACAATTCCCAAAAGGATGGAATCAGTAATACAAGCAAGAGAAAAATAGTCCCTATTAAAACACAAACTGCGTGTACCAGTAGTTCAGAGGAAACAGTGGAACAGGCTTCTGTCATCAGCATCACTGCATCTTCAGTCAGCCGTGTCTTTTGTGGGCTAAGTGCTCACTGAATATTTAAAAGTTATGCTAAAACATTTAATAAATAATGCACTAAAGATCTGATGATCTGTCAACGCCAACTACATCGGAAAATGTTAAGAAAAGGTAAGTGCTTTTACCACAGATTGCCCTCTCCACCAGTTTGTTATTTGCACTCCATGAATAATTTGTGATTCTAAAAGTAATATTAAAATCTTTTTCCCAAGAGTGTCTACACATATTGCACTGTACTGCTAGGTTCTGCAACATGAAATATTTAAATAATTTGAATATTTTCTGCGAGGCAGGAGAAGAGGCATTAGCAGTGGGGGAAAGTACAGAATGTGTAAAATATTTCATAGCTTGCTAAGACTGTGCAAAGTACAGCAAACAGAACAATGTAACATCAATACTGAAGTAGAAAGGTAACTTACTAAAAGGCCATTTCCTTGTGCTCTCACTGGGTTTGTTGCTCTTTTTTTCTTTCTCAAGTTTTTTTCTGGTTTTATTCTTATAAATTCTCTCTGTCTACAGATCTAATTCTTTCAGATAATAGGCTGCACTGCTCAAGATGAAAATGCATCAGTCAATAGAGAAGTTGCCACTGGTTTCAGTGGAGATGCCATGTTTCACCAACTCTGTACAAAGATTTACAAGACTAGTTATCTTCCAGCAGCACTGATTTTCGCTGAACAGCCAGTACTGAGGAAGGGCACTGGTCTTCCTGCTTGGAAACCAGATGACACTGTGTATTTTTTTGATATTTCAGTGTGAAAATTCCCACAGTTTTCAAAACATCTTTTCCTTAAGTACTTTGGCTCTAAAGACCTTGTACCACCACGAGTCCTGGCATGGTCAGTTGAAACTTGGCAATGTTACAAGGTTTAGCAGTTTGGATTACTTAACACCAAAAGCTTCCTGTAGAGTGATTAAACACTTAGGGGAACTGATAACCCCTAGATAACCTCTTCATTAGGCTTCCAAGGGATGTTTGTAAAACTTACAGAACTACAAGATGTTATACCACAGATAATGTAGGTGCATCTTCACAGGTGCTACTAAGTCACAAAAATCTGGTCCAGTCTGGTGAAGGATTTCTATGACCAGAAGCCAACATACTAACCAGTCTTTCCAAACATCACCTGCCAGAAGTTCACCACATTGTAACAGGACACTTCCTCATCCTTCTGAATGAATTGATGTGGGTAATGAGAAAGACAGAGAAGTTCATTAGCAACTCAGATAAAAGGCTTGGATCAGAGACCTTTTTGCTTTTCCATTTAAACACTTATTTCCCTTCTGCAGCCCTTTGTTTGGCTCTGTAGGCAGTAAAGTCCTCAGGGCAGATCAGCAACACTCTTTTATGACACACATTTACAATGCTTCACACAATGGGACCTTAATGTACTAATAAAGGACACCCAAATGGTAAATCTGTCACCTTTCTGAAAATACATTGCTCATTAAAAATGATGCAGAAAAAAATCATTACGCACGTGATACATGCTTGACTGCTGAGTTGAACTGGTGCTTGGGTCTATTCCTAATGTTTTCATGAGGTGAGGGCTCTTCTATTTCTCCCTCCTGTTCCCTCCCTTATGAGAACAGAGATAATATTTTGATTCCGGGCATTGTTTCCCTCCTAGGCCTCCATTTAGTGCTTAACCACGTATTCTTTTGTGATTTTATTAATAAGATGTCAGGGGATACTTATCAAAACTTTAAGTTTGTGTGTGTGTGTGTGTGTGTGTGTGTGTATGCATACACACGGCTACACATTAAAAAGGTGGATCTGCAGAGTGATTTGTTCTGACAGCTGTGTTGTCAAGCTACCGAAGAAATGCCAAAGAAAGATGTAAGCTGTGCTGAATGAATGAGATCATGCTGTAAGACATCTCCAGGAGCTTTTAAAGAACACAGCTGACAGAATACATCAAAAATTGTGATGAACTAAAATAAAAGGGAGAGCAAGGCTACACAAAGCAACAGCAATCCTCAAGGATGAAGGCCCTTCTGAGAGGCAATTGTCACCCAGTTTAGACAGGGAACCCACCAGAAATGGCTGCTGTCCCATGGGATTCTGTGTTCAAGCCAAGGCCTCCCACCCTTCCCTTCTGCACAGTGAGTTTCCCATTGAAGTTGCATTGATCCAGTGCTCATCTCTTACTCCATGTGAGGTCATGAACTGAGTGTTGTACTCCTCTTGCATCTTCCAGCCTGAGTTTTCCTTCTTGCACAACATTATTAGTGACAGTGGTAATTGGACAGCAGATACTCAAACTGAAAGAGTAGAGAACAGGGGGAAAGCAGGAGATTAACTCTTCCTAAAATGTACAAACATTTCCAGAGAAAAATCTGGGGTTGTTGTAAGACAAACGTGACCTCAAATCTAAGTTTCCAAATGGACAACTGTAAAGACCCCTTAGGGAAAAGAGAGGTTAAATGGTTTGCAGCTGCGACAGCACCCCAGATGTGACAGGAGAGGCAGCAAGCACTGGCCACAAGTTCCCAACTAAGACTAGCTTTGCCACAATCCATAGTTCAGCCATTTTCTTTACTGGAAGAGAAGGATTGAAGCAGGAGCTTTGCAGCCAAAATTGCAGCCAGTGGTATTTGGTAAGGCAGCACATCCAATACAGCAGAGAGAGCAAAGGCATTTTGGGGACAGTGACATTTAAGAGCAGCAAAGAGATGATGGCAGCAACAGAGAGTATAGGCAGACTATTAAAGAACCATTGTCAGATTAAATATCATACTTTCTAAAAAATTGCTCTACCTGTGTTATAAAGAGATTATTAAAATCAAAATAGTTTAAAGAGCCTAATTTACTCTCCTCAGTCTAAGGTGTTTACTTCCTGCATTGATCCCATTTTGCACTATTAAACTAGTTAAACCATTTCACTTTTAAGGCTAGTTTCTTGCTGATTTTATTTTGGACTCTAATTCTATCTTATTACAAATTGCAATAAAGCCTCAAGGCTTCCCAATAGGTCATGGGAGTCTTGTACAGAGAGCTATACAGATGTAATAAAGAGCAGCCCACAAGTACAGATGAAAACAGGCTTCTACAGATGAAACAAAGGGGCAAGAGAAAGACTGGGACTGCAGGAAGGCATTGGTGATAATAACATGAATATTACACTGTATGTAACCATACATATTGTAATTACCTTATATTGTGATTATTGTATATTTATTAAAAATATTTATTGCCTGTTTATCACATCTAGCCTATTGTTAGTTGTAATTAAAATCCACTATTTTCAGCTGTCAGTCACAAGACTCTACCTCCAAGATATATTTCATCTTAGAATGTAGTAACACCAAGAACGCTCCAGAGGTAGACTCTTTACACTAGTTGTTTCTCCAGGACAAGTCACATGCTATAAAAATGCTTCACAACTTGCACTGAAGAGATTTATTTCTTTTTGCTTCTCTTTTCAAAACAATTTATGTTTTATTTTTACAAGACTTAGAATTGGAGATTTAGGTACAAAAACACTTCTCCAGCACTGAAGTTCATCCTCTCAGTGGTACTTTCTTACTCAATACACAGAACTAGCATTCTCCCTTTGACCACTGAGATACGTACATCCTGCTATACTCCTGAAAGCCTTTATTGCTTCAAAATCGGCATAAGAGGACTCTGATTCAACTGACATGTGACATGCCCCTTGGTTTCTGCTGCTGCACTGCATCTTCTGTCATCACATCTGCTACTATTTCCCCTTTCAAGACTTCAGGGATGGGTTGGACCAGTTCTTTTTTTTTATCCTAAAACTCTTTTCTGTTCTTTTAAACAAGAAAAACAGTTCATCCATCATCTTAATTGAAAGGTTTTTCTCTTACTTATGGATGTGAAAGTCTCAGTTGCAGTTGGAGCCATTTTCCATACCTAACTTGTTCATAAATGATTGCTATGCTTCAGTAAGATGTTAAAGTCTCCTGTCAGCTTTTGATGCCTACTTGGCATTCTTCAGTGCAGGAAGGATCTTTACTGGAGTTTATACCAATCTATAGATCAAAATAATACAGGATAAAAACAACTAAAAATACTTATATGTCGCACATTTCTGGCTGTTGATTTAAGCCAGAAATAACAGTGATAAAATTTTGGGTCTCTTGATCCCTAACTTCTACCTCCAAGGCATATTCCATAATCATATTTTTATAATATCAAGAATATTAATGAATCTGTTTAGAAAGTTTAAAGCAGAGACGTGAGTGACAGGTCAGATAAGAAAGGATGAATACTAGAGATGAATACTGAAAGTAAAAATCCTGACACTACTGACGTGCCATAAAAGTTAGCAGTACTTTTACAGCAATATATTTAAAGCAACACAAAAACAATTTTAGTAACTGTATGGCAAGTATTTCAGGTTTTATGAAAAATAGCACACACCTGGACAAACTGGATTCCCAAACTTTGGTAGCATTGACATTTCATGTGTGCATAATCTAGAGCAGCACCAAGTCTTCACAGAGCTCACCCCAGCAAAATTAATTAATTACCATCTCTGAGATTATCATATTGATGTGTTTCACAATTTTTCTCCTTTTAACATCAGTAGATTATGCATTAAATCCAGAAAATATTGAACAGGGTTCAAACCTTCCCTCCTTCCTCTCCACACAGTTAAGAATAAGTTAGGAAACACAAGTCTAATTATTCTGCTGCATGAGACAGTAAGCCTAGAAACAATTTACTGAAAATAAGAGCTCCAGCCATAGCTTCAAAGAAGAATAAAAAGCAACTAAGTACCATAACAAGTTGCCTATTTTCCTAATGTACGCACTAATTTCTATCTCTCCAGATTTCAACCATCAGTATGAACTAAAAGAATTTCTCACTGATTCTTCTGTTGTTTCTCCATCTTCACAAATAGGTTAGCTTGAGAGGGAATGAAGAGTTGACTACTTTCCATTCAAAGGTTAAAAGATAGATGTTTCAGAAAACGTACTTTAGCTGAGTGCCCGTGGTAACACTCTCATGGTACTGTGTCCCATAAAGTGGTGTTTCTCCCTGAACATGCCTGCATCATGGGTACATGGAACAGGCAGAAACACGTGGGGATGTGGTTTAGTGGTGGACTTGGCAGTGCTGGGCTAATGGTTGGACTTGATGATCTTAGTGGTCTTCTCCATCCTTAACAATACTATGGTTCTACGGGAGGGTTGGAAGAAATCACAGCACTATAATTAATACCACTGTCTGCTTGCCACCTGCCAAATAGAAGATTTGACAGTGTTGTTGCTGGGAGGATAGCTCATAATATACGTTGGTGTATGTGGTAATAGCACAGAAAATGTTTTGGTGTGCTAGACTTCTAGACTAGCTAAAACTATAATGAGAAGAAATAACTTGTTGTGCATGAACTCCTTCTAGTATCGGGAAGCACTGCAAAATGCTAGGTACCAATAAAATATTTATGTAGGAGAAAATATATTGCTGGCAATAGGAAAGTGAGCTTATTCACCTGGGTCAATAGTGGTAAGTATGATTACAGCACGTTTGCTTGGCTAGGTCCACAACATCCGGCACAAAATAATGATATTACAGTTGTTCTCACAAGTAGATATTTAATGAACTATGTCATGTAAGTAGTTTCAACCTATACACAAGAGAAAGATTCAAATAAAAAAATAGGTATTGTCTCCTACCAGTGTTTTAAATGCTTTGAAATTCACAGCATCTACTCTGACTGCAGGTGTAACAACCATCTGTTATAATTTGCTGAAGTATTTGACTGGTCACAAAAAAGAATCCTGAAAGAAGAAACAGACCTGAAGTATTTCATGCTGAGGCCACTTCATACTGAAGAGGTTTTAACCGCTACTCTTTTCTCTCCCTAGCTTCACCTCCGTGAGTTAGAGGAATGCATGAACCTCAGCGACTGACTTTGTGTGGCAGATTAGCCTTGGCTAAGGTCCAAATGCCCACCCAGCCAATCACTCAGCCCCTACCTCAGCGAGACAGGGAAGCAATAGGATGAGAAAATTTGGGGTTGGAGGCAGGGAGATTGCTTAGCTGTAATCTCGTCAGTTCTTAAATAAGCTGCAGTATCCAGTGCAGGTTGTCGTCTTACTCTGCTACTCCCCTGATGTCCTGACATCACCTGCTGATGTGAACGTGCACTATCTGCAATTCCCTTCAGCCTGCTGCCTTCTTGCTCTCCCCATCACAGTTACTGGGCAGGCAGTGCCCCAAGACAGAAGAGCAGGCACACAACTAATGCCTGATTTCCACACAGAAATACTTTTGTTTTACTTTTCTACACCATCTCCCGACAGGAGATCAGCACCCACAGACCTGCCTTCCCATTGCCACCTCATCCCTAGAGCTCTGCCATTTGCTCTGGACTCTCCTGATTCCCCCTCTTCACAGGGTTCCTCAGCACTATTTTTAAGGTCTTCACTTTAGCAGAAAACCCTCTACTGGAGGCATCCAAGAGCATCACAAGACCCTTGACCATTAATGCTGACTATTCCACAAAAGTACCAATTCAGTTCACACTCCTCCCTTTTACTTGCACTGACAAGTCACTACCCAGTAATGGCTTCAATCAGCTTCAGAGCACACATCAATAAGGGTTTAGGAGACACAGGTGTTTGAGCTCATCCTTGATCTTTTCTCTATCAGCACAAAGAGTGTTTGCATTGCTTTTTCCATGACCAACTTGTAAATATCACAGGTGATACAGGGAGGATGAAGAGATTATTAAAGTGTTGGAGAGAAGAAAAATAGGGGTGGAAAGAGGAAAGCAGATCTCCTAACATCTTTTTAAATGGACATAAAGATACAAGACTGAATGCTGCTGGTCTTAATCCTAGAATCCAGACCACATAAACACAAGCTAAGGCATCGTGGCTGAATAGTTGGCAATGAGCAGGCCACAGAAAGCAAATGCATCAGAGGATTTTGTTCCAGTCTGTAGCTGCTGCTGCAGTGATACATATGGGAAAAGGAAGAGAGGATTAGCTAATTGCTGACGTCAATACTCATTCAGTTATACAGTGGATTGGAAACTTACCCACCAAAAGTTTTTTCTTTTGAAAATGCAGAACTGTTGACCCAGAATTGCTGGGGGCAGATTGACATCTCTAGCTTAAAAGAAAATTTAAGAACAGTTATAAATTTTAAATATTTTTCTCTCAGATTTGTAATAAACACTAAAATGTTGATGGTTTACATTCAAATTGAAATAATTTCAGTTTATCAAATAAAAAGTTTTCATTGTCTGATTTGCAAAATATTATTTTGTTCCATTTCACAAACAAGTTATTTGTTTTCCACACCAGATGAACATTTTACTAAACAAAAATATTCTTTATTCAATAAAAAGGGGGAATTTTAAGGATTTGTCCCAATTATCATTCTGTGTTTCTCCTTTACTTTTCTAATTCTCAATGCTCTTGCTAGAGTAAAATGCAGACAAATCTACACTGGCTTGCTGTCCTTTCTCTGGATTGTTGTCAGAGCCTGCTTGCTTATTTCTAAGCTGCTGTGCTAGTTTTGCAGTGGAGGAAGGGAGAGCAGGACAAAATTTATAACAACATTCTCTTTGTGATGCTGTTCTCATAATGAACACAAATTGCTCTCATTTATCATCTTGTGATGTAATCATATAAAAGCCTTTCCCATCCTCATCCCTATAAGGTAACTGTTTTGCTGTATTGGATTATAATGACAAATGACAAAATCTTTTGCATGACTTCAACCATTCAAGTCTGAAGGGGTTGTTACTCTGCAGTGCCACTGTGCATTTCCAGTGGATGCCACCCGTGCTGAGGGCTGCAGGTGGGAGGGTACAGCACACCAGTAACTTGACTATGCAGTGCTGGCTCTTAGGGGGGGGAAACAAGAAAAACAAACCAACCAAAGCGCACAAACAAACAAACAAACCCAACTGTGGTCTTTAAGACAACTCAAAACATTTAAACACCACAGGGAGTAAATTGTGGTTACATCCAAATGGGGCGTAATTCCATGGATTCCGCTTTTGGATGTTTTATTCGATAAACAAAACTAGTTGGATTTCTCAATATATCGGTGTTCATAGGGTACAAAAAACCAGGGAGTTATCTGCAGGATTCACTTGCCTCTTGTCTTTTGGAACCTGATAAATCCATTCCATTCAGGGCTGCCAAAACATGCAGAGTTCCAGTAACAAGTGATGGAAGGAAAGGGTGCTCAGCAATGCAACATCATGTTTACCATTTCTCAGGAACCTACTGTGTTGTTATTTCGAGTAGAAGAGACAGAAATCTTCCCCAGTGCTCCAGGAGAAAACTTCACCGTTTCATGTTTCCCCAGAGTATGCCAGCAATTTAAAATTCGTGATGGACCATTTGCAAATAGTTAAGTACATAATTAATACACACTTTGAACTTAGAACATTTGGTCTGTAGAGCACAAAACTTGACACATGAATGAACTGCCCTTTTGGGAAAATCAAGGACAGCCATTTCCATAAGATATGAGCATCTGCACAAGTCCTCAACAAGCACCACAAAGAAGCTGAGGTATGGTTTTTTGTCTGTCTTCCACAAGTTTTCTTCTGGAGATTTTGATTGAGTACCGTGGACTCTTACCTCCTTACACATCAAGTGTAGAAGAGTTGAGTCAGCTTTCTAGTATCATTGTTTTCTTCATTTATACTGCCTGTTCTGTACATGATTAACTATTCAAATTACTTATAGACTGTACTGTTTTCTTTATTAAAATTAATAGCGATACATTTAAAATATATTTAATCTAAATCACATTGTAACACATACCTCCCATTGAAATAATTGAAATATATTGCAAAAAAATTATACATTTCTACTCTGCATTTCATTAAAGAATTTTGCAGGCTTAATCAACCTTGAATATAGCTTTGCTTCAGCTCTCCATAAGATTAAAATAAAATGGTAGCATACTACACAAATTCTAATATTGACCTAAAATCAGCTATCAGCTCTATTGAATTCAATGAATGTAATGGTGAGGGTATTGTGATTTTTTTTTATATTACTAGCTGGAGAGAGAAGTAGTTGACACAAAGAAAGTTGTTCTCTTGTCACCCAAGGAAGAAATATTATGTTTTAAAACTCCTGCTTATAACTTAGATGTTTCTCTTTCTATTAAAATGACAGTCCATCCCCTGCCCCAGCCCAAGTCATCTAGAGAAGTCTTGACAATTTGTGTCTAAATAATTCCTTAAATCACCAAATGGAGATTTTCCAGTTCAGCTAAGTATTTTATTGTTGAGCTTACATATACTTAATAAATATAAGTCTTATCAATACTCAAACTGGACCACCATGGCCATTGCTTAAATTCAGTACCAGAAAATTCTCCTTCTCTTAGCAGAGTCCTTTTATATACTTGAAGAGTGCCACAATCTCCATCCCAGTCTTCTCTGTAAATCAACCAAGTTTATTCCATTTTTCTGCTGAAGTCACATTTTCTACATGTCCTGTTTCTCTCTGCAGGCTCTCTCCTGCAGCTCTATGAAAGCCCGTGGATCCACAATGCCAACCTGCAACAAACTGTCAACAAATATTTGTCACATCACGAAAAAGCATAAAAAAATCACAGTGGAAATAATATCTGATTCAGCTATTCTTGCCCATAAGGGACAGATACAAAACCCTGCATAGAGGAGTATGTGAAGTACTTTATCAACATTAATTTTTAACTTACTTTTATTAATTCACTTTGATGGCAAATATTTAATTAGCTACTAGGAAGTAAAGGAGAGTTGGGATCCAAGAAGCATGTTTTTGGATGACTTTCCATTTCAGGGAGTTCACATTCTGCCTACTCCAGCTGTTGGCACTGCCAGGGATTTGTCAGGGATTCCAGGCTGTTCTCAGTACAGTACAGGACTCTCAGTGGGTACGAAGGGTTGGAAACAACTTACACATAAACAGAATCCACAAAACACTTTCAGATTTTCAGAACTCCACAGCACCTGTGGTGACAATGTCATGTTATTCCCTTGAAGCCATACACTTCTGTAGGAAATAAATGTATTCTAGCTATTACTCGAGGTCCTAATTGAATATTTAGAATCCAATACATTTAGTATTATTTTGCTAGCTGAGTTATGAAGGTACACTTAGCTGTGGATAAACCCTTTATCTTTGGCTGAAAGCTTTGTATAACAAATTATTTCCGAACTAATATATTTTCTTAAAATACATCTACTTTTTCAACAACTGACTTCAAGGCTGTCGCTTTTTCCTAATAAGTGATCATCTGACCTTCTTGCAGAGTTTTTCTTTTATTATAAGCAGTTTTTATGGTCATTTTTATGATTATAATGTATTCTTATCATAACATCAGGCAAATCATTGTCATTTTGTAGCGTAAGTACCCAATATTAAAATTAATTGGAGGCTGACAAAGCACATATTTTTACAAATCCCTCTACGGCCTGTGCAAAGCATCACAGTCATTTCTCAGATTCTGCCCATCTTCCTTCCTCCTTGCAGAAGATGGAGGGATGGAGGTTTTGCAGGGTATCTCAATTTTTGAGTCACAGCCACCCCGAGAGTTGCACTGATGATCTTTGCAAGAGATCACTAGCCCTGTGCTGGTCTTTTCTTTCGGTGTCAGTTGCTCTTCAGCCACCAGCCAGATCTGATGCAAAGCATGGTAAGGGTATCTTACAAAAAACCACATTTTTTAAAACCTGATACTGCTTCTTCCTCATCACCTAGGAGACATGGGCAGCCAAATTGTCACGTCTGCACAGGTCAGATGCTCTCACTCCTTACAGCTTTAATCCCTTTTGCCTTCTTAACTCCCTGGAGAAGGTCAAAATGAACTTTCCTGATCCCAGGCATGCAAAATTTCAAAATCTCATTAGTTTCATTGTTTCAGCACTTGGAAATTTTTACCCTTCTGTGCCTCTGGTGTCAGCAAGAAGTGTCCTGCGGGTTGCCCACAGCTTCAGGAGCTGACAGATCATCAAAGATATCCTTATAAAGGAATAACTGTGGCTCCCATGCCCCAGCCACATCTCAGTACAGCAGTTTTCAAATGTTCCATTATTCCAGCGTGCTGGAACTACCACAACAGCATTTTCAGTTTCAGTGAAAACAGTTCCTATGGCAGTTGATTTAGGTTTATATTTCGTAGTTTTATATTCATGATTCCTTACTAGTAGCTGGTTTTTCAGATACTCTTCTCAGCACCTTTGAAAGTAGGTTCCCATTTCTTTCACTACAACATCATTTGCTCTTATGATGATGGAGCACATGAATATGATTTCTGAGGCTTAGGTCTAGCTACATGTCAAAGGAATCAAAAAACAAGATGTTTCTTACGTGAATAAATACAACAGTGCAAAGTTATCGTGTAGTCCAAAGGAAAAACAGCTATTGGCTGAACTAATTAAGAAGGTTTGAAATAAGAAAACGCCTTTCCTCACCTCTTCTCAGCAAGCTACACTGTTCTGCTCAGCAATTCAAACAGCCGCACCATTATCTCATAAAATTACAGCTTCTCCTTTCATACCATTGCATGTAATCACTTGATGATGTGGAGCAGTTCCCAGGCAGAAGCACACAAAACTTAAATTTTTCATTATTTGCCTTCAGGCTAAAAAAAGAGACTGATAAATTATACAATTTGAAAAAATGGTTCTGTTTTTGCTGTTTTTCAGGAATATGGATCTTGTTTTGACATTTTAAGTTCAATGTGTGCGAGATATCATATGGAGTTGGCTGACTCAGTATTTTGGAGCTGCTTTGAAAAAAATGGTACCAAGTAGGAAAAAAGTACTTAAGAAGCAGGATTAGCATCAGAACTTTTAGGACTATTATAATCTTTTAGAAAAATCAGATTATTTAAATGTTTTTCTGGCTTTTGGGAAAAATTGCCCTAAAACGGCATCCTTATTTTTACAAGGAAAGACAATTTTGAGATCTAGTTCTAAATCTTGTTATTTACGGTTTAAAAAAATGATAAACCTAAAAACAAGACATTTTTTACTATTAAGCACTGGGAATAATGAACAAGTCAACTTTAATCCCTTTTTAAACATGGTGATCAGTGACAGAATCCAGAACAGCAGGAAGCTGAGTCAGGGGAGGTTTAGGTTAGATGTCAGAAAAAGGTTTTCCACTCAGAGGATGGTGAGGCACTGGAACAGCTCCCCAAGGAAGTGGTCACAGCACCAGCCTGACAGAGTTCAAAAGGTGTTTGGACAGTGCTCTCAGGCACATGGTGTGATTCCTGGGCCTGTCCTGAGGAGGGCCAGGAGCTGGACTTGATGATCCTTGTGGGCCCCTTCCAACTCAGCTTATTCTGTGATTCTATGATAACTCAAGAAGTAAGCTCTTTATGCACTCTTTTTTCAGGTGACAGCATGAGCTGGATTTCCTGTTCACTGTAGAACAGACCTGTATCACCATCATTAAATAGTCTCTTACTAGTATTGTCATAGTAAGCAATATTTCCACATGATCTGCACTGAGATGAACCAAGTTACCATAAAACCATGTATTTATATCACCGCACTGACAAAAATTATTGAAACCCATTCAAGTTAAGCTAGGAACAAAATCTTTGCCGTCGGAACTGAAAGCTGTGGTCTGAATTTCCTAGAATTTTATTAAATATCAGGAGGAAATGAGAAAAAGAACAGAAAAGTCAAAAGAGAAAAAATATAAGTAATATCTAGTATAGAGATATGAATCAAAACAGAAAAATTTTTCTCACAAAGATACAAACACTAAGTTGAACTGGAGTGAAGTACCTCTGTAGATAAAAAGAGAGATGGAGAGGAAAAACCAGTAACAGATAAAGGAAAAATAGGTAGAGAAAACAGAAACAGCTTCAGCCAGATACAGACACATCTATGCCCTCCTTGCCCTCCAAGAAAGGGCCAAGTCCTTGGGGGTGATTCTCCACACACTCCTACCATGTAAGAGCATTGGAAGGGAATCTTTGAAGCTCTCACTTGATGCTATAACCACCTAGCAGATACTTAAAGAATTGTCACTTACAGCCCAGGAAATCAGCTGTCTGACATCCTCTACATTTATCTGTGCAGCCTGTGAACATGTGACTGAAGTCAAGCAGGCAAGCCAATGCCTGAGCCTTGCCCAGAGAGACCTTGGTGTCATATCCTGTGCACAGGATATACCTGCCTGTGACACATCCTATACCTGCCACAGCTCTCTATGGGCATTCGCTCGTTCCCTAGTCCTGAAAAGTGGACGTCAACTCACTGCTTTTGCATTGCACCTCACTTCACACGTCCCAAGGATGATGATGAAAGAAAGTGCTTTTTCTGTTGCAAAAAATTATCAGTATCTGGTACTCCAGTTACTGCCAAAGTGCATGTTTTCAATACCTTCCCAAATCACTGAAGAACTACTTGACAAAGAAGTGCTACTACTAAAATGAATGGTGTGGAAGAGATTAATTGGTCACCAAACAGAGTGAGTGAAGCATTCACTAAATGATACAGAGGACTGGCCCTGTCTGAGAGGCACTGTAGATGAAACTGAAATAAGGTGTTTCCACTTATCTTAAGGACCTTTTACAGCACATCTTCAGCACCCTAGAGAAACCCTTATTACAGTTGACTGTGTTCCAGCTGCAGGATGGGATTTTGTGTGTTTATTCACACCTAGTTACTAAGAAAGGTGGAGTCTTTAAATTAACCAAAACCCACTTGCCTAATGTCTTCAGTTGGGTAGCCAAGGTTCCATAGATTAAAGCTAATATGTCTATATATTGGAATATTTTATTCCAGTTCTATAGTATCACCTCATTGTGAAAGTCTTAGTGTCATTTCGTGAGTACAATTTTTTCAATCTTCCTTTTTTTGAAATATTCACTTACCCCATCTCCTGAAATACCAGCTATAGGACCTACTAGGTGTTCCTGAACATTCACAAATAAAGGAAGGTGTAAGAAAATCAAACCACACAGATTTGGTTAGCTTTGTACAGGCCATGAGTGGTATTGTGTTGTAAGTCAAAATTGCACACCGCAATACTCAGAGAAATCTATAGAACAGAGCCAAAGCCATTATTTATGTTATTTCTTCACCCTAAGGATCAACTGTCTTTCCTGACAGATTTCCCTCCAGCCTGTTCTTAAAGGCAATCTGGCAGATTCCAGCATTCTCCTGGCAATCTATTTCAGCACTTCATTGCTTTGTTAAAAGAATATTTCTCATCCTGAAGTCAATTCTTCAACTTAGTATTCCCTGTCTTAGAAAAGAAACAGATGTAGAAAAGAATTTGATCTTCCTTCTTGTATTTCCTTTTTTTTTTTCCATTTTGAGTTGGAAACCTCTGGGAAGAGATTAAAAAAAAAAAAAAAAGATTGTAGAGAAGGAGAAATATACTGTAAATTCTATTACTTTATCTGATCAATCTCACATCTTACATGATTCCATCATTTATTTATATCCTTTTAAAATTATTTTTCCATTCATACACTTAATAAATTTAATACCAATACAAGCCACACCTCTGCAGTGGAGGCTGTGCCACCACAGGATGTTATTACTTCACATATCTGAGGGGTACTGCATTAGTTTATATACACCATAATGTGATGTTTGCTTTACCACAACACCATGACTCATGTTCATCTTGTGAACTTTAGTAACAAATAACTTCCTCTGCAGTGTTCTTGTATTGCTCTTACTCTCTGTTCTGCACCTGTATATGACTATCCCAACCTATGTTTGCATTTCTCTCTGTTAAAATGCATTCTACTTCTTTCTAAATCACTCCTCTAAAAAAAGAAAAAAGAAACAAACTCTACTCCTATCCTTCAACAAGTTTGAAACCCTTAGGAACTCCAGCTTTAGTAACATCTATGTTTAAGGACTCTTCCTTCAAAAATAAAGCTTTGCAGTCCTTTCAGATCTTAGTCTCACATTCCAAAGAGTCTTCCTTCAAAAAAGTTTGGGAGGGAGGAAAAAAGTCCCAAACTGATGAAGTTGCATGTGTGTATCAGATGACATCCGTATCATATGAGGTACAAAATTAAATATTCAGTCATGCTAAAGCAATAGTTATTGATGCAGTCCTGAGAACTAAACTAAAAGCAGATTTGTAGACAAAAGCATGCTTTGTTCCACCCACAAACTACATGTAAAGTCTTTCCTGGTGTTTCTCAATCAAACAGACCATTCCTTGAAGACAATGAGAAAATGGTTATTTTCAAGCAGTGAATATGCTAATGTAGTATTTGTTTGAAAGCATAAGGAAAATAAAACCTCCAATTATAAAACCATGTAATGGACCTTTTCTGATGATGATTTTTCTTATTTTGTAAAAGCAATCTCATCCAGTTGAAGAGTAAAGGTTTTCTTCAGATGCCAAAAGGAATACTGAGAGTACTGTGAGTACTGGGAGTACTGAGTATGACCTCACTTTCAAACAGGGGTGGGCGGAACAGAAGAGCTGATCATGAGTGTTGAACAAAGCACGATCCACTTGTGGTCGAAGTCTACATAAAAATGCCTTTTTTCTTCTCATTAAAATTTATTCAAAGAACAGATGGGTATGGGGTTTTTTAACATTTGAAATGGTCTCTTAGGTGTTTAGAAGCAATGATACTTGGAAGCTTGTCAACAAATGGCCTAAGGGGTAAAGAAGCTTGACAGTAATAGAAGACCAAATATTCTCTCAAAGACTTTCAGAAATAAGCAAAATATTTGTTTAGACACACAAGACACATAAAAGCAAACTATACATTGTAATTTTTTATAATTTAAATGTGTGGCCTCCTTAACCTCCTTATCCTCCTTAGATTCTTCTTGGATTCTACTTCTGGCTTTTTCTACAGATTGCTTATATTTCTGCTATTCTTCCACAATTCCTTTTCAGGTATGAGCAGCATCAGTAGAAAGGAGAACTACTGAGCTGAAACATTTGTTCGTAGAGGAGCCCTGCATTCAGTGCAGGCAAAACACATGTGCTTCTATGTGGCAATGGAATACGCTCCAGAATAAAGTCTCCGGAACTGACTCCAGAAGTATCTCAACCATGGCTAGTTTATTCAAAGCTACTCATGATTTCTCTTTAGTATAATCTATCTCATCCAAAGGAATAAAATTCTCCTGGTCAACAACAGCCATGGGATGGTCTGTTTAAGTGGTTGACTTGGATGTTTTGAGAGCAACTGGGTCTAAGAGACACCTTAAGAGTGAAATATTTGGATATTTCTGCTTCATACATGACTAGTGACAAATGTAAGTTATGTGTGAATGCAATTCCTACTCTCTCTCCATTGAAGAAGACAAAAATCCTTCTTCTTTTGGAAAAAAGTCTCTCTTTGCACTCCTGCAGTATCATCAGGACTTTTGGTGAGCAGTGGTCATGAGCATGTGCACATGATGGCAGGCTGTACTGAGGAATAAACCTCAAATCAAATCAAATCTTTCCTGTAGCGATATCTAGGAAAGTCACGAGGATCACTGAAGCTCCATTGCTTCCTGAACTTCCCAGAAGCCACCCAAAAATCTATTACCTTCAAGGTTAACTGAAAGTTACTGCAACATCAATATTAATTTTGGGAACACCTAGGAATCCTTCCAGAACTTTGCCTACACTTAAGACTATGACACTGTGAGAAGCATACTTGTTTAAAAAATAGTGAAAAGTTATCATAGTGGGGATGGAAAAAGCAATATTCTTGAGGCACAATGAAAGTTGTTATTCATTTGATGTATGCACCTTCTTAAAGATCCTTTTTTTTTTTTTTTTTGCATACTCAAGAAAACCATACAGATGTTACCGCAGAGCCATGAAAATATTTCCGTATTTTAAGGGGTTAATGGGAGGCAAAACAAAGCAGCTGTAACTTTAAATCCTGATAACTTAAAAGATGTTGCTCTGTCATTATTACAACTCATAAAAAATGTATTGTTGCCATAACAACCGCCTCATCACATGTGAGACTGCCTGAAAAACTCAAGCTTTCTTTAATCAGACAGATACATGGGCCCAAACCTGAAAATATTTCACCAATACATTCATGACATTTACTCTCTTGTAAAATGAACTTTAATGCACGCAATTATTTTTTAACAATCATTATTATAAGAAAAATACCCCACTATTACCAGAAGACTCTAACAGATTCTCCTCCTTCTCCTAGGCAGAAAATTTGTGTAAGGGAATGATTGCATTTCTTCAGATGGAATAGGGTCGATGAATGCATTCAATGTACATTCTCTTCACTGCCATCATTTTCCTGGGGCTGCACCATATATCATTTGAGTAACATTCCACATAAATCCCAGATGGTGACAGGACTTGCAAATGATCTAATGTGGCGGTCCCTGCCTACATGCGAGGATTCATTGAAGAGAATTGCATTTTAATGGCAGTGGAATGTATGCCACCTGGCTCCACCTGATAAAAAGCCTACAAAAATGGGCAACCACATTTCCCATCCTATGGGCCTGAGACCGATGGCTGAGTACAGGACCTGCTGCTGAAGTTGCATTGTTCAAGCAGAAACAGGGCTGGCTGGAAGGATGGCCATATAGAAGGATGGGCAGCGTGTCCCCATGCCCTATGACAGGCCATCCCTGAGCTGCTGGATGTCACAGGGGTCTGGTGAGATGGGCAGCAGTGCAGTCACACTGCTCTTGGCTGCCCCAAAGTCATCTCTGCAGCAGTGGCCACTTCATTCCTGTCCCAGACCTCCACAGGAGCAGTTTCCTCAGACAGCCACACACTTGTGTTGAAGCTCCCAGCCTGAGGGAGGCAGCAGAAGGACTTACACTTGAAGTCCCATTCCCAGGGGAGCCTAATCACCAAATTAGTAGGTATCTGGGGTCATTGGCTGAGCTTAAAACAAAAATTTCAGCTTTGATGAAGCAAGGCTTTAAGTTACATCCTCCAAAGTTTAGTTTTCACAAACTGAAGCTTTCCAGCAAAATCTTATTTTCTTGGATTTTTTTTCTGTCAGCTCTCCTCTGCCACACAAACAATGTTTAATGGGCTACATTTGATAACAAATGTAATACATCCTTTCTTTCCCTATGGGTATTTTCTTCAAGGTTTGCTAATTTTCAGTCTTAATTCTTCTTAAGTGACATTCAACAAGTAACTGCATTTCTTTCTCACATGTTATCCTCTTGGTTGATCATGGTTTAATCTGATTTTCAGCTTTGGATTTTGTGGGTCAAAGTGCTTACTTCAAATCCTACAGCAATCTTGCCTTCTGTGCTTCTTTTTCTTTGTGTTTCCTGTTTTTTTCCAGGACATCCCAAAACATCATAAATGTGCTCTTACAGTCACTGATGCTAAGTGCCCAAACTAGCTCTATAAGTGGAAAGAGTGTTGTGTACTTGTCGTAATACAGTTCAGGCTTCAGAAAAAATCACTTATGAAAATGGAACAGCCCAGAAATGTGTTTCTTCTTCAACTGAAATCGTATTGTATTCTGCTACTACATCTTTTCTTTTTTCCCATACTTCCACAGACTGTGCTAAATTTACCTCTATAAAGGAGGAGGAAACAAGAAACCAGCACAGAGAATTCATATGATTCAGAGGAATATGTATCTAATGTCAGAGAATAGTGGTTTAGAGAAATCACAGGTCTGATTCATTCTGGCAGTTCCTGACTTTCCTCTGTTTTTCTACAGAAATGCACAAACAATTGGTAAAATGCCAGTCCTTGGCATACACCTGCCTCGCTGATAGCTCCCCCACACAGAGGGGAGGTGGGGATTACTTTGGGAAAGTTTTAAGGAAAAGAAGAAGACAGAAAAGAGGATGATAGGACAGAACTATAAGTAAATTCAACCCACAGGTTCAGGGAACGGTTAAAGGCAGAGTAAGGAAGAAAGATGCAATCCTCAGCCACCAATAAATCATTTCTCTCAGGAGTCACTGCTAGAAAACACATGCTGAGTCACGGGCACAATAAGCAGTAATTTTAGGAGAGATTATTTTTTGCTAGTTGGTGTACAATGTGAAAGGTCCCTTAAAACACTAATTTGCTTTGGAAATATTTTAGGTCATTCAAGAAATACACAAAACAATCTTCCCTAAAACCCATCTGTCTGTCCAGACAGTTCTGGATCACAAAGAATTAGCTGTTTATTTTGCTCACATTTCTATTAAAAGGTTATATGTTAAACATAGTACTAATGAGAGGAAAAATAATGGCATTCAACCTCCATCCCCAAAGGAATCCCTCCTAGAAGTGTTTCATGTTAAATGTCGAGATCATTACTCAGTCATATTTCAACTTCACACACAGACGTACTGTGCTTGCATATTTAACTATGTTTTCCTATACAAGACTTGCTTTCTGTCTTACAGACTGAATCACTAGCTGAAATGTCCCTTCTGGCCACATTTAAAATCTTGATTATAATCCTTAATGAAACAGGGAAGTGAACAACCCTTGTATTTAATCATAATAAATTAAACTAATGAGCTTTCCTGGCAGATTTATTGCTTTTCCTATGGATGAAGTTCCACTGGCTGATCATATGCAAGCCAAAGAAAGTCTTATATAAAGGGACAGGGTGGGGGAAGAGGTGCAAAATATTTTACTTGAAAACAGTATATTCCTGACATGTTCCTAAGGTTTGTGCTGTTCCTTCACACTTGTACAAGAATCAGAGAGGAAGAGTCAAAGGCAAAGTTCAGAGACTCAGCAATGAGGTGGAGAGATGCAGGATAGTGCCAGGAATGGTTTTAGCCAATTGCAGTCCTATCTGACACAAGGAGGTAGGCTTTAGTTCTTTGCCATTGCATTCAGTGACTCTTTTGGCAGCACTCTAAAATATATACTCCAAAATTGCATGCACTTACTTAAGACTATACATGAAAAAATGTAATATTGTCCACTTAAATCCAAGGAGCTGTTGAAGCACTTTTCCTTTTTCATCAGGAAAAGTAGCGTAGGATGGGGTTTGGTCTTGACCCTGCAGAGTTTTTTCTCTGTATTATGGAGACAAAGCCTGAGTCCTGAGCTGCAAGCAGAATCAGACAGGAGGGCTTTACTTCTTGATTTTCCTGGCCCCTTTCAAAAGTAGAAACAAAACAAAAAGTATGCCCTCTCTTCACATTTGTCCAAGGGCTGTACTAATGTTGGCTGATAGCAAACCACAAGTAAGCATCTCCCAGTGTGAGGTGACACACCTTCCAAGAGAGCTGTGACCACGCATGAACTTTGATGGGCAATTGTTAGCACCAGGATCGCAGATGGTGTAGCAATAAACAAAGTTCAGTGCATGAAAGGACACAAAAATCTCCATATCCAAGTAATAGTAATTTGCCCTTGCAATTCTTTATCTTCTTTTTCTCCTGACAATCAGATAAAGTGTGGGAGGCCATCTGTCTGCAAGAAGACAATCACTGCTCTGCAGTCCCCAATAGGGTGAACTTAGTCACTGCTTAAGGAGAATCACAGGTCTGAGTCAATTACTGCAGACTTTCTACACACAACATGCTTGCTTCTTTACTCCGCTCAGATAGGAAACTATTTTTAAATGCAATCCGACGACTTTATTTTCAGACCTCTTGGTAATAAAACAGAAGAAGGGAAGTGCTTCACGTTTCTACTTCTGAAATTTTGGTCATTCATCGTCAGTCACTAGAGATCACATAGTGCTGGTCCAAGGACATGGCTAAAATTTGTTGACTTGCCTTTCAAAGACTGGTCAGTTTGCAAGCACCTTTTTAAAAGAAATGAGTAATGTTGTCTTCTACTGCAGATAGAAGTTGTTCCAGACATCAGCAGCAAACTCAGGCATCAAAGAATTTCTGGTCCAGTGGAGCCCTCACAAGCCTGATCAATACATCAGCTGGACACTGCCTGGCAGGGCACTATCTCTGTAATAATTTTCTTTTGACTTTCTTCCCACTGTGAAATAACAGGTGAGAAAAATCTCCAATCCAGAAACAAACCAAGACACAGAGATATATAACAAAATTAACAGTGAGAGAGCTGGGCAGCTGCTTCATTACAGGGTTACAGGCTACTGACATTTGACTGACATTCCCACAGCAAAAAACAAACAAGCTCTGGCTACTAACATTCATTTTTGTCCCTCCTGCATACCTCTCTCAGAAGTGGTAACCCTCTGATAATTGCTGCTGGATTCTCCCTAAGAAATGTGTAAGATGGAGCTCCAAGCACACTGTGCAACAGCAAGCACAACAGAAAGAGGAGAAAATGTATTAAATTCCAGTGTTCTTACTTTCTTCTTGTCTAGGTTTGCTACTTCAGGGTGACTATGGATTCAGCATAGTATACGTGGAGAATTTAATTAAGGAGGGCCAATGAAAGCAAATCTTTTCCTGCCCAGCACGTGTACTCTGATTTCAGTTTTAGAAGCTTGCGTGATTACTGCAGGAAGCAGTTATACAGAAAAGCAAATCTTGATTGTTCTTCATTCTTAAACTCTGTTTGATTACATCTGGTAAATATTGTGCCCTAAAGTCATTTAATTATTCAGCTTTTCCACTTTGAAATAATATTAGTACTGGATGAAAGGTTACCTGGAGGGCCAATTTTAATGGCTGAATACATCCTGAATAAAAATATTCAAAATTATCCAAATGTTTACCAACCCCAGCTTTAATAATATTCTTTTACAAGGATAGTTAAATTTCAGTGTGCTCATCTAACTTCATTTATTTTTCTGATTTAACTGCTGGGCTACTCCAGTTGTGGATTCCTGGATATTTTGGAAACAGGTGGCTGTTAAACTGAGTTCTGGTTGAGAGGACAGTATTGATCAGTATATTGCAATTTGCAAGACACTTAAGACTTGAATCCCCCATTAAATCCAAATCTACCCTCACAAGACACTAATTATGGAAATGCATTCATATATTTCAGTGATATTAGTTACACATCGACATCTGCCTCAGACAGACAAATGAAAAAATACTGCTGCAAGTTAAACATGGGGCTGTTAGACACACGAGAAGGGAGATGCAGCAGAATTTCATTTCTATACACTTATAATTGTTCCAAAGATGATAGATAATTTCCAAATACAATCACGGAACAGAAACAGACAAAAATCAGAAGTTAGTTGAAACCTTCAGTATATAAACCTCATATTTTCACATGGATTAAAGTCCCAGACTGAACAAATATTCATTTGGAGTCACTAGACTATACTCTCCATCATTTTACATGCTGCTATTTTGTGCAATAAAAAGTTTTCAAAGCACAGCAGTATCTGTCAAAGGTATTGGCAAAAATAAGGCACTCAATTTCAATGATTTTGCTAGTTATATTATAAAAAATTGTCCTATTACCCTACCTATAATAAATAATAATCTTCACAAGGGCTTGAAAAAATGATATTACAGTCATGTGGATTCATAACTCTTGGGGTATTTTAATGAGGGAACAATATCTAAGCTAAGTAAAGCCTTCTGCAGCCTTCCCTTACAAACCACAGTCATACAGTAAAGACAGTGCAAAGTTTAGCAAAGCCAGCTGGAAGGCTTCTGTGAGCATCAGGAAGGATTGATCAGACCATGACAAAAGCACTTCAGTCTAACATAAATAGAGCTCACATCCATTCAATAATGGTATATCACTAGTTTAAAAGATAAAGAGCTTTTCTGTCTTCTAAAAAAGAACATCTGAGTTGAAAGTGTGATGTAAAAACCCTTACAAATAGATGAATCAAAATGGATTTTCACCATCTATTGGGTCACACATCCATAACTCAAGCCCCTTGGTTCCCACCAGATTTAGTGTCTGCTCCAAATCATGAGGCAATTTCCTGTTTAAATTGCTAAAGCTTCACTTCTAGCACTGCAACAATATGGGTGATTTAGGTGGAGGTAAATTTCTTCACAGGAAAGAAGATCTGGTACATCTTGAACCCCTTGCCAAAAGAAAAAGAAAAAGAAAAAGAAAAAGAAAAAGAAAGTGACTTTGACTGACAACAGCCATGGAATTTTTCAAAGTGAAAGGCAAATATTTGACAAGGTTATAACAGACTCAGATAGACTTCTCCAAAGGAATACCATGTGCAGCCTTACTGGCAGCAGGACTCTGCTGTCATTAATATATCTATTTCTTCAGGCCTCATGAGCATGGTGGGCCTGGGAGTGGGGTACTGTTCTCAAGCTACAGTCTCACCTGGGCTGGAGATCTGCTTTACAACCATACAAAACCAATCAACCAAAACCCATCTAGAAAAAAGGGACCTGTCTACATTTTTGTCTCTGAATTGAAATTCTCTGAAGTGATTTGATGTTGTTGAGCTTCCTGGTCAAAGAATGGACTTTCCTCGTGGTATCCCTAGTGCCCATTCCGAACACCACAAGAGATGCTACAGGGAAACAGGAAGTTCTCTAAGCAAATCTTTGCAGAAGACAATGTGAAATGGTCATAGCCATTTCTTCCTCAACACACCTCTCATACCACCCTCTCCAAAGCAGGGGAGGAGAAGGAGGAAAACCCTCAGCCACCAGGAACTTATGATGGAAAGTCCATCTGGTTTTGCAGGCATGAGAGAAGCCAAAACTTGGATCTCCTGAGGCTCATCACTGCTTGGAAACCACACACCAAAGTCTTCACAGGTTAACACTTCATTTCAGGAAATAAAAAGTAATAGGGAATGAGTGTGAATGCTGCACTTCACTGGCTGAGCAGTCTTGGAAGAGATTCCAAGAACTCCTTCACATACTTGAGAGTGCTGCTGGCACCAAAATCGTCTTGTTTTACTGTGATGTTGCTTTCATCTAGGTGGGTAAATGTTCAGCTTCCAGCTTCCAAACAAATATCATCTCACTTGGAAGTTCTTTGTCTTCCAAACAAAGGTTTAGATTTTTTTTTTTCCTGAAGAATTTCAGACTGATGGATATTGGCAGAGGAAGGCATGTTAAATAATGCATGAAGAGAAGGATGGACACAAGAAGTGTCAGCTTTCCATTTTATACCCTTTTCCCCTGCAGCCTTTGAAACATATTTTATGCAGTTTCTTTATAATTCATACAAGTACATAAAGGCTAACCCTTCACATTAGGCTCTCAGGAATATACTGTGCAAATTCATATGCAAAGCAGATGTAACCCTCAGGCCATTGGCACGTGCCCGGCCGCAAAAGAGGTACCACCGTGTCAGGCAGCATTTTGTTGTTTCTGGCAATCCCTCTGAATTTAAGTCAGGAATGAAACAAAATGGAATAGACAAAGGCAGTATATTTTACACTCCTTTACGCCAAAAATACAACTACAGATCAACACACTGTTTCTAACCTTGTGGGATTTTTAGCTGTCTCCAGGGTAAATAAATCAGCCTCTACTTTTGTTCCTTCTCTTAAAAAATACCCAGTTTTGTCAATGATTTGAAAGTAATGGTGTAGTAAGATAGTATCTCAAAAACTGATTCTATATGTACCACAAACATCCTCTATTTCAAAATATATTTGCATTGCTTGCTCAGAGCTAGACTATGACAAAACAAATGGGTGATCTCATTCAAGAAAATCCTCTTTCTAATGATACATGTTGGCATATATTTTGACAAAGAAAATACCTTAGCTTACTAACAACTTGCCATTACACTGGTGTCAATATGGAACTGGAGAGAAGTATCTGAAAATGTTTGCTTCAGCACGGTCCAAAACCAACTGAAACCACTGGAGAGACTTTCACAGTGTTTTCTGAACTTAGTCTTAATCCCTTCCACGCATCACACTCTATCCTGCTTTGATACTCCCACCTAAATAAAGCTGAAAAATTTGTGCATCAAAGAACAATTAGCCTGATAAAAGCAAGAACAAAAAATATTTTCAAAGAACAGTTTCTACTAAAAATTTAATATTAGTCTTTTACCACTAGGCTAAAACACAAGAGAAAACAGCATATTACAACCATGAATGCTGACATAGGACATCCATTAAAATCTTAATTAAAGTGCATTCTGCATAACAGCAAGTCTTGGCAGTGCAAGTCATCTACAAAACACTAAGAAGTGCATTTGAAATTTGAAAAGAGCATGTACAATTATTTTTTTAAAAAATACATCATTTATCTCAAGAGACAAGGAAGTTTAATAGCATTCAAATTGCCCAGCACTTTACATTTGCCTGAAATTACACACACATCATAAAATTTGGTCCTTATAAATGTTATTATTTATCCTACCCAAAGCTATCATGCTGTCTAGGTTGAGGTCCCAGTAAACTGGTGTTTTTGCAGAAGGGCTTAACACTTGTAGCTCTGATCCAACAAATTCTCTCCACCATAATCTCTTTGGAATTAATAATTTATTATACTTAATGAGACTTCTAACATGCAGAAAATTAGACAAAGTCATTATGTCTTCAGAGGATCATTTCCTGCTAGGCAAAAGTAAGAAAGCAGCAGACACACAGTAGAGGGATGATCATTCTGGCTTAGACAAACAGCTCACTAGCTCTTCTTTTTAAGGTGTGAATTAATCATCTCTGGTTACCTCTGATGAAGCCGTTGCTCCTTAGTTTTTACATATAACTATATGTCCCAAATCTTTATATTCAAGTGTTGCACATCTGTCAATTATGCATTAATGTGATATAAGGCTCTGTTTGTTAGGCTTTATGAGAGCTTAAAGTAGTTAATATCCTCTTGGGTTGTTCCTAAGCATTGAGCTTAACTTCAAAACAGTAAAATCTCTCTTTCCTCTCTTAAAACATCCTTCATTCATTGTTTTGTTAGCAGAAATTATATTTCTTTTAAACCAATACTGTTGTTTATTGACACCGTGACAGCCAATTTGCACAGCAGTAAAAGCATGGTCCTTGTCCTCCACTGCTTCTTCCCTTCCTTTGGATCTCATCTGCACCACGCTGGATCTGAACTTAAAGGGTCTTCCCCAAAAGAGACTCCCCCAGACATCTTTCCTGGGTAAGGCTGACTGGTTCAGATTAAAACCTCAGATTCAGACACACTCAGAAAATTGCTCTTGCTTGAGCCAGCTCATCTCCATAACACACAGTCAGAGGAGGAAGTGGCCCTTGCCATGTAAGAAGAGCTATTGGACCCTTGTGAAGAAGTAATTGTGTTCTCTGTGTTTGGTTGTAGTTTTATTTTAGAGTGAAGCATACTCAGTAAACCAGGAAAAAGGAAGCCATGAGAAAAATGGGAAGATGCTAAACCAAGGTTGAGGTCAGCAAAGAACAGATGCCAGCATAAGAAAGTGGGACAGATTTAGAAATAATAGGGTATGGATTTACGCTGGAGAAACCAAGTATGGTAGGATTAAATAATGCAGGTGGGGATAAGACTCTAGTGTGAGGATCTTAGATTTTCAGTCCTTTCTGATCTCCAGAAGAGATTAATTTTCAGGGTCTGATCAGGTTTCCACTTTTCCATTCATATGTGACAGATCCTGGTTTCACTTCCTTAGGCTGTGGGACCAGTCAGTGTGAAAGGAGAAAAGTGGGAGATGAAAATGGTCTTTACTCACTGTAGAGACTAAATATTTGCTCAGAACTGGCCATTCTTTCCTTAAGGGACTTTGGAGGAAGAGACTGCAATCAAGATACAAGACTCATCTTGTTTGTTTCAGCCTCTTGCACTGCTCTGAGATAGGAAAAGCATGTGCAGAATTAGGGAAGACCTATTGAGTCACTAGCTTTCGTGACCAGCATGGAATCAGTGTTAGCTGTTTTTTTCTTTGGGGCTGAAGGATGGGATTTAGCATCTGAGATGATTTTCTTGTGCTATGATTTCTTTAACTACTGCCTTTGCAATGTACCAAAAAGAACACGCGTGCCAATGCTTCTTGCGATTTCCTCTGCATTTACTTTTTCTCATTAGAATTTATTTTAATAATCACACATTACTCCAGAGCAGCAAAAACGTGCCCTTGTTTCTGTCAGAAATATTGCACTTGGTAGGCAAAGTTGTTTTTAATCTTCAGATTGGTCTGCATACGTATAGATAGCGCCTCACAGCATTGTTTTTGCAGCCTTAATGGGGAAAATGTACGCACTGGGGCAAAGTAATTGGATTTCAGCTGAGAAGCAGCATTTGAATGAAATCAATAAAGAGTCTGTCATCTAATATTTTAAGTTTGGTACAATGCGTATACTGCAGGTCAGTGTAAATTCATTAAAAAGATCAATGCAATGAAATTTGTCTTGGGTGCCTTGAAATATCCTAGGGTGACTTGAGACGAAGTTGCCAAGGAAACAAGAGATGCAACTTAGAGAAACATTTAGGTGTTTTAAGTTGATGTCTGAATTCTACTGAGTTTCTGAGACAGTATATAGGAAGTTGTCATGGAAACAAAATTCAACAAATGGTTAATGAATAGCCAAGCTGGGCAATTACTGCAGGTGGCTGTGTCAAACAGTTTGGACCAGAACACCCTTAAAAAATGAGAACTCCCCAGAGGTCCTTGGCTGTTGTTTTTTACACCAGATAAAAAGAGGAAATGATGCTAGGCACCAAAATGGTAGACGCATTCTCAAAACTGCTAACAGACAGACATCTTTATAGCTGTGTTAATTTTGGATAATATAAATCATAATTCCCTAACCAGCATCTAGAAGCTCTCCTATAGGTAATAAACCTGCTTTGAAGTTCAGATATCATTCTCTTGTATTATTGTTCATATTAAATGAAACATTTTAATTAAAAATACTTTCAAAACTGAATTTGTATCTTGATTGGTGACTCTTCTCTTCCAAAGGCTTTCTGTTTGACATGATGTTTTGGTTTTGCTCTTTTACCCTAGGTTTAGTCCCATGTCTACATTTCTTCAGTAGTAAATCCTTCCCAAAGTTATTTTAATTTCTATAACAGAACATAATAGTCATTTTCCAGGATCATGCAAGCATCACTGTTTTTCTTCCTTTATTATTCCATTTCAGCTTCTCAGTTTCCTATCTCATTAGGTCTGAGGCATTTGTTAGCATGTGTACAGTGCTTTAGGGTCTCAGCACTAATGTGAAAACCCATAACTTCCTCTCAAATTCAAAGGAGAAATCTAAGAACACATACAGTGGCATGCAATCCATATTCTTTTTAATGCCTTGAGGAAACCATGGCACTGGCAGTCTCAGAGAGATTAGCTGATACAGGCTCCATAACTGAACATGCAGAAGGCATTTCATTCTGGTATATACAGAAATACATATAAGTACATCTATACATATATATATATACATTCTGTTGTTATATGCAGACAGACTACATCCGATGAATAGATAAGACAGATAAGGTAATCGAAATCCTTCTGCATGGAAATTCCTTTCACAAAGCTACTCAAAATTCACAATAATTTTACTTCCCCAATGGAATACCCTCAAATAGTTGTTCCTGGGAAATATTTCGTATCTAACATGCGTACTAAGAACACCATGCTATTTAATTTGCTAAAATCCTCCTTGCCATTATGTTCTAGCTTCAGCCTGTCACTTGTAAAAATAACAGCTTTTTGAGACGTTTCACAAACATTTTTGTCTGCCTTAAATAGCAAGGGATTAAGATGCCAAATACCAGATGACAATATTTGTAGCTACCTCACAGTTTTAAGTTATAGCTACAGTTATAACATTTACATTATGTCATTTCCCCCAGCTACACACTCGCACAAATTGGACATTTTGAAGCATATCTGTGCTTGCACAGGAATGAGGGTAAAGAAAGCTTGTGCCATTTGCTTGGCCACTAGAAATGTCATACTCCTTTAATGAGGTTTAGCTTTTTCGTGAACATACTAAAATCTTCCCTTTGATCCCCTCACCCCCTCCTCATCACTGTACCACAAGGGTGATGGAGGTTGGTGGAGTATCCACACACCCTGTGGTCCTGCCTGCCCTCCTGCTTGCCCCAGGTTGCTCCTCATTTAGTGCAGCTGCACGGATGGTGAACAGAAGAAAAAATAGGAAATCCAATCCAAAAATACAGGATTTCTAGCCCTGCAAGACCCCTCCAATTTGTTGTGGGGTTTTTTATTGGGTTTTTTGACCTAAAGAAAGGGAATGTAAGATGTTACTCTCAAATCTGTCTTCACATGAGCTTCACAAGATCCAGATGGATGCTTGGATGGAAGAAAAAAGAGGATCCAACTCTCACAATCTCATTAAAATTCTGGAAATGTCAGCACTTCCCCAGACCTTTGAATAAGGATTTCCAGGAGAATTTCAGCTTTTATGTAAGTTTCTAGACTCTGTGGTCATGTAGAAAAGGTGCTTAAAAGGTTTAGAAAGAGAGGATAGAAATTCTAAGCCCTGTATAGGATTTTTGTATGCTTTTCTAACATCTACATATTATTGAGAGGCTTAAAGCATAGTACAGGAATGATTGGGACTGGTCAAGTATAAAGACTCTAAATGTGAAACATATTTAACATGAATGCATGCCCTTGGAAACCACACACAATTTCTTTTACCATCAATCCTCCTAGCAGAAAATCTAAATAGAACTAGGATCTCACCAAGCACCAGATGATGTCCCTGAGCTGTGAAGGGTACAGTAAGATAAAGAGAGGAAAAATAATTCATTGTCATTCCCAATGTAGTAGTTAAGCCTACCTTGCCCTTAAATGCATTTTGCAACCTGTATGATTTTGTAATTGTACAGCTTTGTGCTAAAGATAATACAATAACCTTGAATTGTGCTCCATAGCAACACAATCAATTAACTACTTACATATGGACAAACACTTGAATATATTGTATTGTGTCTGGATACTACGTTACACTTCTCTCGTAGACTGCATCCAATTAACTCAAGGCTGTTGTGAGTTCCTGAGCATGCTGCAGAATAAAGTCCTTCAGAGAAAGGGCATTTGCCTCTTGTGTGTCAAGATATTCAAACTTCAAACTTGAACGAATCTTCTGAAAGTTTAATTTGAACACTATTAGTGCTAGAAAGTCTCTTTTTAAGGCCTGTTGCAGTTTAAGGCAGCTCTGAGGAAGCGAATCAGACTCTGGCTCACTGCTCATTGCCCAAAGATGGTGTAGTCAGCTGGATAAAGGCAAAAATGCAACTTTGTTTTCTATGCAGTCAAATACCGCATGTTCTCTGGATTTTTTTATAGCATTTATTTGACATTATTAAGTTCTTGAGATCATAAGCAAAGGGGTATGGGTATAAGAAACCTTAAAGTTAGGGGTTTTTCTCTTCTCTGCTATTTGTATTAGCTAACAAGAAAAGAAAGTGCTCCATTGTAATAGCCTTATTTGCCCAGCAACTGATTTTGCTTGGTGTTCTGCAAATACAAGCTGAAGAGCTATTGAAGCTATGGGAATCCTGGGATACACAGTTATGCTACTTTATTAATCATCTGTCTTTCTTAAATGCTCACATAGGTTAGCATTTATGTAAGAATCATTGGCTTCACTGGGTTTCTTGCATACTTTGTAATGACCAGTGCTACTATATTCACCCAGGAGTAACAAATTACGCTTTACCTAACTAATACAATCATCATTTCAGATTTTGACTACTTACAAAAAGCTATTTGCATCCCATACACAAATTTAATGCACGTACCTGTGAAACTGGCAGCAGTTCTGTAAAGAAAAATGATTCCTTATGAATGATCTTTCAAACCATGAATGTGAAAACACAACCTTAAAAAAAGTCAACAGTCATTTTTCCATTAATATAACTTTCAAAATGAACAGTTTGCGAGCTTTTTGTTCTTGAGAAACATTGTGGAGAGAGGCCAGAGCTGGCTTCTCAGGAGAAGTCTGCTAAATAATAAATATAAACCCCAATAACATTCAGGCACTTCAAACCAGGCACAAAATACAGAAAACTCACAGTAGTTAGTCAGTACATCAGAACCAGGGATTCAAATAATTTTGATTCACTTGTGCAACTCAGGGCAGTTTGTCTCTCACTGAAGTGCTGTTTACACAAAGCATCCACAGCAGAAAAACATTTTAAACATCTTGCGTACGGAACTTCCCACTAAGAAACACAGCTTGTGGTATTGCAATTCAACAAAAATAAATTAAATCTATACATGCCCCTCTCAAAGGCAGAGCAAAGGAAGGTTTGCCAGTGTTTTGCGGAAAATTCTCCCTTTGCTTACATCCTCTATCAGAAGTTTTCAGGTCTCCTCTAATCTGCAGATCCTCCCTACGTCTTCACAGTATGGACTCATGGGTAAATTTAAACCTATGGCCAGAAGACCTAGCAGGGACTGAGCAAGAAAACACACATCAAAGGGTGCAGGATGGACCAGGAATCCAGCCAGCCCCTTGTTTAGCATCAAGGCAACAGTCGTGCGCTGTAGGATGTGAGGGTGCACACCTGTGAGCCAAGTCTCTCGCACAGTTGGTGTGGTCTGGTTTCAGTGAGCAGTGAGGGGAAGGGGCACAGAGATAAGGCTGCTAAATGCCAGTTGTCACTTGCTGGGGGGCTGCAGCATCTGGTGTGGACACCTCCAGCAGTGACACCTGCTTCTCCTCCAGCTGAGAAACCAGACCACCTGGTCTCAAAGACATCTGGTACAGGGTCTGCTAACCCTGACTGTGGCATCCTTCATTCCAGATGGAGAAATCCTGACATCTTTCTTCTTTCTTGCCCAGCACTTTTCAGCCATTCCCTGCATAGGACAGGCTGCATTGCTGAGTTGGGCCACCTTTCAGCAGAGACTTTGACTTTAGACTGTGCTCCTCACTGGGCGAGTTCAGAGCTCACTGGGCTGTTCAGAGCTCACATAAGCTCAGGTGAAAAGTTTAAGTGTGTTGCTGACAGAGGGATTCGTACTAAAATGTAGGTGGGACCCTGAGTTAAGCCTGCGGTGAAGACATGCTCTCAGTCTAGATATTCCATCACAAGACCCAACATGCATCAATGCACTGTCCTAAATCACACTGTTGCTAGTGTCACAAAAGAAAAGCAAATAAAGCAGAGGTAAGGACAAAACATGATGGGTGACAATACATATGTGCATCCATAAGCACACAAGCCCACCCCACAAACACACTGCATAATGTAATTGCATTTCCCATGATAACTCCTTCAGGGAGATAGTTCAATTTCAGCCATGAAATATAGCTCCATTTTTTGGGGTATGTCATAGATTTCAACTGGCAGTTTACCACTTGATAGTTTGAGGCTGAAGGAAACACTTTCATTCATTTCACTGAGGGTAATCATGGCGTGCAAAGCCACTGATTAAAATGATAATCTGAAAGAGGGCCAGAAGGGAGAGAAAACCTCTCTGCTCCCTCCTGCCTCTACTCGCTTCCTACTGCTCGGTGCTGGATTCCTTAACCTTTGCCACAACTTGCTGGTAAATAGTCTGGGCTAAAATTAGGCATATAGCAAAGGGTAGGTGTTACCATCTGCTGCATGTTGTTAATTCTTGATGGCCTGATAACATCTATTTTTGATGTTCTTTATTAGGTTTCTGAGGAGGAGAATAGAGGGATAGGGCTCTAGTGCCACCATCAGTGGTTTGCAGTATTTGCTGCTTTTCTTCAGTTAACAGCCACCCCTGCCACAACAAAGGGGTTTTAGAAGAACATGCTAGGTAAGATAGGAGACCACGACATTATTTTAGATATTATTCTTCATTGCAGTGCTTTGAAATCATCACTGCCTTTTGTCATCTCCATTTTCACTCTCCACCTACAATCATGCTCCCAAAGACGGAGTAAACAAGCCAGAAAAGTGACTTAGCACAGATGACTCTCAGTCCCTTACTAGGTAACAAGGATGTAAAAGGGGTTTCTTTAAAAACAACAGCAGAAGGCCTGAGTTGCCTTTCTGATCTTTTACATTATACATGGCTAAGCATTTTGCATCATGCTCGGCTAAGCATACTAGAAACAAAAACTGGGAAGAGAAAATAACTCAGAAATTAGCTCAGGCCTCTCAAACTAAAGAGAAGCTTCATCATCGGTCAAATTTTCAAGTGAAAAGTTCATGAAATATTTTAAAGGTTAGTAGTGGAGGCTACCTTTCTGGTACAAGTTTGGCATGCATTACAAGTTTTCACCTGGAATCCTAAGCTTTATACTGACCCGTTATTTTGGAATTCCGACTTTATGTAGACTTCTTACTCTTATCTTGGATATCCTCATAAAAGCTCCTTCATTGCATGCTACCAGTCATCTCTTCCTAGAGTCCATGTTGGTCATACTCAACAATTCTCTTTTCTTCTCCAAGGTGCCAGAGATTCACTATGACACCAGCTGTGATAATTAAATGCTTCATCCTCTAATGAACCAGATGATGCAGCAGTCCAGCTCTCATTCCCATTGAGCTGCTGTCCTGGCTGGGTGCCTCTGCCATCTTGGCCTGTCTGCCCAAAGCCCTTCCTGAGAAGGCTTGGCTGTGTTCTTCCAACTGCATGAAACAGCCAGTGAGCCAAGCACTGCTATCAGGACTGGCAAGTATATTTGTTTTCAGCATCTCGGTGGTGAGTCAGTGAGACAGATGTACTCTTGAGGGCTAGCAAAGTCACATTGCCTTTTTATGAATAGCTGAGATATTCAAAACTGCAAAACAGCTTCCCAGAGGAGGCAAATGTGCCCCAGCCTGAGTCGGCTTAGGCCCTCCTGGAAGGCTCAGTGTCTGGAAACATTAGGAGGTAAGAAATATCAACAGCAACTGTAAATGTCAGCGGAGAGAGTTACTACTCACAAGTGATACATTAAAGATCCCCATCCAGTGGGAAAACTGTATCTGATATTAAGCTCTCCCCAGACACAGAGCTCTGCTACATAGAGATGGAATACTTGCAAATGAAGTAGATAAATGCTCTGGCTGCTTTTAGAAAGTCACCTGAATTACTTGCCTTTTTCAGTCTAAAGAGATTTATATCTCAACATGAGCAGGCTATACTAGGACGAGCAGAAAAAAAGGGAATGTCTGCAGGTGAAGGTGTTACCAAACTCCAATAGATCATGTGACCTAGAAGCAAGAATTGTTACTTAGCTCAATATTTCTAAAATTGTGGTCTGTGAAGTTTCTAAGGGTCAAAAAAAGATACAAAAGAAGTTAAAAATTTTAGATATCAAGAGCAGCTGTAATTAATTTCTAAAGGAGGTGGGTTATGAATGGGGATTATAACATGAGGCTGCAACGTTCACAAGACTGGGAACTCAAATACCCTTAGCTACAACCAGCAGCTCAGTTCGTTCAAGGCAAGGCGTTAATTAAAAACACATGTAGCTGGCAAATATGGTTTGGTTTGATACCCCTGTAAGACATGGAAGGAGCTATGTCTGATGCAGTGAGTTGAAATGCTGGGATTACACGGAAAAAATGAGTCAAAAAATAGTCACAGATGGTTTAGAAAATACTACGCCTGCCTCATAGGGAGCTATCTGTTGTTTTCTACAGTCTGAATAAACTGAGAAATTCACAGAATGGATGATAGTGATGAGAAAAGTGGACACCAGAAGCTGTCAGGAAAAGGCTCTGTTTGTGTAATCTAGCACCATTTCATCAGCTTCAAGAAAATTCACAAGTTGATACCAGCTGAGGACCATCACATGTACTCCTGTTATGAAGAAATGGAAGAAAGAATAAAGGTCTTGCAAAAATGAAATAATCACCTATAGTACCCACTCAGAGAAATAAAACTAAATACTTGCATCTCTAAATCTCACTCACATACTCCCTTCTCTCACAAACACACAGACTACACAGAAGGATAAGGACTGCTTGCTAATCCCTGGCTATTGCAAAGGAAGATAAGTAATCCTCTGTAATCAAATCTGTATGAAGCTTTCATTTTTTCATAATAAAGCATTCATGATGCCAGATTTTACCATCTTGCCATTATACTGATTCTTAAATAGGAAAGCTATCATACTTCTGACTGCTTCTCATGAGGAGACTAATTAGATTATTTCATCGTCTGGTTCATCAAAGCAGGAAATACTTAAGTGTCACAGCTGGTCTCAAACTAAATATCTAGTACCAAGATTTTAAATGAAAACTATTACGTCTTCAGTGGGTAAGCATTTCATAAACGGCTAGACAGTAAAAAATGATGAAGATAACAGATACCATCCCACATCTTTGGGCTGCAAAGGGAGTCTTAACTCTACCAGTGCATTTGGATTTTTCTCTTGCTTTTGCTAGTACTATCATGAAAGAGGTTTTGCATAACAAACAGATCAGGAAAACTGAGAGAGCTATTTAGATTTCTGGCAAAGATTTATGACTGAGAATTAAAAACTCTGAGGCAACATCTTCATTTTAAGTGAATACCCTGTTACTGACGCAACCTTTCCAGTCAGAGTACTCACCACTATGGAGAGATCATCCACAAGGAAGCGCATACCCCTTTCAAAGGAACCATCCCACTGTCCAATCACTATTCACTGCCTGTTACTCCTTTCAGAATTTGTAAGAAACCTTCCTCTTTCGCACACACAGGATACATGAAGCAAATCCTCCTGTAAAGAAACGTGTGACAAAGCCACATATTCAATTTTGTTGTGCTTCACCTTCTCCTAAACATACACAGAGGAGAGGAATAGACAAGCTACTCATGTGAAAGAAGAGTTTGTTGTCCACAGTGACTTGGAGTGAAATTGCCATCTGTCACCAGCAGACAGTTAGGAAAAGGCTTTTGCAGGTCTACTTAAGACCTCAAAAAGAGCAGCATGATAATGGGTAAATCATTTCCTTTAAAGAGTGTTCTCATGAAAATCATATGTAAAAGCAGAGTCTTCATATTATAACAAAACCTCAGTAACTTTGTTATGGGATAATATAATCCTACTTCTCTTACAGACCTATAATGTCATTATGTAAATGGCTATACAAAGCCATGATTATATCAACAAAATGAAATTGTTGTATAAGACAGTTCCCAGTCTCTGTAAATGAGGCTTTTCAGCACTGTAAAACCAGAAAGTTTCCTCCTATAATGTTAACATTGTTGATTCCTGTGGCATTTTTTACTTTGAGGGTTATTTCAATTAACCCTGAAGAGCATAGGACCAAAAAATAATACGTATGTGGGTTGCATCATGCAGTAAAAATTGTAATAATATTTAGACTTCTCTTATGTTCTGCACTTCCTTGACCTTATTAGAAATTTAGAAATCCTCATAACTTTGCCTGCCAGTTTACTTGATCGAAAATATTTCTTTGTAATCTAAACTCTCTCAGGTTTTTTTAATAAGTTAGGCTGTAGGCCTCATAAAATTTTCAACGGAAGTTTTGACTGGGTCACTTTGATGTGGAAAAATGTAATTTTTATGTCATAACTATCTTTTTGAAGTTATATGAACCAATAGATGAACCACGAACCTCAGAAAAGGACACATACTTTCTTTCTGAACTCAGCTAACTTTTGGAGTGCACAAAGTAATGGAAGATAAGAATTGTTTACAACACACACGGAATAGTGTGAGGGCAGTAACAGTGTCATAAAAATATTTCCAATAAGCTGTCTCCTGAATTAATAACATATAGCTGTTACAAGACAATGCTATTAAATAAACTGGTAAAATTTAGCTACAAACTTCAGTTAATGATCCCCTAAAATCATGACCCATGGTGCTGGTATTTTTAGCCTATTACACTATTATCTATTCTTAAATTTCTAACTTATTTCTGCCTTTGTGCTGGTTTTACCTTGGATGCAATTCATTTTCTACATAGTAGCCAGTGTGTGGCTATGCTTTGTATTTGTGCTGAAAAAAAGGCCAGAAATGAAATTCAGATTTTTGTACAATTCTGCAATTCACCTGTTACCAGCACTCTGCAATGTCTGCTGTGCTAAAAATGCTGGCCAGGGGAACCATACCCACTCCTCTGTGTTGAAAAATATCTCCATTTCCAAAAACAAGAAGAGATGGATCTTTACAGATCGTAAAGTCTCAAACATGTATATGAGCTGGTGCACAGCAATGGTTTAGAGAACCATGAGCACTGCAGTGGCACTAGCTGTGAAGTGTACAATCCTCATTATTCCACGGCATTTTGGGCACTGTTTTCCACTTTGCCTGTTACTTCCTCTTTACAGACCCTCGTTTTCTTACACAGTATATGTTAAATACTCTTCAAGGAAGGACAGAAAAGGGAATAAAGAAGAGGTCTAAGACAGGCCAAAGTGAGGAGTATTCCTCTGACCCCAGGTGCTTAGAGGACTGTAGGCTGCACAATATGAGACAAATGGAGGCAATGTTACATACAAAATGAGGATGTCTGACCTCCCTCTCCCTCAACGGAAGTTGTTGTTTGGGTTTTACACAAGAAAAGGAAAATTGAATAAGGATGTCCAACATTCCAATCAGTGATAAGCAACAATGCTATTTAATTTTAAGACAATTTATTTACTGACATGGGAAAAAAGAAGACATGCCACTGCATATTGAACATCAGGGGGGAAAAAACCTTACTCAAATATTTGCCTTCACAGCATTTTAGTAGTAGTATTTTAAACCTGAATACTCTCTCTGTAGCTGATCTGAAAAAAGGCTCCTGTATTCAGTCAGAGCTATCCCTTCCATTAAGGTCATCCAATGAGGCCTCACTTTGTTGTTTTGCTATCAAACAGGTAGCACCAGAGAACAGATAAAAAAGAATTCCCCTTACGGAAAGTAGTCTTGCTAATGGTACTGTTGTCTTATTTAACTTTTTTACTTACAAATTAGGCAACACAACAGAGAAATCACACCTTTCTCTCATGTGGCTTACACATTTTTATGTTCTTGTGGCAGCAGCCAATTTTGCTATTGCCACAATTTCCCATCTTCCTGCTTACATTTACTAAGCAGCCCCTCGTTCCTCCCTAACCTCCAGATCCACGTTTCCAATCCCATGGCACACTCAGTTATGCACTGTTGTTTGCGGAAACAGGTAACAAACAAATTCAAACCATGCAATTTTACAGCCAAGCCTTCCCAACAGTTAAAAGAAATCTAAAGGCACCTCCAGTAACAAATAAATAACAAAATAAAGTTACTAATGTGTAAGCAGGTATTAGATTGAAGCAAACCAGTTGAGAAATAAAAAAGGAGGAAGGCAGAAGAACTAAGCAGCAGAAACCAGAGCTCATGGAAAGTCAGACCTACTATGTTGTGAGTAAATGCAAACTACTAACTGAAATATAAAAATGCTCTAAAACGAGTAATGGAAATTTCAGATTTTCTCATCACAGGGAAAAGATGAAAAATGCCACATTTCTTAAGCAAACACAGTGATTTCAGTGTCACGACTGCAGTGTCAACAGTGCCTCCAAGCCCTTCTTTTCCTAAGACTGACAGGTAGCTAAAAAGCCAAAAAAAACGAAAGGGAGGACGACTACAGAGCTCTGCCTGCAGTTTGGCAGCCAGAGTGCTTCCAAGAATGCCTGGATGTCTCAATACCAGGAACATTTTGAATCTCAGCCCTCAAGAGCACAGCCCACAACTCTTTAATCCCAAGACAGCCCATTTGGCAGGCTCAGACCCAGAGCTGAAAGTCCAGGCTCTGCAGCACACCAAGAGTGTTCAGCAAGTTGAGTAAAAAATGTTTGGGAGTAAAACATGTTTGCAAGTAAAAAGCAACTTTCTTTAGAAAATTTTCAGCCTACTTGAAGAACAACCCTGACAAGGTGATAACCTCAACTCCTTTATGCCAGCAAAGTCCTCATAGCTAGGTCCAGCAAGGTGACCCAGCCTCATTAGAGCAGCTTTAATGTCATGTTAGTGATGTCAAGGCACACTGAAGCTGCCAAAGAACCCGTGGAACCACACATCTGCCCAGCCCTCTGTGTGCTTCCCATGCTTTTGAGATGTGGCCAGGGTCATGGCAACACACCTTGGCAGCTGCTGTGCTGTTCACTTATCAGTGTCAATGTCATGCTTTCGGAAGAATACCAAGCAAAAACATATCTATCACACAGCCCCCAGGCAAGCTTTCAAACCGTGGATGGTACTGGGGCATCTCTTACCAAATAAACAGTACCTTTTCCCCATAAATTGGTAACATTAGGACACTGACAAGTAAAAATATGGTGGTATTAAATTTCCAGCAAGGCACATACCATTGTTATTCGAAGTGCTGTATACCACTGATTTACACTATGCCAACAGGTCAGCTTTGCATGCACACACACACACGCACATACAGAATTCTCTCTACAAAAAACTGGCAGACTCAGCCCTGGAAACATTCAAGGTCAGGTAGGATTGGGCTCTTGGCAACCTCATCCAGACAAAAATGCTCCTGCTTATTGCAGGGAGGCTGGACTAGATGACCTGCAAAGGTCCCTTCCAAATCAAGCTATTCTATGATTCTATGAAAAAACCTGCCAGCAGGGACACCAAAAGACTTCTTTCAGCAACTGGAACACACTTCATCCCTTGGCTATTCTCTAGCCACCTTCCATTCTCTTCCTGTTATGTCCAACCCAAAACAAGCAGTAGGCAAGCTGTAAATGGTATGTTGAGGCTAATGAATGCAATTATCAAGGCAGAGTAGCATTCATCTCCTGTAACTTTATAGTTGTTTATGTAGTCTGGAAATCTATTTTAAAAAGTCAACCCTTTACTGTTGCTGACACCTATGCAAGCTGAGTGCTATGAAGAGGTACGACCTACTCACTTACTTCTTTAATAATGTTTAATATTGCAAAAGAAGTTTTGCTGTTTCCACAGGAGTACACGGCTAGCAATCATTATTCCAAAAACATATCTTGCTGGTATAATTCTTTTTACTTCACAGAAGTTTAAAAATACAAGTAAAGGTCATATGCTAATTTGACATTTCAAAATCATACTCAAACCTGAAGATTTGTAAAAGTAAGTCTGATTATGACACTTGATGTACTCTACGTATAGAAAAAGCTTTAAATTACTTATTTTTGAAATGTAACTGAGGTTTTTTGCAATAAGACACAGTTTTAAAAGGCTTTAAGTAGTAGAGAACACCTAGCCAAAAAAACTTTTATCATTGTCCTCCTAAAATAACAGCAGATGCACCAAATAACATACTTTCTGAAAATTCTTGAGTAATCACAGTTGTCACTTCTCCAAGCTGCCACAAGAAGAATTTATAGCTGAAAAAATCCTTCTCTTTTGTTAACACTGTAAGTAAAATACACACTCCACCTATCTCTTTTCTTTGAATGTGTGATACCAGAATACAAAAGAAAATCCCTTTTAAAATAGGGGAAACAACCTTATAATCTTTCAGGAACACTGAAGATGTGCATAATACCTAGGCTGATACTTATCAAATACACCTTTAACATCTCATTACTATCCTGTATTCCTCCATCCTTATCTTCTCCATTTTTCTTTCATTTCTTACCAACTTTGTAAACTCTTCAGAGCAAGTTTTCTTTTTAATACAAGGCTTGACACAACAGAGGGCATTTTTCCACTGCAAAAGTAATATAGAGCAATTAATACATATAATATAAAAGGAAACTGGATCTTAAATTGTCCTGTTATATTAGCTGGTTTCACTCATCACTGATTTTTCAGTATGCTGCAGATTCTGCCTCAGAAGAATCTTTTGACAGACATTGAACAATCTGATGGCTGGTTAGGAGCAGCTGGGGTCTTGGACAGCTGGAAAAGCATAAGAGGCTATTTAAATTATGAATTAAGCATAACAGGTGAATAATTATGCTTAAAAGATGAACCTATCAACTGCTAATAACACCATGAGATTTTCAAGTTAGCAACAAGTTTTCTCCTCCTGAGAAAATGCAACGGTTTCAAGTTGGCTGCAGATGTGGAACACCACTTCTGTCATATTTACAAGGTTTTCTTCATGGCCAGAGCAGTGGAAAAGCAGCGAACAGGTGTCCAAGGCACAATTTTGTAACTATGACAGGATCAGGTATGACATAAGTTCCAATCTTCAACTTTTGACTTACCCCGAGAAGCTCAGAGTCTGCCTGCACAAGTCCTTTACATACAAACCATACTTAGGAGGCTGGATTCCCAGATGCTGGAAGTAGCTGCTTAGCTGCTTCAGTTTAGTGGTGAACACAGTGATGTCAGGTTAACAGCTGAACTTGAGCTTAGAGGTCTTTTCCTAACTTAATGATTCTAGGATTCTAGAAAGCCACTATTTGCAGAGGGACTCAATAGAAAAGACAAATTAATAAGGTCATCAATTCTTACACAGCCTAAAGAAGGTCACTCCCTTAGAAGGGTTTTGCTGCTTAGCTCAAAAGAGAAAAGTGGTTTCCTGATCTCTATGATTGTTCATCTTTCTTTTAGTCGTAATTACAAAGATTATCTGGAGTTGTTCATAGCAGCGGATGTGGAACAGACAATATTGTCATTTCTTATGCTGTTTTGTAGAGTACAAAGGGAAAACAAGATAGGTGCAGCAGTTATGATTTATTCCACACTTGAGTCTCATACATCATTTAGTACCAGATGAGAGCATCTTTGGAAGGCAGGGGAATTCTGACTGGGAACACAGAAGCTGCAGGTAGGGAATGTCTTATAAAACTAAAAGCAAATAAAGAACTTTCTATCCCTTGTAGCTGTAGGCAAGATTGCTTATGTACTGATGGTTTAAAACGCAGACTAAATAAAATCATGCAGCACGAAATGTTTTCCTGTGTAACTACTTTCACTGTTACATTATTTACTTATTTTGAGTATATGTTTAGCTGTTGGGGGAGGGAGAAAAAAGGATTTTCCTTGTTTTATTAACTCCACTGCTCCAATAGGCAAAACATGAAATAGAACAGTAATATAGAAACTAGGTCTGCAAATAAAGACACAAGTTTTTATTTTCATTTTTATTACAAAATTATCAAAAAGTCATCTGCTAACATTTAAAGCTTAATTTTAGAAAAACCTCTCAGCACACCAGGCTACCAAAATGGAAACGAAGTAAAGAAGTGATGCAATGTATTTTGTTCTCCATTATAAACAGTCAGAGCTCAGGAGCCTGCAATCAGGAAAATCAGTTTGTCCAGCACCTCTGCCTCTGCTGCTGCAAATGAGTAAGTAGCGGAGGCCTCATTACATTTCCCTTGTATTTTTCAAAGTCAACCTAAGCACAGCAAAGGATACACAAAGTGTACCATTCTTAAAAAAAAAAATTTTTTTTAAGGGATCATTTTTATGTTAGCTGAAAAATACAGCTCACTGGAATGACTTTATAATGTTCCAAGAACATAAAGAAAGAAAATTTTAAAAATACATATAATCTGTTAGAGTTTCAGAATTTTTAAGATGTTGAGACTGATCATTTACAAAGCATTCAAAGAATTAACACCATATACACAAAGACAGAATTGCCAACTGTTTTAAAAGTATAATTTTACATAGAATGTGGTCACTCAAGAATTCATGTGCTAGTAAACATAAGCACTGCTCCTTTTATTTTCTCTGAGGTAGATAGACACATACACTGCCTTCATAACTATCTTCATAACTATCTATAGGTCAAAATCCATTGTTTTGCAAAAAAAAAATCTTTAAGAAAACATGCATAATTTCATAACTGTTTACTTCCATTGACACTCTAAAAACAATACATTATAATTCTTTAAAAATAACACAAGAGCTACAATGTAGCACTTGGGACCTGCTATTAGCTCAGATCTCATAGCTGCAGGGAGAATACTTTAAAATATCTTTCTTGTCTTGAGGTCTAAAAAAGAACAGGGATGAATTTGCACTGTAACATTGCTGGCAGATGAAGAATTGTTTGCACCTGGTTGGTTAATATGATTATTCTTCAAAAACCACAAGCCTATAGAACCACACAATGCTTATTCTCTAGGATCATGTTAAACATTGACCAAGAAGAAAAACTGAGAGTAACCAGCCCAGTTGTGCCAACTTTTTACCAGTTCACTGGACGGTCAAGTGTGATTTTGGGGTGGCTGACCACCAGGGACCACCAAAGAAACCCCTGGGACAGAAGAACGCATGTGCAAAGGGGAGGGAACAGATGTTAATGATTTTGGGGAAATTATTTTCATCTGTATGTTTATTCAGAAAGGCCAATGACTACATATGTAAAATACAGTATATAAACAGGAGCTTTCTCTGTAATCAGCATGCACAATATTTCAGAGGAGATACTCCCTCATGCATCCGGCCAAAAAAAGAATGCCTGCTTCTTATGCTACACTGCTGTTAAGGAGTTTTAGATTTTGGTAACAACATCAGTATTTAAATATGTTCAGATCATCAAAATAAGGGACCACCTTGCACAAAAGGGATATAGCATTAAACAGATACCCTGTCATTTAAAGAATTTTAACTAAAATGCAATTGGTTTTATTTCTGCTACCTTTAGGTGCACCATCAGTAATAAAGTTAAGTTCAAGAGCCCTCTGGGAAGGTGTGGAATTTCAGAAGATATAGATATCTAAGACCCAGCTCAGCTTTCATTCTGCAGAAGAGTGAAATAATCAATGTGCTGAAACTTCAAGACCTCATTTCCCCAGCTGGTCCAGCCAGGTTGTAGGTTGCGAGCGAACAACTCCAAGCATTCCACATCTGGCTTGATAAACTCTGCCAGAACTGCTGTGCAAGAGAAAAAGAAAAAGAAGACAACAATGACAATGGTACAAATAACAATAGGAAACAAGTAAAACCTCCCCTGTGATGCTAGCAGATGAAAAAATGAATGTTGTTTCATTAAAAAAGGGAGAGACAGCAAATTAATTTCAGAGGTTTCATCAAACAGCTGGACTATTTATAGCGAGAAAGTAATTTTAAATAAGTGCCCTTGAGATTCTGAACAATACTGTCAAGGCCTTCAATAGCCTTGATTTATTGGTTTTCATTTAGAGAAAGGGAAGGAGGATTTATTTCAGCCTCTACATAGATGATTTCTGAATTTTTTACTAATATCAACCAAATACCTCCTAAAGTCTCAATTAACTCCAATAACATGGGGGCAACACATCTAAAAATAAATAAATAAATAAACCCTTTTCTTAATTAAGGCCACACTCTTTTCCTCTGTACCTTAAAGGGAATAAAAGCATTTTTGTAATGACAACTGTTAAAAGATAAAATAACAAACACCAGTTAAATAAGCATAGCACTAAAAGGGCTATAAAATGCAGGAACTATTTTCCCCTCAATATCAACTTGGCAGCTGAAGAGATATTTCTATAATTCTGTTACTATTATTCAGCAACACAAATCTCAAATTTCTTTCGCAGTTAGGCATTTTTACTGCCTTAATCCAAATACAAAGATGCCTGTCACTAACATCAACTGTGTCACTGATTATGACTGGTATTCTTGGAGTGACAGAAAAAGATCTTGCATTTTGCTTGAAAAGTATTATTGCAAAGAGTTTATTGTTAAATGTGTTACTTATCATACAGAGTCATTTAGTCTGTGGCTGGTTCAAGCAACTCCTTAACTAGCTTTTGTGAAATAGCTACAAAGTTATTGTGTACAAAAACATGCAGGAGAAAAGCAAAGTTTTCAGGAGCACTCAACACAGAGAAGGCAGACAGACTGAAATACTAATCTATACTAAAAGCTGCATGTTAAGTTTTTGGTTTTGTTGGTGAAGATAAAAGAAGAAAAATTATGGAAACATTTCTCTTTCCAAAGGATATCTTGGTCATTTTTAGATCAGATCTGCCAGTGATTTCTGAATCTCTGTCACTTAAAAACACAGCTCATAAATCCAACATTTTGCTGCTTCATGTCTTCAGATATGATCACAGCAGAAAGCAAAAACACATCCAGTCAGCATACACCAAAGCATGAGAGGAATTGCTTTTCCTTTTTTTTTGGTGTAATCCACGTACTGACTTTTTGCATCAAGTTTCCCAGTCACAGACTCCCTGTGTGAGACTCCAGCTGATCGGGTCATGGATTGCTCCCACTGCAGAAAGATGAGCATCCAATTCACTTTCTAGTGTTAGCCAACACCAGATGCACTTCCTACCTACTTGATCATCTTTTCCAAAGCTCCAATATATTAAAAACTTTTCTGTAAATATTTTGTGAAGGGTGTTTCCAGGCTTTATTGTATTTTGGCATGGCATAAAAATCTATTCTACTTCTCCCGATCTTTAACAAATGTCACATGAATGTCTCAGATGGGTTATCATCAAGGCAGCTTTTAATCTAAAAAATACTGCTACCAGAAGGAATCTTATTCCAAAAACCTGCTTCTTTTAGAGGCAAGATAAAATGCTTAAACAAATCTAGCATTTACAGAGAAGAGTCTGGGAAGTTTAGAGGAAAATGTACATTCTGACAGAAAACTCACGCATTGTTTGGTGTCATGGGAGTTCATCTAATTAGGCACCACTTATGAGTACCTGCTTAATACCATTTTGCAAACCCATCATAATAAAAAAAGTGGTAAAATTTATTGGGTTTTTTCCAGTTCCATTAGGATAAGGATTTCTTGTGCATAATTTGCTGCCAATTTGATCAGAGGGCTGAAGCACCTCTCCTAGGAGGACAAGCTGAGAGTGGGGGTTGTTCATCTTGGAGAAGAGAAGGCTCCAGGGAGATCTTATTGTGGCCTTTCAATGCTTAAATGGGGCCTGTAAGAAAGAAGGGAACAAACTTATTTTAGCAGGGCCTGCAACGATAGGACAAGGGATAAAGGTTTTAAACTAAAATAGGATCAATTCAGACCAGATAAAAGGAAGCAATTGTTTACAATGAGGGTGCTGAATACTGAACAGATTGCCCATAGAGGTGGTAGATCTTAAAATCCATAGGTTAAAAATATCATCATAGCACTAGGTTCCGTAATCCAAAGCAGTTTTAACAGGCACCAAAAACTTTCATGCCTAAAATAACAAATTTGAAAAGCACACTTAGGAGATTCAACCAGCCTCAAAGACTGGCTCACCAGAAAGCAAAAAAGGGGTAGCCAAGAAATGGATCAACTCAGCAGAAGCAGGAAACATGTGCCAGTCTTTCTATCAATTTTGTTATAGAATTTAAAAAGGAAGTCCCAGGAATCTCCTCCTCTCCATCTGCCAGAGAGAGCATCTTTTTAAACTTCAAGGGCTTTTTTTTAAAAAAGAGACATATTAGATAAAATTCAAGATCACATTATAGTATGATTCTTCATTGCTAGGTTGTAGGCCTTTACATAATCACATCAGGCAGTAACCTGCACTGCAACGAAAATTACCATATCAAGAGAGCTGAATTTTTGGCTTAAAATCTCATTACATTGGTTTCCTTAAGATAGGAAAAATCAGTGTTCAAGTTACAAATGACGGGTTCTTTGTTAGATCCTTCCATCATCACTAGGCTATCTTAACACACACGGATCTGATCTGCAGTCTTCAAGCAAACCCTTGGGGTTTTTTCCTCTGAAAACAGCTTAGAGGAGCTACATCAGTAGAAAAGTTAAATACTGAGTTTTTCTACCACAGGAACAGATTGAAAAACAAAACCCAGCACACAATTACTTCTATCCACTTGCAGATACCACTGACAGGAAACAGGTTAATTAGATGATAAACAGCCTGTTCTTTATCACTTGCAGGTGTCACGAATACTATGACAGCTACTCAGGCACTTATATTTGTGCACCTAGGCCACGTGAAGCCAGCACAAAGCCAGCTGGAAGACATAACACTTCCAGAAAACCCATTTTATTCTGAAGCACGATCCAGTGGTCAGGCAGGAGACTTGCCATACCTGTGTACTCTTAATCCCAAACATGTACTGAAGATGCGTGCTCCTACAAATGTTTAAATGAGCAGAAAAAAGAATTATCTTTGAAACAAGCAACAGTTGCTCCTTATCTTTTGAACTTCCACTGCCTAAAAAGCAGGTTCTGCATTGACAAATTGGATATATAAAGTGAAAATGGCTGTCTGCTTTTTCACTGCCTGATCGATTAGCCATGCAAAGCACAAAGCACACAGTTACTTCAGTTTAAAATAACCCTTCAAAAGAGTTTGCAATGTAGAGGTCCTTATTGCCCAATTTGTCTAAACCCTGAACAGAGTAGGACCAGAAAATGATCTGAAATCCAGCTCAAAAATGGCTTTACAGTACTGCGTCTTTCCTGAGCTTCAAGTTAAACCTAGATGCTGATGCACCTATCAATTAGCCTTACAGTAAGGGCTCACAAGGCACATAAGGAAACAAAAAGCATGTACTTTTCTTTAGTTCCAAGAAAACCTTTCATAACATGGCCTAACAAGTCATCATTGCTACAGGAGGAGGGAGTTCCCGTGACTTCTCATTGCAGTGTTCTGCTGGAGATACGCAAATTGGTTAGAACATAGCCAAGCATTAATTCCAGTGCTTTTAGGCAAACTCCTACATAACAATATTATTTTCTAACAATAAAAGCATATACTTAAAAACTGGAAGAGCAATGGCTATAACAAGAACAATCTATAATACAGGAAAAGGAAAAACGGTGATGTGAAGTTATGTAGAACTTCATACATCTCAGTAACAGAATATCTTTTGTGTTCTCTAAGACCAACATTGAATTGAATTATGAAGAAAACCTGCTGTTATTTGAATCAAAACCTGAAGTAATAAAATTTGATTTTAACACATTTGCATAAAGCAGCTTAAGTACATTTACAATGACATATTAGAGCTCTAAGCATCGAACACAGCGCATGCATCACCAAAAACCCCTACAGTTGCAATTTCATGGTTAAATGCACTGTAGGAACACAAACATCTCTTTTTGATGGCTTACTTTAATTTACATCTTTCTCTTCCCCCAGAGACATAAACTGTTATAATCAGTCATTAAGTGGCTACATATGTACCAACATACAACCTTTATTGTTGTAATAAGAAACAAAGTGCCAGACAGCATCAGTAAAGACTAATATTTTTGGCTTTGTTACTACTTAAACAAAGCATAAAGAATGCGTGTGACTCATCAAGTGTCCTTCTCCCCCCTTGCCAAATCTCTGCTTCTGTTCAAATTTCTTCTGAACCCCTTTAGGATGTAGCTCAGCTGCTCTCTACTGGCTGCTTGAGAATACTGCCTGGTCGTGAAAGCAACACCTTGAATAGCACACAAGTCAAAGCATCAGCAATCAGCTTTTGCCTTATGGTCTATCGTTTCATTACATAACCATATTCTGCACAGATTTGCCAAAAAACCTGCAGGATACATGTGGATTTTCACAAAAACCTTTTAAATCATTGATATTGCTCCACAGAAAGTTCATTTTTTCAAAGAGAAACATAAATGCTGCACAATTGTGTCAAATCCCATCACTCAAGTGAAGACTCAACAAATATACACAAGAAATGAGCAAGAAGAGTTTCTTTCAAAGTCCACTAGGGGTTATAATTTATAAAGCATTCTCCAACAGAGTTTCTAGATACTGCCCTACAAAAGAATTGTTCCGAGGACCACTGTTGCACTAGAATTTTCTATAATATGTACAAACTGCTGTTTTGCACCCGTGTGTGGAGAGAGATAAGAAGCACATGGCAGCACAGACCCTGGGGGAGGAGGTGTCACACGGCAGACCCCTACAGAGAGGAGCCTGCCAGGAGCTGACAGATGGGTGAGCAGTGCATGATCACCCTGCAGAAGGACATTTAGAAGGTGCATTGCTGACGTGGCAACACAGGATAGGTCACATACTGAGAACTACCATGTAAGGAAATACTGTGTCTTGTATAAAACCAGCTCATTTCCTTTGAATAAACGATTCAGATCCAAGATCCAGATGCAGATTCCCACCTGGCGAAGTCTGAGTCTCAATCACCAACACCTTGGAAACCTCACAAGTTTCCTGTTTGTGTCCAAGTTTGCTGTTAAGTATTGGCTCGNTCCCTTCTACTAGTTTTTTAACAGGGGTGGGTGGGTGGGGGAGTGGGTGTATGTGGGTGTGTGTGTGTGTGTATGTAAATTTAATAAAAACAAGCCCCCAAACACAAATTTTAGCGCATCCCTGAATGTACAATAATTGTTCAGATCAGAAGTTGTTATACCCTTTGGGAAGAGAAAAAGGAAAGTGTATCAGTGAAGCAAAGTGTGACACCTCTCCTCTCCAAGACCATTAAACATTTCTTCTACCTGCCTTTTCTGATGTGAATGTGAAACACCTGGAATATTTGCAGACTCATCATAAGCTTCCCCCTTGGAGGAAGACGAAATCGTTTTTGTGAGAGGTATTAAATATATTTCTTACCACAGCCTTGTAAGGTTCTAGGGTGTCGTAATAATGAAAGAAGTATCACTTCCTATTGACAAAATTAGTCAAAGTGCTCCAGAACAATTCTTCAGACTAACTCTAAAAAGTTGAATTTATACCCACACTAACTAGGTGGCTGGAATTACTGCATCAATTTCAGTGAGTGAAATACAACTCCGCAGAAACAAGCACAGCATGCCTTATTTGTTGCCTCTTATTAGCAGTCTTAAAATAATTAAGTTTTTGGATTTAAAGGCATCATTGTACTACAGGCATATAATCAATTCCTGCAGAAATATAAACATTTATTTCAGGATGACATAATAAAGAAAGAGATTTCTGCTTTCCTATTTTATGTATTCCCAAAGTTCTCTCCCTCACAAGGTACTTTAGGTCATTTGTGATAACTTCATATATGAAGTATCTGTAAAACTGTTCGTGCAGTATTTAAAAGATAAATTTCGAAAAAGGCAACATTTTTTCTACGTGTCTACCCAAAATGTTCACACAGCAATACCTGAAATTCTAGTTTTCTCGTTCATTTTTAGAGACCAAGACTGAGGTGCTTCAGAACACTTCTAGAAATGCTGAGGAACCACAAGCTCTGTTGAGTAAAATTGCTTGGCAAATGGGAAATTAAGGCATTTCTAGGTACATCCCAGAATGAGACGTTCAAGTCCACTGCGCTACAGAAACACTAGGCAAAAAAACCAAAACATACCAGCAAGAGGGGGTTTATGTGAATGCAGACTGCAGGGTATGCTGACAATTAACTGATGCTCTGGAACTGGAAGAACACCTTCAGATTTCCTGCCATATAAATCAGAAAAGAAACATGAGAATGACTGCTACCTAATATGATGCTGCAACTCTCACGGAGCTACTTCAGATGGGAGATAACACACAGAATGTGTATTCACAAACTTCAGGGAAGTCCAAGGGAAGTTAAATGTTGCTCAGACATAACATATAAAATGACAGTTTATGAAATCATCGAGGCTTTAGACAAAACATGGTTAACAATAGCCATGCAAAGCCATGGAGAACAAACAATGCAGTCCTATCCATCTTCATGTGTGGAACAACAGCAGCATCCCCAAAATGGCATCAGCCTGGGCCAAGGACTCGTGGTCCAAGAGAACCTGTCAGCAAAGGAAGCCCCATCTACGAGGCTTTTGTCCAAGCCAGTTCCCCAACACAGCAGATGTAAGGAACAGACAGGGGGTTCCATTCTTTAATCTCACTAAGGCACTCTCTTATTCCAAAGTTAATTAAGGCTATCTTTAGGTCCACAATCAGCCAAGAGATTTTGGGACATTATATTGCATTATGAGTAAGTGCTACATATAAAGGGAATCCTAGCAGTGGCAAAAAAGACATTTACCATAAATATTCTGACATACCTTAAGGCTTCCTCTACATCTCCTTGAACTCTCCCCAATACAAGAACTTCATAGGGTTTTTTGTGCAAAGAATCCAAAGGCAATACAAATTCTCCGGCTGTAGTAATCTGACACAAAAGAATTAAGAATACACAGCAGAAGAGTTTAATATCCCATATTTTTCCAAGACTTTTTCTTTTATAAAATGGAGGAGACTGATGATATCATAGCTTTCAAATACAGAAGCACATGGTAGTAAATAGACAAATTAGAAGAATATAAAGTGTCACAGTGCAAGTCCTCTCAGTCTCCAAGAGAACAACAAAAGAAATTGAGAACTTACTTTTACCCAGTGCCACTCAGCAAGCATTTTCACTGACCAATGAGGATAAAGTTCATCCTTAACAAAACGTAAGTGCTTCTGTCTATTAGTCACCCACGTGACTACAAGACAATTTGGAGCAGCTAGCGCTGGTACAGGAATCTGCTTGATTTGCCACAAAGACAAGTGGCTGTACCTATGCCAATACCGTGAGAAAGCAAATTAGCATATACCAACTATAAAAATTGCAAAGCAACACAAATGGAAAAAGAAATTACACAGACCAGTCACCTCAAGAATTATCTCCCGACAGCGTAAGTCATAAAAATAGTTCAAGACTGACACCCAGTGGACAAATCTGATGGATTTTATATAAAATCATTAAAGTATGTACTTAAGTTTTACTGAGCAGAACCTTTAACTATGTATTTCCACTATCCCTTGAAATAAAGCATTATGAGTTGTGACTCTGAAGAAGTTTAGAAGCTCATGTTACATTTAAGAACTATCATATGTAATTCAATATTCTCATCTTTGTGCCAGAACAAAGCTATTTAGTGAACAGTAGCTTCTTAGGCAATGTAATACTGTTCACTTCTCATAATAAACTCTCTACGAAATGACAATGACAAGTGAGTCACTTGCAAGGGCAACACTAATTTGAATGGCAAGTTAAGAGGTCGTAAAAGATAATAATTTCTCCAATTATTTTCAGAAGTTATTCATTTTTTTAAATTATCAGCCATGGTAAAAGTTCTCTGGTTATTCAAAACCATTCTGCACTTTTCTGAGCTAACTGACTGCTACACCGGTGAATCCAGGATGCTTTCCAGATCCTATCCTGTTATACGATCTTTTTTCATTACACAGTTCTACACTATTAATAAACTGTAGCTTGTGAAACCTACACATTGCAGCACCAAAAATACTGGCACGCTGCCTAATGTGTGGGTATCCAGGACCCTACACAATGCTACAGTAAGAAACAGTAAACAAGGATAAAATCCAAAATACCTCCTGGACTAGACTGTCCAGAGGAAAAAAGACTCACCCAGATGAGAAATGCTGCACAGTGATTAGCTGCCAACAAGATAATTAGGAGCAGTGATAGCTCCTCCACTTTTTGCCTTTATTTTATAAGGGAGAGAGGATCTTGGTGGCTAATTTATGCTTGTAACTATAATTCTTCTCTGAGTACCTTATATACTCAAGAAAGACACTTGAATGAATTCAACTCGAGAGTTTCTAGAGGTTTCTGGAGGGATTTCAAAGGAAAGCCTACTCATCAGTCTCTGCATCTTCAAACTATGTCTTTGTAACAAGCTTCAAAAGCTGCAGTGGACTTTATTCTAGAAAGCTGTAAGGCCGTATTTCCTGTCTACCCTTCTTTCACGTGGATACAATTCTGTGGTAATCAAGAGGACTCCACTGGCATAAACATGATGTTACTCAGCAGTGAAGGAAGCCCATAAAAATTTAAGTTAATGACTTCATAAACTACAGCACTCAGAGTTCCTATTGCACTAGAGGATTTTACTGCCATATTACCATGTTCTTCTAAACATTAGACTGAAGCTTAAGCTACAGCTCAAATTAAATAAAAACCCACTCAAAGTTCTGAGCAAGATTTCAGTCCTGGAAATACGTACACATTTATCTAACTTTATGCCCACAGAAGCAACCCTATTAATTACAAACTAATATCTGCATGATCTGGGCCCTACAACACAGCTGAATCCATACTTTCTTTGTAAGTCTCAAGGACTAACATTCTCTCACCAGCTAGGTAATTTAAGATCTACTCTTGCAAATATTTTGTAAGCCAAGTATCCAAGACACTTCAGTGAAATACCTAAGACATTCCATAGACTTGAAGGTAAGCATATTTACAAGGTTAAGCTACAGTCTCACAGTTATATTGGTCTTGGATTGCATCAATATATTAAAATGTTAATTGCCCTTTGTAAGCTATGATGACAAAGTTTGTTTGATTTTACTATAAAACATACCTGTTACTCCTTTTAACAGACTTGTTCTCCCATGGTGGATCGATCACAATTACATCGTATTTTTTCTTATCTGGCAAGTGAAATTAAAAAAAAAAAAGAAAAGAAAAACCAGTAAATTAGCTTTAAAAATATCTATGAGATAAAACAGATACACAGCAAAACTGCAAATTTCTTCTGTTCTTTCAAAAAAAGAAATTAAAAGACTTTTAACATGCTTGTTTTAATTCAGATAATCATATCCAGAAAATTCAGATTTTTTTAGGCTGATTACCTAAGGAAAGGACTTTTATGTAATCTGTGTCAGATCCCTCCAAGAAATTTTGCCTATCTTTAGGACTTTCAGAAAAAAGGATAGCAGAGTGCAAGTTTTAAAAAATAAAAATTTCTCCAAGTTTCCCAACAGAAGCAATGTAATGAGGTACCCAGCTGAGTGAAAAGCTGCAGGCCTGAATGCAAGATTCCTGTCCTGTTTGATCTTTCATCAGGTGAACAGGGACATGCAGAGCTTCAAGCCAGCCCTAGAAAACTGTTTTGCACTACTGGAGGTAAAGAGAGACAGATAGCTAGACATAGTGTGTGAACGGGAATCAATGAACAACAGCAAAAGAACTGAAAGGGTTTTCATGGAAGAAACTGAGTTTACTTTAGCTGGAGGACAGAAGATACAGAACACATCCATGAAAAAATAGAACTATCCAATTTTATTTCTCCAGAGAACGGATTTGTTCTTTCATTGAATCTGATGGTGAGAACAACAGCTTAGCATTTGATATTCATGAAATATGATTACTACATCTTATTTATTTAACATTGGAGGTATTATCCCTACAGTGGACTGACCAGCAAGAATTACTTCTCTTTTGGCAGGTGCAAGGGAAGACAAAAAATAATAATTTAAATGAACAGCAGACTTTAAAAAAAACATCATCTACAGTGAGGGCATTATGTTAACATTCATTGTTGCTTATTTCAAAAGCACTTGCTCAGATTTCTTCTAACTTCTGCTCAGACTGTTCTCTAACTTCTTGGAGAATCCAAACATGCTATCTTACATGTGCACAGTGATAGCAGAGTGATAATGATCTTCCTTCTTTTCTACAGATGAAAACTGCTAATTGGCTAGATTCTGGACTTCAAATGCAAAATTATTATTCAGATAGTATGATTCTACCTCCCGAATGTCTCTTCAATAAAAAACAATATAAAAAAATAACATCCAAGTTACATATGCTTCCTCTCTTCTTACATGCAACTAAAAAATCTAAAATTACTGATTAAAGGGTAGAGCAGTAATGCCCAGCTCTTGCTCACAGGCAACATCTTTCCTGTAACTCTCTGACAAAGCCTAGCTGTGACTGACAGTAATAAAAATACTACTACTACTAATAATGAAGGTCAACTTGAAAGCTAATGGAATGGCACTGAAGACTGATGCATGCTGTCAGCTTAGGGCGGGGGATAGTGGCTTGGATAGCTTTTGATCTACTTTTATAGAGGACTTGTTTATTCTAAAATCCCCTCAATTCCCTCTCACTGATTTTGGCTTAAGCCAATACTCTCAGCTGTGAAATACAGCAGCTGAAAAGTCAAGTCATGCTTGCTACTTGTGGTCTTGCTAAAGTGGTGCTCCCTTCCAGCTGGGTGCAACAGCCTCTCAACCTGTAACCTTCCCTGGGGGATACTGGGCTTTGTTCCACAGCCAGTCTATTCCAATCTAAAAAGACCCTGCCACTGAACAAGATGAGTCTGCAAGTGAACACTTGGTTTAAGGTGCATCATCCCTCTCCCATGGTCAAATCCAGCTAAAAGTCAAGACAGAGGGACCACCACTTCATAAGCAACATGGACTTGCCTATGCTAAAGCCTCCTCCCGTGGGATAGGGACCCAGCAGCACAGCTAGTCCCAATTTAACGCTTTTACGTGACTTCTATGCTGACAGTGGCACAGAACACGCCCACTAAGTCTCATATTTTGGCTGAGATTTTTAAAGGAGCCTCCTGGAGACAAATAATCTCCTCATGACATGATCTCCTAACCATTCAAGATTCCTTTGTAAGTCCTCACCTATTTGCACAAAGTTAGAAATGTCACTTTGAAAGCCTGCAGCAGCATTTGCTATCAGCGAAATACTGTATGTTAAAACCTGTTCAGTGAGGCATCTCGACATTAACTGCCCTTCTCGGGCAGGAGAAAAAGGGTAAATTCTAACACCTGAAGATACTTACAGTTCAGCAGGGGCTGTAAACATGAAATATCAGATAAGAGGAAACTGCTTTTGGGTGGTACCAAGTATTTCTGCCCCATTAACACAACTATCTTTGCACAGTTTGAGCTGTTTTCTGTAACACACGAAAGCAGGTCCTGCTCTGGATGGGAGATTTCATCCTCTAGCACATGCACAGCTTGATGGTCACTTTCATTCACAGCTGGAAACTGCTTTGCCATTTCACATAATTCAGCCAACCCACAGACAATGTGCTGAGAAACATTATTCTTCCTGCAATTGAGTTCTGCAGTAGTGTGGTGAAGAAAACCACTTTTGAGTCCTTCTTGGACTAAATGCAAAGTGCCTTCCCAAATGAGCTTCCTGACCTGCATAGCCACAAAAAAAACAAAAGAAAAAAAGAGAAGATCTTTCAAGTATCTACTTGACCAAGGAATGCAACTGAAGTCAAAACATTTTCAATCTGAAGGCAGGGAAAAGGATCCTTGCCAATTACTGAGATCACTGGCTCAAAAGCTACAAAGGCATGATAATAAAGTGTGTGTCTTGGTCTAACCCTAGCTGGCAACCAAGTACCACACAGGCATTCAGTCACACCCCATGCCTCCCAGTCCCTGGTGGGGAGAAGAATCCAAGGAATAAAGCAAACCTCATGGGCTGAGATAAGAACAGTTTAAAAATTGAAACAAAATTAATTATTATCATTATTTTTATTATTAAGAGGAGAGAGAGAAGTACAACCCAAGAGAAACAACTGACACAACAACTGAAACAACAACAATATGATCACTGATGTCCTGCCCCTCCCTTAGTAGCAAATCCATGGCTCACGGCCAACACCTGTCATTTATATAGTGAGCATGACATCCTGAGGCATGGAATATCCCTTTGGCCAATTTGGGTCACCTGTCCTGCCCCTGTTCCCTCCCAGCTTCCTTTGTGCACCTGCTCACTGGTAGAGTACAAGAAACTGAAAACTCCTTGACTTAGGGTAAGCACTGCTTAGCATACCGATGTTTCAGTTGTTGGTGTGAACATTATCCTCATACTAAATCCAAAATGAGAAACTTTGATGTTTTCTGAGCTATCCTGACCAGGCTGGGAGAGATAAACCAGCTGCAGCTGTGTGCAGACATTTGGGTAACGTGTCTACCTTTAGCTTTTAATATGTTGACTGAGAGGCTTTTTAAAAAAATTTGGTTTATTTTTTATTTGAAGCATTTCCACTCCACCACAGAGAGATTTCTATGTTAGCTGTCCAGCTACCAAGCAGAAAACTAACTCTATCCCAGCCAAAACCAGGACATCACACTAACTTCTGTTGTTGGTTTTTGGTAAAGTTACAATAATTAGAAGGCTGGAGAAAGAAAGAGTAAGAAAGTACTCAATAAAACATTTCAGACAACAGAGGTGGAATATTATTGTTTCAACCAAATACAACTTTCAAAGCAATTATCTGAAGTTTAATTTAAAATTCTAATCTAATTTCAAGTTACTGTGCCCATGAACATATTTTTAATTGAGATGTATACTGGGATCTAAAAATCAGTCATTTTCCACATTTCAATTCACTTCATAAAACAACAGTTTATGCATTTTACAGTAATACAGAAGTCAAATCAGTATATTAAAGTATCAGAATTTGATTTTTGCAACTTTTCTAAGTGGCAAACCTCTCAAATAGCCTGTTAGTCCAGGATGACAAGATTCTTGGATCTATATACACTGTCATTCACTTCAGCACCTGCCCTTCACAAAATTGAGAGACCCATTTTATTTCCAAATCATGAAGCCTTTATGAGTTTTGATTGTCAGTGAGGTGGCTTTGTCCATTTAGAATAACAATATAGTCAGTGGCTTTTATAAAGGTTTCAAATACGTATCATGGTTTCAAAAGCTTCTGATTACAAAATCTTCACAATTACAAGAGGATTTTACAAAATACTCTTTATTACAATTCCCAGATTAGTGGCAGGGAAAGAAAAAAAAATTTTAATAATTTAACAGTGCCACCTCTAGATATCAGAGAATACAGAGTTATACATTTTTAGTACCTAGGCTTGTGATAAGAGAAGTTCATACTGCTTCAACAGAATTAATAATCATATCTTTAGAAATTATACCTTCTTACATGCATGTGTTAACTCACAGGTGGACAAAGTGGACAAAATCTCTTGACTATCAAGCAATTGAACCAGTAGTTCTAACAAATGGCTGCTGAAGGAATTTAGCATATTTTGTACTGTTCCCTATGTTGACACTGACTGAAATTCATAAATGGATTCAACAGCTGAAATTCATAAATGGATTCACTTGCAGAAACAAAATTGGGATTGTTTGGTTTTTTTTTGACAACGAGTCTACAGGTATAAATAAGTGCCAAAATACTCTGGGTTAACTTGCAGAGCTATAATCTTTAGCAACAAAAATACAGTAAAAACCCAATCCTTTCTAAACTGTGAATGATATAAGAGGCTAACTGGGGTCACAGAATCTTCCAAACTCTGTCTTTTCCACATATTCACCAAAAATCATTTCAAGTTACACAAGCCTCCAACACATCAAATTTCTTCTCTTCATTTCTTTCCTTATTTCTACTGTTGAATGATTTTATTTTAACTTAAAACATTTTCATACTCATGTTGATGCTGAACTTCAAAGTTCTCTCCTTTAAGGTGATTCTGCACACACATAGCTTATTCACAAAAATAACACAGGACCTCTACAGTGTATCAGCAAACTGTACATGTTTACTAAAAGATTGTTGCCACCTAAAAGAAAAAAAGCGTAGTCATCTAAATGTAGTTCTGGAGGAACAGAATTAAGCAAAAAGCTCAATATGACTAACACCTCTGTCAAAGGAAAGAAAGCAAGTGTAGATCCTAGTTCAGGTCCATATCACTATTTGGGAAAGCAGTAAGAATACATCAAACATTAACTACAGATTGTATTTCTATGATTTACTAATATGCTTCAGTGTAATGCAATTGTATCGTCACCAGTACGTCACTGACATAAGCGTACAGACTTGGATTTCAATTCATTCATAATGCATTATGACAACATAAAATATTAGAGAAAGATTAATTTTTTTTCTCAGTTGTAGAATAAGATATTTTGAAGCACATTTGGTCACAAAAGCTTTGAATAACTTCAGCACTTCAGTGTCCTGAAACACTAAAGATAAGCCAATCTTCAAAACAGGTTACGCTGCCAGTTTCAAATCAGTCACTTCCTAATATTCAACTCATCACAATATAACATTCAGTTATCTGTAACAGTCAAAGTTACTTTGTGAATGTCTCAGATGCAATTTCACATGTCTCTACACAGAAGATTACTCTGTAAGCACTTATTCATCTCAGAATTGGAGATTGACCTTCCCTTCCCTTTCCTTCTTTGCACCAGTGGAACAAGCTACAAGAACAGAACATGCATGCAATCATGCCCTCCCCTCTGCACATGCCCAAAGTCAGGTATCATGTACTTGCAAAACATACATTTTTTCCAACTTACCTTTGAATGGTATTCCAAAGCATCCAGTTCACCTTGGTTGAATACACATTTCCTTTTACGTTTCTGCAGAATTACCGAACAACAAAAAAAATTCCATATCATTCCATGATGAAATAAAAGGGAAAAAATCCCCAAACATATCTCAACTACAAACTAACCCCTTCAAAAGTAGAAGTTTTCCATCTCTTTTTCTATCACTAGTACAAGTCAAACAGCAAGCAAAAAGATCTGAAAATACCTATGCTGCTGCAGGCATTCCCAAGGTACATCGGCTTAAAGCTGTGTTAAGTTATTCATGGCACTTGGATATGACGGTACCTAGTGCATGTCACAGTTTTTGTACTCATGCCTCCTTTGGGCCCATACTAAAAGTTTCAGCTGCCAAGTGCAGTTTACCAATAAAAGAAAAAAAATAACTATGCCTTCATGATTACATTTATAGGTTTACACCTACAACTCTTATTTTCTTTTGTCCACATGAAACAGTACTGAGCAACACTGAAAGTAAATTCATACTGTCCTTCCCAACTCGCTAATCTGCACAGTCTCAACAGCTACCACAGTTTCAGGCTGTGTACCTGACCACCAACAGTGTCAGGAGATTTTGGGAGCAAGCCACTGCTTATGAGACAAAGAATGCACATTACTGACATAAGGGACACAAGAATATCCTCAAAAGTTCCCGCCCTTCTACATCACCTCAAAAGACTCAGGTATGCAAAACAATGCTAGCAGTATATTATTTATCAAGGGATTTCTGTAATTTACTATGTTACAGAGAACATACCTTCCTAGCAGTAGCAACAGAATCTCCAATGTCACTCTGTGCTCCTTCTTGGTATTCCTCTCTGTTGCTGTTGGCCTTTATTTCTGTCAGACTCACCTCAGGGCATCCCTGACACAGCTGCTCCGCGGGAGCTGCAGCTATATGGGGCTTAGAAATATCAAAGAACTCTTCCCGAAACACATATCTCATTTTTCCTGGTTTACCTTCTGTTTCTATGGCAGTTCCAGGACCATAAGTAGGACCATCGCTTGATGAGAGGGTGGCAGCAAAAGTAGAAGTACTACGACAGTCTTCAGTAGATGTGACAGAAGTATTGCGAGTGACACCACCAGGGTGTGCAAAGGAGTCACAGATCTCATAGCCACACTGGTTGATGAAAGAGAGATGATCCACGAGCCATCCTGCTGCCAGACGATGTACCACGGACATCCTAAGTCCCCTTTTCAGGATGAAAAATCAACTCCCTGACACTGTAGCTTCCATCAACCATATGCATTTCCTGGAGCAACCTCCTCCTGTGAGAATTTTTATAAGAATTCACTTTACAGAATTATCACTCTTTAATAAATTAGCACCTACCTTCTGACAGACATTTCCACACACACGCAGGACACACTGTTTAAACTTCTGACTTCAGCTCGTTTCCCCATTATGTTCATCCCTACACCACTTCTTCTTTTATAGTAAGCAAATTTTATATGACTTTTTAATATACTTTTATACAGTATGCACTTGCTGTGACTCTTTTTAACAAGTTAGGAAACAGCACTATAACACACCGATTATGTCTTTGACTATATGACTAGTATGTACACGTATATATACTGTATATACACCATATATATGTATATATACCACGTGTATATACTATATGTTACACAGATGCTATATAGACTACATATATATACTATACACATGCACACACTATATATATACATACACTATATATACGCACATATACATGCTATACACATATATAGATATGGTGTACTATACATGTGTACACCATATCTATACACATACATATATATATCATATATGCATATAGAGACATGGATGACAATGACGGCGCCCGGGAGCAGTAACACAGGCCCAGGGGCAGCCGCGGCCCCAGCGCTGCTGAGGCCAGGCGCCGACTCCCACCCCCGCGGGCACACAGTGACCGAGAGCTCGGGCTTCTCCACAGAAATACCCTCTGCTGCTGGAGAAAAGCCCGGGGCTCGCCGTGCCACGGCAGTACCTGGCACACACTCACCGTGGGGGCCGCCATGTCTCTGTACGGCCACGGCTTTTCCTCGAGCCCTTCCGGGGGTTGCGATCCTCCTCCCCTCACCTCCCACCGCTCCGCCTCCCCTCGCCGCCCGCGCTGCTGAGCCCGCGGCCCCGCCGTGACGCGCTCCGTGTGACGCAGTTCCGTGTGACGCGCTGCGTGGCGGGCGGGCGGATTTGAAATTGCGAGGAGGCGGCAGCGGCGGTGCTGGCGGTAACGGCCGGGCGGGGACAGAGACCGGGCTCTGCGGGGAGCGGGAGGGCAGCGGCAGCGGCGGCGGCGGCGGCAGCAGCAGCAGCAGCAGCAGCAGCAGCAGCAGCAGCAGCAGCAGCAGCAGCAGCAGCAGCAATAATCCACCCCCTCAACCACCGGGACCGGCGTCCGTGAGGCGGCGGTGAGTCCCGGGCTGGTATCGCTGATGAGTCCCCCGGTCGCCTTCGGTACGGTTTAGACGCGCTGTCAGGGCGAGTGGGTGGAGCTGCGCCCAGCTCTGCCGCGTTCCTACCCTTTGTTTTTCCTGCTGGCGTACTGGCTCTGGCAAACTCTGCTCTTAAATCTCCCCTTGAACTCTGTTCTTACAGCGTCCTGGCTTATATCAGCAACAGTGTGGCCAGCAGGGCAGTGACAGCCCCCTGTACTCGGCACTGGTGAGGCCACACCTCGAGTGCTGTGTCCACTTTGGGCCCCTCACTACAAGAAGGACACTGAGGTGCTGGAGTGTGTCCAGATAAGGGCAACAGAGCTGGTGAAGGGTCTGGAGCACAAGTCCTATGAGGAGTGGCTGAGGGGGCTGAGGTTGTTTAGCCTGGAGAAAAGGAGGGTCTGGGGGCCAGCTGGGGGTCAGCCTCTTCTCCCAGGCAACCAGCGAGAGGACACAGTCTCAAACTGCGCCTGGCTTAGGTAGGACAGTTGGAGGAATTCCTTCACAGAAAGGGCGATTATACACTGGAATGGACTGCTATCGTGAATGAGTGTGTTAAGGTTTCTTAAAGAACCACCACACCTGCCCAGCATGGTGGTGGAGTCAGTGTCCCTGGAGGTGTTTAAGGAAAGGCTAGATGTAGCACTTAATGCCATGGTCTAGCTTACAAGGTGGTGTTTAGTCATAAGTTGGACTTGATGATCTCTCAGGTCTTTTCCAACCTAATTGATTCTGTGATTCTAGAAGCTAATCACTTGCTATGCTTGGGAAAATTCAATCTCTCTGTGGCTGGTCCCAGTTAAAGTAATGGAATAATGCAGCTTCTTCCCCAGACACAGTGAGGTTATGAATATGCTGCCCTATGATTTGAGATTGAGCTAAACTTCCATTGTGGTTTGTGAGCAGTGGAACTGGAAGCAAAATGAAACACAGTTTGTATTAATAATGTGCTTTGGTAATGTTTGTAATGGAGGGGGTTTTTATTAGTTATAATTCAGTCATTTAAGCCCATCCCACAAATAAAACAGAACCTATGTAGAGGGCAGAAGCTGGCATTTTTTTCCTGAGTTAATTCTGTTTACTTCAAATTCCCCCCCTAATGCCACTGTGGGGACAATGGTATTCATATTCCAGTTTGATTTATATTCTGCATGCACAGTCTGAAGAGAGCCATAATATTATCTCAGAATAGGTTTTCCAGTTATTGTGCTATGATACTAGAAGATCATTTACAAATGAATGGGTAGGCTCAGAATCAGCAGCTCAGGAGCTGATGTATGGCTGAAGAGCTGTAAACAGTACTTGTGGTAGTGTGGCTTTCCCAGTGGACTGAACTAAAAAATTTCTCAAGCTCTTTTGCTTTTGGAACCTGTAGGCTTGAAGTGACCAAATATAAAGAAAGGTGAAACAGTAGGTTTGGAATAAGCACTGATACTTTCATCAGTAAAAAAGTTGATTTAAAAGACTATGGCTGCTCCTATATATTTCTGGAGTTTAGCATAATCAATGTTTTTTCTTTCTTTCTTTTTTTTTTTTTTTTTTGTCCCATGTACAGGTCTACTTGTTTATTCTGAGCCTTTGAAAAATCATTGTGGCTTTTAGAAAAGAAAATACCCTTAGATCCTGGATTTTCCAATACTGAGGGATCGTGATTTACAGCTCACTCATAATGAGGCGAAGCTCAAGTATCGCTGGAAACAGCGGTCGGCAATCTATGATGGCACTGAGAGTGCAGGACAACAACAAGATGGGTCTTCAAACACCTCAGATGTAAGTCTTGCTGGTCAAGTTGCTAAAAATAAGTATATAAAACTAATTCTAAAGAGATTTATCATAGTGTGTTTGAGTGCATGAGTAGAAACTGAGGGAAAAAATGGAAACAATGAAAAGAAGGCTCCTTGCAGCCAAGGATGTTTGCACAAGTGCTCCAGTTTTGCAAAAATACTTCCTTTAACCTTTTTGTGTGCTTGTGTCATGTTTCAAATGGTAACACTTTCTTACATGTTTCTTAGGAGGTGGCTGGGTGCATCAGTTGACCTTTCTAAGATGTTGCTGTGATGAAGGTGCTTAGGAATATATGAGTGTGTATATAGTTCTTGTATGAGCAAAAGATGAATTGGTAGAAATAGTCACTTGAATCCTTCTCTCTATTCCTCAGGAAGGACAGAAGCACCTTTGGGAAACTGAGCATGAGCAAACCTACATCTGGAGCTTCAGAAAGAAAAGTCAGCTGTTTTGGGAAGGGGTATGGATAGCTTTTGTTCTTTGCACTGTAAATTAAAACAAAAATGGTCCTATGCAATTTTGGCGTTTTTTCTTTCTTGACAGATTTTCGTTATAGGGAATAATGGATCTGAGGCAAGCAGACCTGCGGGTCTGCCTTCCTCCGGTCCTTGATCCCTAAACAATAATCCTCTGGAGCAGGAATTGCTTTGGGAGCTAGTTTTTCTCTCTTGGGAATGATGTGCACTGCAGACCTTTAGAGTATCTCAATATGTTTTCCTGTTTAAGGAAGAATGACATCTGTAGTATACTCTGCTTTAGTCTCTTCTCTCTAAGATACAAACCCTCCAAAAATCTATAATCTTTCTGCTTCGTTCATGACTTTGTGGGTATCTCCTTTCACAGGACCCCAATGTTGCAGGGCTCTATTCCTTTTAAACATTCCTTAAATATTTTAGTCTTTATTTGCACTCACCAACATTATGTTTTTTTCTTCATCTTTAGGGTATTTTCCTGCTCTATAAAAGTTTATTTCTTTCAATGAAATGAAGAAAATATTCATCTAGGATTCAGTAATCCCTTTGTTGTACATGTGGCATTGTGGCTTCCAGGTTCATGACGTTTTTGCAATCACCTTAAATTAAGAGAAAACTTCAAGTATCACTTTGTATAATAAATGCAAAGAAAACATAACAATGCAATTGTTGTGACTCAAACATTAAGGGGGTTCTTCTTTATATATATATTGTCACAAGACCTGTACTTATTGTCTGTCCTTAGAGCAAGTGGGGCTGGAGGGTCACGCAACAGCCAGTACAACGTGTTCGGGACAGAAAAGATAAAGGATCCCAGGCCCCTTCATGACAAGGCATTCATCCAACAATGTATCAAGAAGCTTTGTGAGGTAACATATTAACTTATTCTGCATGTGTGTTATGAGAGGTAAAACGTACTAATTGAAATGTTTATTTCTCTTGGTTTCAACTCTTAAGTTTTATTTAGTGACTGGTATTCCATGTTTCTTTTTCCACAGTTCCTCGTTGAGAATGCTTATGCCCCTAATGTTTCCATGAAATCGCTACAATCTCCATCAGTTAAGGACTTTTTAAAAATCTTCATCTTTATGTATAGATTCCTCTGTCCTTCTTATGAACTGCCTGACTCAAAATTTGAAGAAGAAATTCCCAAAGTTTTTAAAGAGCTTGGGTAAGATGATTATTGTTATTCTCCTGGGCTAAATAGATATGCTATGGCTAGAAATGTAAAAGCTAAGAATTCTGCATTGATAGCTGGGGAGAATGGATAGGTTTCTTTATTCAGATGAGACTCTAAAAGTACAATGTTGTGATTGTTTTGTTCCACTTTTGTTTAGCTCTAGGTTTACTCTCTGACTTTCCAAGTCTGCTATGCATTTTATATTTGAACTTTCAGAACCATGAGCTCTTGTAATCTTGCTTTGTAATGTAAAATTTATTTGACTATTTGTATAAAACTTGGAAAGACAAGACAAAATTCTTTTACAGACCTTTCTGTTCATTCTGTTAGAATCTAAGAACTAAAATTTCTGGAATTTTGGATCAAGTTAATTGAGTTTAAAATATGTTTTCCTGCAATTTTTCTCATTCTGCTTTCAAAGCAGAGTGTGGAAATTCAAAAAAATGACTAAGTAGCTGAGTGGTTTATGGCTGAATTTGTTCAGTGTTTGAAATCATTAATGCCCCAGCGTTTTCCAAGAAAGAAAATCCTATGCCTGTTGATAATTGTGAGTTTTCAGTCTCATTTAAAAAAAAATAAAAACAACTAAAGGAGTGCATTTTACTCCTGTAGATTTAAACCCATGATGACGTGAAAGTGCCAGGGCTCCTTAAATGTAGGTGTAAGTCTGTTTTGTTCACTTCTCAGAACTTTAATAAAATTTTGTTTTAATCTGTAACATTTGAAACTGCTGAGCTAGCCTGAAATGCTGAAAAGGATTACACTCTGCTGCACCAAGAGTATAATTCTGGATAAAATGACTAATTCTGACAGCTCACTTTAAGTTGTCTTTTGAGAGTTCAAGGACCATCTGGATGATACTTTTGATCATATGGTTTAGTTGTAGGCAGTCCTGTGAGGAGCAGGGAGTTGGACTTGTTGATCCTTAGGGGTCCCTTTCAAATCAAGATATTCTATGAATCACAAAATGAGAAACCCATGATAATTGAATAAAATAGTGCTGTAAGAACTCAACTTATTTCCTTTGATGTACAGTATAAAGTACAACGGAGTTTGCTCTTCCTTCTCTGCCTTCATCTACATATAAATATATGCTGCTTTATTTTCAAATTGTGCTGGTTTGTTTTCATCACTGTTTGCCATGGCTATTAAAAATGTATTTTCTTTGGCCTTATAGGTACCCCTTTCCTCTGTCAAAAAGCTCCATGTACACTGTGGGAGCACCACACACCTGGCCTCAGATTGTGGCAGCTTTGGTTTGGTTAATTGATTGTGTGAAGGTAACATTTGTCTTAAGATAAATATTTCCACTTTCCAGGCTGGAATGTTAGTTTCAATACAGATCTAGTAAATATTTTCTACAAATCTCCTTGTTTAACATATATGTAAAGAAAAAGGTAGGTGTTCTTAGCTGTCATCTGGGAGCTGACCCTTAGCCTTATACTTTAGTAACTTTTAAATTGAGCTTTTCATGTTATATTATGATTTTTTTTTTCTTTCAATGTATGCACTGGATAAATTCATGTATAAAAAAAGGCAGGGAAATGCTGACTTATACGTACATTAAATGTGAGAAGTTAATGGGTATAATCACTGAATAGAACTTTTATCTTCAGTGCAAATGTTGTGACATCTGCCATTCTCTCCTAAATTTGAAGTCTAAGGATGGAATTTTTAATTGAAATTATTCAAATGTCCTGTGATTCTTATACAGAGTGGCAAGTTTTGTGTTTGGGTGGGGTGTTTTTATTTAATTTTGGTTTTGTTTGGTGTGGGGTTTCTTTTTTTTAGTAGTGGTAATTGTTGTTGCTGCCAGCTCAGGTCTGAGTGAAAACTGGAATCTGTGACAGAAGTTCACCACTGCTAAACTGAGCACCCATGAAAATCCCATGCTTTTTTGCTGAAAAGACACAAGACAATTTGGCAGTGTTCACTCTCCAGTTCATGCCTCCTGAACTGTGTGTTTAGTCAACTAAGCACAGGCTCATTACAACTTGCTTGCTGAAATCCTAACCCAGTGTTACTCTGCTTCTTATCATGAAACCAGTATGAAAACAAATGGTTGTCTTCACATTTGCTCTTTGTGTGTACACTTCTGCTTTTCAGCTGTACACTGCAATGAGGGAAAATGCATCACCATTCGATGAAGGACAGAGCTGGGGAGGAGAGACGGATGATGGAATTGTACACAATAAGGTACCATAAAAAGTAAATTAGAATCAGAATTGCCCAACTGAATTTCATTGTGTGGTGTGACAACACAATTTAAATACAGTTCAGATTGTTGTGTCGTGTATTTGTAGATTCTGTTCCCCTTTGTATTCACAACGCTTTCTAGGAAGTAGGGTAGCATTATATAAAAAGCCTGATGAACTATTTCCTGAACAGGCATCATGGCCAGTCTATTGATGAAGACTGGATATTAAACAGAAATGCCTTATTCTCCAAGTATCTACAGTTTCAGTTCTCCTTTGTGGAGAAAGGGAATCATTGTGCCGTTTATTGTTTTAGTAGAGTTTCTGGTATATTTTGCTTTAGCACTCAAGACTTCAGAGGTTAACAGCAGTGCAGTGTAAAGACAGTGACTTAATTCTAAATATAGTGGCTTCTACCAATATCTGCTCAGTTTACTATATAAGAATTGGTTGTAAAGTTTTATTTCTGAGCCACAAAAGAGGGTGGCAATGTAATTCAGGCGCTTAAAAATCCAACAACTTGCTGTTTTTATACTTTTCATAGATTATTAGTACTACTCAGATTTAACTCAGTGTTAAACTCACAACACGTGTTTGGAGGGGGTTGCATAATAAGCTAAACCATTTAATTAAAGTAATTGCAAAAATCAAGTTAAATCACAATTTTAGACTAAGGTTACAACATGATGGTTGGCAAGTAGAAGTGTTTTTAAACTAAATGTGTTCTTCTACACTGACATTTATGCATATATGCTGATACAAAATTCATAATACTGGTGTAATTGTTTCTGAAACATCTTTAGCTTAATGTCTAGCAAATTCTTTTTAGGTAACCTTTCTTTAATTCTAGATTAGTTCTGTGACATCTGAAGATCGGAATTTTAATGGTCATATTTCCTGAAGAGGTCTGTTAAACAGATCTACAGTTTCCATAAACTAGCCTGAGAGAATCATATGCATCAAGATAAAAAATTCTTAAGTATCATACCTACAATCCTTGTTAAATATCTCAGAAAAATAGAGCATTTCCAGGCCTTTCTTAATGTGAGTTATAGGTACCTCCTTCTGCCTGAATATAATGTTGACATTCTGTGTTCAAAGGGAGGAAAAAGTTGAATTTTACAGAAGTACAGTCAAAACAGTGAAAGATATTTTTAGTGTCTGTTTAATTCCACCGATTGAATAGCTTTAGACTATCCAGATATTTTACAGGCCTTGGAACTGTTGAAATGAAAGATTTTTTTTAAATTATTTTCAGCTTTTCATGGACTACTCTGTGAAATGCTATGAGCTTTTCATGAAAGGGAGAGATACGTTTGAAGAATTGGATGCTGAAGTGCAGTCAAAATTAAGTAAGTTTTCAAGCTTTAATCAATATTCAATTGTGTTACTGGTTTCTTTTCTCCTAGCATCAGTTTGTTCAGTTTACAAGTGAAAGGGATCTGAGATAAGGGAACTCTAAATTCCTAAGTACCTTTCAGTTACTTCAACTTAATTCTCTCTTTTTTTATATATTTTTACGAGTACAGATGGATAGGTCATGATCTGCTATCAGCTGTAGCTGTGTTATCTGTTTTTTTTAATGGCTTAATGGCAGAAAGCCAATATACAATTCTTCAGATGCAAATTTCATCTATGCAGATGACTCTTGTTTCTGTCTGACAAAGTTAACAAGTAAAAAAAAAGAAAAATATTGTCAGAGGATGCACATCTGATAAGTAAGAAAGTTCAGCTTTTGAAAGCTCTGAAAACAGTCTGCAAGAGTTCCAAACTGTGTTGTGAGGGTTCCTGTATATGATTGAGCATGCACCTGTGTTTGTCTCCAGGGAGGTGGAAAATTGTTCGGTTTTTTTGACTCTCTCATTTCACCACCTATAGAAATACAAACAGAATTTGAGAATAAGGAAGAAAAACATTTCTTACTTTCTTTGCTCTCCTATGAAAAGCCAGAATAAGGGCACTTTGTCTGCAAATTGAAGCCATCAGTTGGAGAGGAAACAAGCTACCACACTGTTACTGGATATTAGTAGGAAAAAATAATCACCCCATTGTTTGGCAAAGGCTAAGTGAAGTTAGGGAAAAGATGTCTCAAGAGACAAGGAAGTACATGGATAAGAGAGAGGTTGTTAAATAAGTTTGATCTGTTCTAGCTTCACAAGGTAGTCTGACTTGTATACTATCCTGTGGTGTGGGCTGTATGAGAGTTTGGAAACTTAACTCAGAGGAGTGGCTTTCAAGTCTTTGACATGACGACTGAGAAATCCGTTTCTCTTCTTGTTTGTTTTGGGGGTTTTGCCTGGTTGCATTTTAATGCAAGGTTTTTTCTGATGGGTTTCTTGGTTGTTTTTAGTTATTTCTTTAGTGTAAAATAATTGTCCAGATAATGGGTATTTACTGTGCTGAAGCTAACATTCAGATCCTCGGGTGGCAATATTACGTGAGATTAATTTGTAACCCCACTCTCTTTTCCCCTCTCCCCCAGAGGATTTATTTAATATAGATGAATTCCAGATAGAAAGTTTAGCAGCTGAAAACAAAAGGCTTCAAGAAGAGATTGCAAGACTAGAAAAAGAAAAGGAAAGCGAGCCGGTTAGTAAATTGTGTCTCTGTTTTTATGGTGGAGTTGAATTTTATATTATTGGCCATTTCTGAATGAAGATACTTATGATATATAACAAATGGAAAATTATTTTCAGTGCTTTGAGATTTCAATTAGGACAAGTTTTTACAGACTCTGTACCATTATAGAACAAGGCATTTTCTGTGGAGTCTTCAGTCACTATTTGTTTGGTAATGTGCAGATATTTCCAGGTAATAAGGTCTTGTATTGACTGAAATATTAATAAAATACTTGAACGACTTTTTTTTAATACAAATTTCAACATTATTTTTTCCGAACGTGTTGGTATGAGACATAGGATTCAGTGGTAACAATATATTTGAGGGGAAAAGTTTTGCTTGGAAAGCTGGATTCTGCTTTTAATGCATCATGAGTTTAAAAATGTGTTAGTGGCTCTGCAGGTGGCAAATTGAGACTCCTGCCAACTGAGCAAAATGTGCTGGGTTTATTCCCAGCTTTCCATGCCCTAGTTTTATCTGCCCTCTGTATGTTATTATACTTAAGTTGTGAACTACCTGTAGTAAGAATTTTCTAAATGCAGAGTCTAATGCAAATGAGAGACTGTGGGGGTGCGCTCTGTAGAAGCATCGTCATGGTCTCTGCAGAGACCTCCTTCTCCTAACCCAATCCCCGCCCTCGAGTGGGTGAGTGAGTTAGAAGCAGAGAGGTGGTCCCAGGATAGCTGCACAGCTTGAGTGACATTTTCCCCTGGAGCATGCTCAGTTATAATGTTCTAGGAAGTTCTGCATATTAATAATCCCCTTGTCAATCTGTTGTTATCTCCCCCCATGTTATACCCCTATTGGACCCTGTTATATGGACCCTCCTATGATCCCCCTCTTACCCTAATCCCATTGGTTTGTATCCTTCTCCCCTCCCTTCTTTGTCCACCTTAAAAACACCTGCCGAAGTTCCCTCGGGGTTCTTCCCTGAGGGTACTTGCCAGGGCTAATAAAAGCCGCGTGCGGGTACCGGGAAGGTCTTCCCTCTCATCTTTTGCCTCCGAGACCTTGCGGGGTCGCCGGGCAGCTCGCAGGTGCTAAGAGGAGAGGCTGCGTCAGCCCCTCTCGCACGCTGTCAGACGACTCCGCCGGCTGTGGCGGGGCGGAGAGCCGGGTCTCCCGCTATCCTGGCACAGCCCGACGGAGACCTCGGAACGGGCAACCGCGGCAAGAGACCTAATACTGAAATGCAAGAATCTTTTTAGCCTTCTATGCTGTTATTTTAAAGGTGCTTGACTTGACTCAGCTGTCACAGGGATAAAAAATTATTAAAGTTCTTTAGTTTTATATTTGTGCTATTGGTATTGACCAATTACTCTACTGTCTTATCTGGAAAGTAAAGTAATTATTTTATATTAATCTTAGAGTGGTTGTTCTTTTCACCCATTTCCTAGGATCGTAGAGTAACTCTACGAAACGTGAAATCGTCTCTTCAAGCAGATGTCCAGAAATACCAGGCTTATTTGGCTAATCTGGAATCTCATATAGCCATCCTTGATCAAAAAATGGAAAGTGTTAATGATGAAGTTGGGACAACAGGTAAGAAGGCCTTGATCACAGTCAGGACAGTGAAGCTAGAAATAGTCTTAAAATAATTGTAATTCTTAGCTTGAGGACAGAGCAAGATACTTGGGAGTATGATTATGCTACAAATAAACTTTCCAGAATGGATTGCTAATAAAGGTATTTTTGCATAGTAGCTGTTAGTACACTAGAGTAATGAAGTGATAATGATATATAATAAATAATTATATTATTTACTCATAAAATACAGAGGTTAGGTTTAAGTATATAGGCTGGCATTTTGTATCCATTTCACAAATGTTTTGTGAACTTAGAAATGGAAGTAGAAGCAATGAAGCAGGAGAATGCCCGGCTCCAGCACATCTTTGATAACCAAAAGTACTCTGTTGCGGACATTCAGAGAATAAACCATGAGAGAAATGAGTTGCAGCAAACCATTAACAAGCTGACTAAGGAAGTGGAAGCGGAAGAACATCAGCTGTGGAATGAAGAGCTAAAATATGCTCGGAATAAAGAGGCGGTACGTGAAAACCCCACTACACTCAGAGGTGGCTGTCAGTTTTCATCATGCAAGCTTAAAATTGGAGTGTTGCTAACTTCTTTCCTAAATAATCTAACAACACCATACGTGTATCTAAGCAGGCAAAACTGACAAGAATGGCCTCTGTTTACAGTATCCCTGAAAAATGTTTCTCTTTTTTTTTGCCCTTTTTCTATTTTGCGCTTAATGGAAATGTATTTTTTTTTTTTCTGCATCGTAAGAGATGACTATGCAGCACTGTCAGCTCTCACTGCTATAGCATTAAGAGCTTTGGTAACATTAGCATGCCATTGCTTTGATAACACAAGAAATTTCAGGGTGATGCTAATATTTCATAGCAAAGAAGTAAGGCAAAACTAGTGAATTTGAATCAATAGCTTTGCATGCATTTAGGGCCAAATTAGTCCTTTGTGTAGAAGTTGTAACATCTTTCAAGGTCCAAGTTCAATCCCTTCAAACTGAACAAAAAGATATAGTCCTGTAAGTGATGGGATTTAAAAGCTTCTGCTTTGCCAGATGGAGAATTAAAGAAAAAACTCTCAAATTTATTTGGCATTTGGCAGGGTTACTCTTTATCAAGCACTTGTATTAACTTAAATTCCTTGTGTGCAAGTAAGAAGCACATAAAACTGGAAAAAAAACTTGGGTTCTTTAGTGTTTGCATATAAATAGCACTCATTAATTAGAAGTTAAATCATTTAATAAGCTTTGTTTAGAGGCATGCTCAAGTTAGTTTGTTAAAAGGATGTGTGGCTGTGTGGCATTTCCTGTCAAAACTAATGAGAGAAGGCATATTGACATGATGAATGATCATTGGTTTAGTATTATTTTCCAGCATGTTTTTACTTCCCTATCAGCTAACTCTCAAAAAGTTGAGACAGGAAAAATTATGGCAGATGAATATGGAAAACCATAGGTGAAAGCATTCAGTGTCGGCCACGTACACTGAGAAACCTCGCTGAGCAAACTCTGAAAGAATCATAAAACAGTACCTAATGCAGCAAACTGCTGGACTGGCATTACATACAGCTCTTGAATACTGTGGTGTAACGAGGAATCATGTCTATACAGAGCAACTCAGGAACTTGTTTAAAGTACTATATTAGTACTTTTTCCAAAGCTTTTCACTTGTATCTCTTCTGTGATTTCTGCCTTTTCTCCTCTGAGCAGATCGAAATGCAACTGGCAGAGTATCATAAGCTGGCTCGAAAGCTGAAATTAATTCCAGTAAGTGCTGAGAATTCCAGAGGCCACGACTTTGAGATTCAGTTTAATCCTGAGGCAGGACCAAATTGCCTAGTCAAATACAGAACTCAGATCAAGGTAAGTAAAGTCAACACTGAAGGCTTTGGTTACCACTCACGAAAAAAATGCGTTTCTTTGGAAATGCTGGAAAGGTCTCTCAATCTCACAATGAAATGTCATTGAAAAGCTTGTGTGATGAGTCACCATAACGACATTGTAGTACATGAAAGAAATTTGGTATTGGAGAATACAGTAGCCTAAATAAAAATAGAAGGAAAAGATGTACTGGAGTGAATCTTGGTTCAAATAAGCAAATTGCATTAGCCAGATCTTCTTGTATGCATATTACAGGCTCCCCTCATGGAGATCATCAACCAGACTGAGGAAGAAATTAGTAAAGCTACTCAACGGAAAATTACTTTGGAAGATACTTTGGAACAGGTGTGTTGGTTAATGAAGACTAGGACTAAGATACCAACCCTAAAACCTTATTTGCTTTCATTCAACCTTTTGCATGGGTGAAATGCGGTGTGGTGGGCTGGTTTTTGTTTGGGTTGGTTTGTTGGATTGGTTGGGGTTTTTCTGAGGACAAGTAGAGGGGGAGAAGCTCTGAGAAAAGTGCTTTAATTGTGACAGAACCTAGAAGTTTTTCTAAGAATTAGGGTCTTTGAATTGGTTGGTTGAAATATTGTGTATTCACTGAATTAAAGTTTATGTAGCTTACATATATTTGACCATAAACATTGCTAATATTTTTTTTCAATAAGTTGCCTGTTGCAGTCAATTGTGTGGCTTACTGACAAATTGTCATCAGGAAGATTTTTAGCAATATTGGGATTGGGATGGATTGAAAGAGGGAGAATTTTATTTCCCCATTCTTCTACCTTTACCTTGGATTTTATTGCTGAGCATGATGTTATGTGGTATGGAATGTCCTTTTGGCCAGCTGGCCTGGCTGTGCACCTTCCCAGTCTCTTGCCTATCCCTACCCAACTCAGTGAGGGGCCCTGGGAGGGATAGAAAGCCTTGGAATGCTGTGCGAGCACTATTCAGCAATGGCCAAAACATAGGTGTGTTACCAACACTGTTTTAGCCCTTTGTCCAAAACAAAGAACAATACAGGCTGCTGTGAAGAAAGTTAATGCCATTCCAGCCTAGCCTAGCTTAATTTTTTTTTTCTGAGCTACCAGGTTTTGTTCTGATGGCATGGATTTATATGTTGGAATTCTTCTTGAACTATATTTCCTTGTTTATTTTTTCATCCTAGGTGAATGTAATGGTAGAGGACAAGAAACGCAGTGTGAAAATGCTGACAGAAGAAGCTGAAAAGCTGGATGATCTTTACCATCAGAAGCTTAAGGTAGAGCTTCTTAAAGGTTGATGACAGCTTATCCTTAATGATATCCTTATCCTCAATCTTTGTATTTATAGATAAGTTTTTGGTTTGCATTTTTGTTTGGGCCTCTGCCTTTGCCTTCTTCTCTTCCTCTTATAGGATTTTTTCGTTCTTTTCAGGAAAGCAATTTGACTGCTACCTTAAGTGAATCAGTTTTCACTTTCTTGTAAGAGAATCTGGCATCATACTGTAGCAGATCCTGTAAATCATAAACTACTGCATCCAGTAATAAAAGCAGCAGTAATAATCTGAGCTCAGGATGTCTCAGAGCATATGCTTGAAGGAGATTTTAGGATTAACAGAATCTGCCTTGTCTAATCAATTTGTATATAAAAAATACCTTTACAGTTTTTAGTAAACATGTTTAATCAGCTTCTGTAAAAACTAAGGAAAACACTGATTGACCAAAAGCGTGTTAAATATTTTAATGATCTGAACCTGTTGGTTGCTTTAGCTTCCTTTCCCAGCACAGGAGCAGTCCATATCCTTTTCCTCACTTGCAGTTCAGCAACAAAACATAGCCCTCTCTGTTAACAACTGAGTGGCTATTGTGGTACCTCTCAACTTCTCTGACTGCACGGCTTTGGTGGGGCTGTGGTGCTCTGCAGAAAAATGTTCTTTGAACTAAGCTCGTGTTTACCATTTACGCTCTTGTAAATCCAAACTCCTGTGCTGTAGCCATGAAACAGGGTTATTTCACTGCTAATACCTGCTGAGTTGGCTAAAGGCAATCAATTTAGTTTATTTTTTTCAAACCATATGAAATTTAGCTTTTGATCTGTGCTCTTGCATGTACCTTTCTCTAAAAGTAAGCTCATAAAATACACAGTTGCCACCAGATGTTTATAATAAGACATAGTCATGTAATTCCTCTTGTAATTTTTAAAATGCTGTTTGTAAGTCTTAAGTATTAAAATTGTTTTTGAAGGATGATGTTTCAGTAATCTACCAGAATTGCATGTTGAGTTGACGGCAGAATTTTGTTTGGTTTTGTGGATTGTGTAGCGCCAACAGTGTCATTCTCCTTGAAGAGATGATTACTTGGAATTGTTCTCTTTCAGACACTAAAAGGAAAAGCTATTTTCTTACTCAAATGTGATTTTACTTTTTTAATGTAGAAATAGTTGCTCATGATGTGCCATTTCTAACCTATTTAGACTATCTAAACAATACTTTTTGAGTTCAGCTTTGAAGGGAAAATACCTGCAACACAGGCCTTTAAATATGATTTAAAAAATAAAGAGAAGGTTAGGCTTGTGCAGAGAGGGAGATGACACAGAAAATACCTGAAACTTTAGGTTTGCGACAGATGTCCATGGGGGCTTTTTTCAGTTCTGAACTTGGAGTTACTCGTGTTAATTTTGAATTCAAGCATTAGGATGTAATCAAGTAATAGAAGAAAAAAAATCCAAGTTACTCCTGAGCTATGCAATTTTTCTCCCCTGCTTTCCTTATGACTATAGGAGACAGAAGAGGAAGAGCAAAAATGTGCAAATGAACTGGAATCCTTAAAAAGGCATAAACAGTTACTTGAGAGTGGTGTCAATGAAGGTCTCAGTGAAGCCACAAATGAATTGCATGATCTCCAACGACAGTAAGACTCGTAACTTCAATGTTTGCCTCTTGTTGACTTTGATTTTTAAGGATAAAGATATTCTCTTGAACCTAACATAGAGTTGTTTCAGTATGTATCCATCTCAGCTTGTTAATTTCACAAGTTAACAACTGAAAGATGTTTTCCCTCAACAGTATTTTGCTAGAATATTTGTCTGCTGTATCAGAACTCCTGTTTTCCATGTAATTTTTTTTATATATGTATATGGTTGTAGCAAGGAAATTAGTTTATTTCCAAACTTACATGACCAACTGCATTTTATACCTCAAAGTCTGGACAGAGCATTCTGACTCCAAGGTTCATTGTTTCTTATCAGTTAGCACAATACAGTCCTTTTCTTTTTTTTTTAAGTTGAGTATTAGTATAATCTAACTTGTTTCAAATTAATACTAATAGGAAAAAAAAGTATGGCTAAACATGATGATAACTCAGACTTGAAGTGATTGTTTTAAATGCCAGGAATTCTCTAATTATGGACATGACCTTCTGAGTATCTTTACCTTTTAGATATCAAGTTGTTTTGCAAACAACAACAGAAGAGAACAGAAAAGTTGGTGGTAACTTGAGTCGTCTTATAGAAACGATTGCTACTCATATAGCATCCATAGCGGTAAGCTAAAATTTGATATTCAGAGTTAAATCTCTCTAGAGACATTTGCAGTTAAACACTTGGAAATTAGAACTTGCTCTTTCTAAGGAAAAGTTATCAGTTATGTAGCTGCTGCACTGAGTCCATGGATTCTAGTTAAATTTTTTGACAAAACCTTTGGTATAAATAATCAGAATTGATCATTAAGTTTCAGCAGTAACATCCTGTCAGGTTAAACCTGCTTCTGGTAGATGTCTTTCAGGGAAGTGTTTAACTGAAATCAGTTAACCTGTGCAATGACTGCTTAAAATGCTTTAGCAGAATCAGTACAATACAGACCATGATAGAGCTAATAAAGCTTTCTGTACCTCTTTTCTAGAAATACCTTGATGAACAGAATGTGAAAATTTACAAAGACTATGAAGAATTCATGTCTGAAGATCCGTTGTCAGACTTGACCAGCATCCTAGACAGTTATAAAAAGAAGGCTGAAAGTCTCTAATCACTAGAAAGGTGAAGATGAAAATTTTGCATTTCTGAAGCTATGGTATGGTGCCTTCTAAAAGGATGGGTACTACCTGTGTTTAGCACCGAAACTGGTTTTAAGTGTAAGAAAGTATTTATGAACTTTCTTTGTTTTGTTGATACAAATGCATTAAAGAATTAAACAATATATTTGCATTTTCTTAAAAAAGGCTTTGCTTACACTTTGTACTTTCAGTATCTTATACATGCTTACAAACAAATGTGACAGGACAACTGTGGAACAACTGCATTTTGTTTTTTCTTTATAATCAAATCACTTTCTAGGAATATCAGTCAAACAGGAATACAGTTAAACTAAAATAAGGCGGAGTGAACATCAAGATGGAAGAGCAAGTGGTAACACAAAACAGAAGTTACTGACAACTGAAATACTGCTATGGTTTTTGTAAACATGCAAGATTCCTAAATGATAACAGCTATGCTTTCATTTCTAGAGTATAGATTGTGCATTTCACAGTATATGTATCATTTAGGGCACATGTATGACAGATAGTTCACATCCTCCCCAAGCCTTTGTTTTACTAGCAAGTCTAAATGTAAATGTCTGGCTCCTGCTTGTTCAGTTACCCATGAAACTGCCCAGAGACCCCTCTTACGTGAGTAAGCAATTATTTTTATAAATAAAACCTCTTTGAAAAGCTGATTAGTCCTTAGAGAGTAGTCTTGTAAATAGTCCAGAAAAAGAAAGTAGTTCGGAAAAAAAAAAAAGTTTTGCCTTTAGGTGCTCATAATTCCAGATGAAATTTCACTGAACTTCTTGAACATGTGTACGAGAGAAAGCTCTCACCAGGACATCATATGACTTCTGGCTGTGTATCTAATCAGTTGTAGGTTTGGTTCATGTTAGATACATCAAAATGGTCTATAATGTCTGTTTTCTTCTTGATAGGCCAGTTGGACAGACTCTATTTGATTTTTTTCTTCCTAAGGAAAGTAACAGTAAAATTAGTGTATGGGGAGCTCTGGTCCAAATATTTTGAAGAAAGGGTTTCAATGCTATGTGAAAGTAGTATCTTGTTACCTACCTTGTGTATAATTTTGTGTTTAAAAAATAAATAAATAAAACACAGTATTCATTTCTTGGATAGTTTATATGATGGTATTTCCTAATAAAAGCATTGAAGTATTTGAATGTTGTTTTTTGAATTCAAACATTCAAATATACAAAGAGAAGAACAATTTTGCAGTTGCTTAAAAGTTTTTAACAGTTGATACATAACGGAAGTTGCTCCTTAATTCTACAATATATGAATGAAACACGGATCCCTAGGATCTACAATAAAACTAGTGTGTGAATCTTCCGGCTCTGGTATGAGTATTTTGTTCCAGATATTATGATAATGATGACATTATTTAAGCTCCTAATTTTTTGTTCTTTTTTCGTACTCCAGAATTTTAATTTGACAGCTAGAAAAGTTTTCTGACAGGTGGGAAGTTTTTATGCTTTCTTTTGTCCTCTTTTATCTTGACAGACTCTTCCTTTGTTTTCTGTGACAAACTAATCCTTACTACATCCCAGTTCCTTCTCTTTACAAGTTTTTTCCTTTTGTGATCTCTTTAACATTTTTGTTATCTAAAGCAATGTTCTTCTAATGTAGCAAAACTATGAGCCATATAGGAGAACCACATTCCTTTAAAGTATGTGCTTCTTTAGGGGCTATGCCCTCTCTTGGCTCCCCCATACCTGTTTGTCTCTGCTTCTATAACTGATCTTGTGTTTCTTAGTATCTGTAGGTTCCTTGTCATGTGCAATATTCAGTTGATTAAATGAAAGCAAAATAAATGGCATTTCCAAGGACTCCATATTAACCCTAATGAAAATGGGTTAAAGAATCAAAATCACAATGCCTTCCCTTAATGCACTGGCCAATGTAATATTCTGAAATTAAAGTAGTCCAAAAAAATTCTATGTTTGTAACATTGGCAATGTGTTTTTGTTATTGGCCTGTATGTCGGTGAAGCTGAACTGCCTTTAGAACCAGCTCAGGTTTGGGCCTAGGGTTCTGTAAAATGCTGTAGGGATGTCTGTTGTAATCTAACAGATCAACATCAGCTGATGTTTACTAGGTACTATGTTTTCACAATTTAAAAATGGAGGGAATTTTTTAATCCTTGTTGAATATGTGTCGTCTGCGATATTGGAAGTCAGGCAGTTACTTTTGATTTGTATTCTGGAATATGGCTTTTAAATTTAGGCAGTAGGCACTAGAACATAATTACAACTCTTGGTTTTGGTTTTGTTTCTCTATCGGAATATAAAGTCTTAATGAGAATGTACCATGGCACGTGTACTTTTCAGTAGTATGAGTCATTTGTAAATTTTGGCTTTTGTATGGATACAGTCACCTCATTTAGTGCTAGTGTACCTTTTGTACAGTTTAATGTGTCAAGTTTTTGTATTTTTATACTCAATAAAATTTCTTATGCCTGTTTCTATGAAGGCTAGATTCTTACTGAAGTGTAGAAATATGACATAAAAACCCAATTAATCTGACTTTCCTTGAGGAACTAGATAATCATTTTAGCAGCAGATACTAATTCCCTGGCTCTCCTTGCTGTTGAATATGCATTGTGTAGAGGAAAAATAAAATACAGAAACATCTTCTTCCTGTAAGTTTTAGAGGAATAAAAACTGCTTTAAACCTTTTTAAAAATAGATGGCTTTTTAAAAATTCTTAGGAACATAGGGCCAAGCTGCTTTGACAATGCTTTGATTTATGTTGTATCATTTTGGCATTAATCTCACCAACCAACCTTTTGTTATCTTAATATTAAATATTTCCTTTACATGACCACTCTTGCATTTTTTTTTTTTTTTTTAAATTTAGCTATAAAAAATAACACTTGATGCTGTAGAAGCATGCTGGAACTCTATAGCTTTCTTCTTTTCCCTGCGGTATGTTGTTTTTTCATATTATGTTGTCAGAAACTCTCATCACTGTCAAGAACTTGGTAGTTCTTTTGTGGAGTATTTCTTGAGTGCACCGTGTAGATTCATTCAGGTTGGAAAAGGCTTCTAAGTTCATTGAGTCCAACTGTTAACCCAACACTGCCAAGTCCACCACTAAACCATGTCCCTGAGTACCCATCCTTATGACTCATAAATGCCTCCAGGGCTGGTGATTCAACTACTTCCTTGAGCAGCCTGTTCCAATCCTTGACAATTCCTGTGAAGAAATTTTTCTTAACAGCCAATTTAAACCTCCCCTGGTGCAACCTGAGCCTGCTAAGGCTCTTAACTTTGCAGTGTCTGTTCAGCTCACTTGTATGAGGCTTCTGGAACACTTCTCATTGGTTTTGCCAATGTACAGCAGTGCATGCCTATGCAAGCCTTTAGTTCTGAGCTGGATAACAATTTGTGCTCTGTGGTTCTGTAAGGCTTCCAATAGTTTGCCTGCTTTGGCCTTTAAAGGGAGTTCTCATGCCTGCTCAACTTCATGGCAGAATTAAAAAAGCAGGTGTGTGTGTATATATATATATATATATATATACACGTGTGTGTGTGTGTGTGTGTGTGTGTGTATGTGTGTGTGTATATATATTTACCTTCTTTTTTGAAAGAGCAAGAAACAAGAAAAAGCCAATAGCTGAAGACATTCCCTTTTCACTAACAGGAGCAACTCCCTCAGTGCAATGCTCTAGTAAAAAAGGAAGACTTGGTCTCTCATGCTAAGTGACGGTAAAGCAATGGATACTTTGTGAACAAGGGTATAGCCTAGTCATTCCTTTTCAACAGGTTATTTGATATACCAGTATTTTGAGCACTGCAAACAATCTGAAGAGACTACTTATATAATCTTGCCAGTGTTCTCTGGGCTGCACCGTTTTGCTTTAATACTACAAATGTTAATGTGTCCTTTAGAGCCAGTTAACCGTCCCCTTTTGGCACTAATACAGAACAGGGAATTTACCTGTTTTTTCAATACTTGCTGTCCACAGATTTTTTGAAAAGGTCCTGGTATGATGAAATCATGTATTGTTGAGTCTTTTGTGCTGGCAAAGTTGTTCACCATATAGGGCTATCGTATCTTCATTGGGATTTTACATTTTAGGTGCTTGTTGAAAGTTTTGATGGTATTCATTCCTTTTTAAGAAATGGAAGAAACACAGAAGACACTCAGTGTCCCCACTGGATGAGGGACTACCAATGCCTTAGCCAATGTCATATCTAAGGAAAGGGTACTGACATCTTCAGTCCTGTATCAGGAGATTGGCAGAGACCGATCCCTCAGCCTGAGGAAACTCTTCATTTTGCAGGTGCTTTTTTGTTTTTTTGGTTTTTTGGGGTTCTTTTTTTAGAACTTGATCTGTTTACAGAATTTTTTTAGACATGATAGATGCCGGGTCTGTTGTGCACAACCCTCTGGAGAGTGGACCTGTCGTGAACCCCGGTTCATAAAGGTCTACCAGTCCCAGAATGTGCCTGAGGTAGACAGGATCAAATCTGTCTACAGGACGATTGGCTGCACTCTCCCTCCATTCCAGAAGTTCTTATCAATGGCTTCATGATAACAAGGAGCCTTTATGATGTGTGGTCTGTGTGGTGTTTTCCCTATCACCTCATGCATGAGACCACAGTTTTAATTGGCAGTGACCTGATAAGTATTTTAGTCTCTAAAATGCTCTTTGCACAAGGCAAAGATTTAAAAGGCATACAAAATTGTCTGTTACTCCAATTTCACCCCTAAAGAAACATTTATCAGTTTGACAAGATTCCAAAGCAGAAGGAAAGACAGGTGGTGATGGAATGTGTATAAATATTTTGAAACAAGCAAGATGTATGTAATTTTATTTCACTTTTCCTACAAGGATTCAGAATAGTGAATGCTTTTGTATTGGTAGAAATCACATGGTTCTTCTGAGAACACTGAACAATAGCACAGTCATGCATGACAACTGGCATGCCCAGCTGAAAAGAACGGCATTCACTATTCTGCCTAGATAAGAGCATCTGGAGTTACCAGTTCTAATTATCTGGAAGGTCTTGATTAGCAGTGGACATTACATTACATTTGAAGTGCACAGTAGACACCAAATAATGGGGTCTGCTTGACTGCTGCTGAGTAGTGACTTACTGTCCTCTTCCCGCTCTGGAGGGTCAGGCCATCACTTGTAGGAAAGTCATAAGGAAGGCTGCAGAGTCGAGTCACACAAGACAAGAAAGGGAAAAACCACAGTCAGAGGTTGCACTGTTCAGACAAGTTTAGGTGTTTTAAGAAGAAAACCAGTAACTTGAAAGCTATAGAATTTTAAAGGCATAAACAAGAAATCAAGGAATGACAATTCAGCATTGAGGATCTCTTCCAGCAACTGCTGGATGGTTTGATTCCTCAGAAGCTGTTCCTCAGGTGTTTTATTGGGGGTGCTGAGAACACAAATGCTTAGCCTAGAAGATCCTTAAATCGCATCTGTCTTTTGTGTGCGCTTGTATTGGGTTTGCATGTCCAGGTTTTGGTAGCAGGGGGGCTACAGGAGTGGCTTCTATGAGAAGCTGCCAGAAGCTTCCTCCATGTCCAGCAGAACCAATCCTTGGCGGCTCCAAAGATGGATGTGCCACTGGCCAAGGCTGGGCCAGTCAGAAATGGTAGCAACACCTATGTGACAGCATATTTAAGAAAGAAAAACAAAGGTTATAATGCAGATGAGATTATGGCCAGAGAAGAGCAGAGTGAGAATATGGGAGAGGAACGACTCTCTTGACACCAAGGTCAGTGGAAATGGAAGGGAAGGAAGTGCTCCAGGTCTGAGATTCCTCTGCAGCCCATGGCAAGGACCATGGTGAAGCAGGCTGTCCTCTTGCAGCACATGGAGGTACATGGGGATGCTGAGATCCACATGCAGCCCATGGAAGAAGCCAACACCAGAAGAGGTAGATGCCCAAGACAAGGCTGTGAACCCATGGGAAACGCATGCTGGAGTAGGCTCCTGCCAGGGACCTGTGGAGAGAGGAGCCCACATTGGAGCAGGTTTCCTGGAAGGACTTGTGACCCTGTGGGGGACCCACACTGGGGTAGGCTGTGCCTGAAGGACTGCACGCTGTGAAAAAGTGACCCACATTCCAGCAGTTTGCAAAGAACTGTTTCCTGTGGACCCCATGCTGGAGCAGGGGAAGGACTCCTCTCCCTGAGCAGCATCAAGAACAGCATGTGATGAGCTGACCATTAACCCCTATTCCCTGTCTCCCTGCACCACTGAGGGGAGGAGGTAGAGCTAGAAAGGAGGGACGAGTGAGGGAAAGGTGTTTTGAAGATTTATTTTACTTCTCATTTTACTTCTTACCTGCTCTGATTTTGTTAGTAATAAATTCAATTAATATCCCCAATTCCAGTGAGTTTTGCCTGTGACAGTATTTGGTGAGTGATCTCTCCAGTCCTTATCCCAACCCACGAAAAAGGCTTCACTGTATTTTCTCTCCCCTGCCCAGTTGCAGAGGGGAGTGAGAGACTGGCTTTGGTGGGTGCCTGGCATCCAGCCAGCGTCAACCCACTACAGTGCTACAACAAAAACTCTGTGATACATGCTTGAAGAATCTCTGCATGGCAAAACACTCCCATAGTGACAAAGACAGGGCAATGGTTACTGTGTCACGGTCCCAACATCTGGACTATGGGGCAGTGCCATGCAGACACATACAACAAATAACTAAGCAGTCAACTGAGCTTGCTCAGGCTTTCTTGGAGTTCATGGTGCCACTGCTACTGGAGCTGGTGATAAAATCACTCCTTGAAGGTTCAGAAGAAAGCAGCCAGGGGAAGTGAAAGGGTAAAAAAAGAATGTCAAAAGTAAGGCAATAGGAAGAGAAAAGAGAGGAAGCAGCCTTCCAAAAAAAAAAAAAGCAAACACTAATGATGCTCAACTACAAAAAGCCTAGAAGACATTCAGCTAAGACCACAGAACAGCAATAGCAATTTGAATGGAAAAGCATAGGGTCTTACACCTGTGTCAGGACCTCATCCGTGACAATGTATTTACTTCAGATAGGATCTTAAAAATCTTTGCAATCATAGCATCAACTGTGTTTTATTAGGATAGCAATGCCTGAAGACATAAATCCTATACTCCAACAGCCTTTCCACAAATTAAAAACTGTTTTCTCCCAATGTGCATTTGCCAGATACGTGTTCTCATGTATTTGTTCAAGAATCATTCATGTTTCTTTGTTTACAGAGGAAGAAAGTTTTTAAGGTTTGGCACATCCTTATTAATTTCCCATGAGAGACTTGGCTCTGGGACTCACAAGGTGCAGTGGATTGCCATCAAACTTACTTCATGACCACTGAATATTTGGCTGCATTAATCTGCTCTTGTCAAAGGTGAATGACAAGATCTTCTTGGTGGTTCCCTTTTCAGAGTTCTCTGCTATTGCCATGGTTTCCCTCATATAGTTCCATGACAATCCTAGGATAGCTGACAGGCTAAATCCTACAAGTATCCATCTAGTCTGGTGTCCTCCTTCCAAATATGGCTTAGGATAACAGCGCAAAAAACTACAATGATCCGAAATGGAATAACTTGTTTTCCAACTTAAACTCTTCCTACTCAGTAATATTTGGATATTTTATTCCAAGGCTAAAGCATATATTTTTCTGTCTCCTGGGAATAATTTCATCTTTAATTTTTCTAGTCCTTTATCTCTTTTCTATTCATATGAAGAAAAAATTGTTTTAAACCTCACTAAATTATTCATTCTCATTATGTATTTCAAAGTTCAATCAAATATTTTATGAAAAGTAGATCTTCCTGTCAGTTCTGCATGTTCCTTAATATAACTCCATGTTTCTTCTTGCTTTGTGAGATATACTACAAGGTCCTGATTATCCTTCCTATTTTTATACTTTTAACTATAATACTTTCTTAGTTTGGAAATCCCAGTCATCTTAGGCATGTTTTCCACAACTACTTATAGTCTATCTGTAGTCATCAGAGCCTTTGTTTCCACTGGATTTTAAATAAGCATGTCGCTTGGTATTTTTGTTAATGAAGTACACAACGAACAGTGAGAATTTACATGAGTTTTAGCCACAAAGCCCAGCTGACAGAGTTAATTTGGACAACAGCAGGTTAAACTAATGGTTTGTTGTTCCTCCCCCTTCCTTACCATCTCTTTCTGTTGCCTTCAATTTTTAAAAGTTTAATTTAATCTCTTATCACATCAGTTAGGTATTTCAGAATCATGGACTGTGGTTACAGTCCTCTCAACTCGACTAAGTGGATTGTGTTTCACAAATTTTGTCACTTTAGCTGCTCACCAGTTTTTGTCAAGTCAGTGATAAGGAAATTAAAAAAAAATACTAGATAGCACTTCAGTAACCCACTTCTCCACATCTACCTTAGTTTTCATGTTATGATGATAAACCATTTTTTAATTCCATGATTTAGATTCTGTCTCTCACATGGCTTGGTTTTCTGAATAGTGATGCTATTGTTTCACACCTCAGTGGTTCAAGTAATGATGTTCTTTTGTTCCACACTTCAGGGGTTCTCACTAAGGTACTTTTTCTAACAGGCTGGGTCAAAGGTCCATAGAGTTCCAAATCCAAGATGCCACAGGCTCCTCTTTCTACATATAAAACCTTTGTTACCTTAAGGAGGAACAGCCATTTTTCTTGGATTATTTGGAATTTGTAGCATTGTACCTACGAAGCATATGTAGGCAGTAGATCCAGTATCGCTCAACAGACTGTGCTACTGCAACAAGCTACTAAAGAGGCTGTGCATTTTCTTCTAGTGAAGACACAGCAATTTTTGTTATGTGTATACAAAATATTTACTATCTAAAAATGTCCAGTGCTGGAACTTAGTTAATATTTGCCCTCAATAAAAAAATAAACCAGATATTTAACTTATTCCTTCAATGGAAAAAAATTAAATACATGCAGGGTATAACAATAAATAAATCCTTGCACACACACAGAAGCCCTACTTTTCTGAGCATTGTCTGAAATATCAAATGGCAAGATGAACAAATTATTGGTTACTCTACTGTTACTATTAATTTTGAAAAATAACAGGATATCTCACTTTAAAATACAGCAGATAAATATAAACAATCTTCCTTTTTCCAGAAAATAAATTATTTTCCACAAAGACTGAAAATGATGACTCAGTTGTTCATAGAACAAAATACTTCATACTGCAAAGTGAAAACTGCGCAACTGCAGGCACTCTTTAAACCGGCTTGCAGATAGGCTGAAGGATGAGGAACCTAATTTCATGTAAGTTAACTGCTTGCATTTCAGGTAGAACCATCCCTTCCTCCTTGCCATATTAATTTTAAAACTAGATTAAATAGTTCTTCAAGTTTTTTTTCCCAAAGCAGTTAGCATTCTAAAATGAAAGTGCTGTCCCAAGGCTAGAAACACAAGTACACTACAAAACAAGATTTTGCTTAATGAACTCATAAAGTAACAAGGTTTGATACACTCTTCCAAATTTCATCAAGTCATCATTTAGAGGGGCTCTGAGTCACAGGCTACATAAAAACTCCCAAGAGACCCTTCCTCTCTTAGCTGGGTAGTACAAATGCTCTTCATTCTCACCAAACTCCACACTGCTCAGTTTCATTACTCTATTTCCTTTCTCATAGTCTAACTGGGCCCAGAGAATGGAGGAATTACGTCCAGATGATGGCCAGTCGCAAGCGGTGCTCTGCAGGGCTTGCTGTTGGGGCCTGTCCTGTTTAATATCTTCACTGACAACAGGTGATCAAGCGAACCCTCAGTCACTCTGCACCAAGTTGTGCAGAAGTGTTGATCTGCTGGAGGGCAAGAAGACTCTGCAGAGAGGTCTGGACAGGCTGGATCGATGGGCTGAGGTCAGTGGTCTGAGGTTCAACAAGGCCAAGTGCCAGGTCCTGCCCTCAGGTCACAACAACCCCAGGCAGCACTACAGGCTTGGGAAGAGTGGCTGGAAAGCTGCCCAGCAGAAAAGGACCTGAGGGTGCTGTTCAACAGCAGCTGAACCTGAGTCAGGGTGTGCCCCGGTGGCCAAGAAGGCCAATGGCATCCTGGCTTGGATCGGCAATAGTGTAGCCACGAGGACAGTCTACCCTGTACTCAGCATTGCTGAGGCCACACCTCAAATCCTGTGTTCACTTTGGGCCCCTCACTACAAGGACGACATTGAGGTGCTGGAGAATATCCAGAGAAGGGCAACAGAGCTGGTGAAGGATCTGGCACACAAGTCCTATAAGAAACAACTCAGGGTGCTGGGGTTGTTTAGCCTGCAGAAAAAGAGGCTCAGGGGAGGCCTTATCGCTCTCTACAACCACCTGAAAGGAGGCTGCAGCCAGGTGGGGATCAGGCTCTTCTCCCAGGAAACAAGTGGCAGGACAAGAAGATATAGTCTCAAGCTGTGCCAGGAGAGGTTCAGGTTGGACATCAGCAAGAGTTTCTTCACTGAAGGGGTGGTTAAGCATTGGAAAAACCTGTCTAGGGAAGGAAGTGGTGGAATCCCAGCCCTTGGAAGTATTCAAAAGGCATATGACAAGAATTTTTTGTTACTCATCAGTCACCTCTACTGTTCTACAAACCTCCCCTATATGCCATCACAGTCCTTTCTTCAAAACTAAGACTCCTTGAAACAGAAGCAGCTATACTTTTGCGAGGGTTGGATGAGTGGACTGTGGGAAGGATTGAGAACTGGGTGAGTGGCAGATCCCAGAAGGTCATAATCGGGGCACAGGGTCTAGTTGGCGGCCTGTCATTAGTATTGTCCCCCAGGACTCAATACTGGGTCCAGTATTAACTTGTTCAATGACTTGGATGAAGGGACGGAGGCCTCCTCAGCAAGTTAAGTGATGACACAAAGCTGGGAGGAGTGGCTGATACCCCAGAGGGCTGTGCAGGCCTTCAGAAGGACCTCAGCCGGGTGGAGGGATGGATAAAGGAGAACCTTCTGAAATTTAACCAAGGTATACACAGGTTCTGGCACCTGGGAAAGAATAACTCCCTGCACCAGTACAGACTGGGGGTCAACCTGCTGGAAAGCAGCTCTGTGGAGAAGGACCCGGTAGTCCTGGTGGACAACAAGCTGTCCATGAGCCAGTAGTGCCCTTGTGCCCAAGAAGGCCAATGGGATGCTAGGGTACATTAGGAAGAGAGCATCACTAGCAAGCCAAGGAAGGTGATCCTGCCCCTCTACTCAGCCCTGATGGGGCCACATCTGGCATCTATGTCCAGTTCTGGGCTCCTCAGTACAAGACATGGAGCTCTGGCAGTGGATCCAGCGGAGGGCAACAAAGATGATTAAGAGACTAGAACATCTCTCTTATCAGGATAGGCTGTGAGATTTGGGCCTGTTCAGCCTCGACAAGACACGACTGAGAGGTGACCTCATACACGTGCACACATATCTAAACAGGGGTGCCAAGAGGATGGAGCCAGGCTCTCCTCAGTAGTCCCAAGCAACAAGACACGAGGCAGTGGGCAGGAACACAGGAAGTTCCACCAGAACACAAGGAAGAACTTTACTGTGCCGGTGACTGTCCACTGGAACAGATTGTCCAGAGATGTTGTGGAGTCTCCCCCAATGGAAATACTTGAGAACCATCTGGGCACAATTCTGCGCCATGTGCTCTGGGATGGCCCTGTTTGAGCAGAGATTGGACCAAGTGACCCACTGTGGTCCCTTCCAACCAGACCGTCTCTAGGATTCTGTGACTCTGCGAAACAACGGCGTTAGGATCTGGACTGGCCGCTTTGTTTTAAGGCAGACGAAGCGGGACCTCACACCTCTGGTCCCTCCCTGGCCGCTGCCCGGGATGTGGCGGCGACGCGCCCACGGCCCCGCTCGCGCAGCGGGTCCCGCGCCACCGCCCGCGCCGCGCGCGAGGGCCGGC
>VXBT01007272.1:4169-38293 GCA_013400235.1 Oriolus oriolus | reverse complement strand
CCGGCGGCGGAAGTGGCGCTAGGCGGAGGGCGACAGCTCGTTCCGAGGTCGCAGCGCCGAATCGGCGCTTTCGCCTCCAGGCCCTTCCCGTCCGCATCCACTTCGCACCGCCCCGCACACCCAGCAGCGCCGTCGCCATCAGCACCACCCCCTTCCCTTCCCTCCCCCGTCCTTTTCCGGGTCTCCCCGGCGCCTCCTCCCCCGGCTTCCGGACTGGCTCCGCCTCCTCCTTCCCCGGCCGGGACGTATTTTGCCGGGCGGGGGCGCTGGTGGGCTCGGTAGCCGGAGCCGCTGCCGCCATCGCTGCGGGACGGTTTCCGTCTTCTCAGCTCCCCAACATGGCAGCAGCGGCGGGAGGCGGCCGTGCACCTCGCAGGCCGGCGCTGCTGACCCCTCGCGGCAACGGGGACCGCACCGTGTTCCTCTTCGACCGGCGCCGGGAGCAGGCGGACCCGGGCGAGAAAGTGCTCAGCTACGGCAAGGACAACTACCGCGCTTTCCGCAGCGCTGTGTGCCAGGTACGCGGCAGGGCGAGCAGCGTCGGGCGCGGCGGTGCCGGTGCTCCATGTGTGAGGAACCGTCCCCGCGACGCTGGAGCTGGGGGGCGGCCGGGGCGGGGCAGGGATGTCACAGCCTGCTCGGGGGCCAGGACTTTGTTGCTGGGACAGGTGGGCGGCCATGAGGGAGAGACGGCGGTCGCCCCGTTGGCGTCGACTTTCTCCCGCGCACCGAAAGGCCGGTGCGGGGCGGCGGCGGGCGGCGCAGCCGGAGCAGCCCCTGGCGGCGGGCGGGAAGGCAGCGGGCGACCCCCGAGCGCCCCCGCGCGGGGAGCGGCGGCGGCGGGCGTGGTGCTGCGCTCCGGAGGGTGTTTGTAGTTGACACGCTGGTTGGTATTCGAGCTCGGGCTCAGGGGTCTCAGAAGTCTCTTCCAACCTAAGTGGTTCTGTGTCTCTGTTTCTGCTGTCCAAGGTGTTGGTGGTAAGCGCCGGTCGTTTCCTGTCCGCAGCGCTGGCTGCCATTTAAATACCGCGTCTGGCGCCGCCTTTGCCGCGTTCGTGTCCTTTCGGTTCTTTTTCCCTGTTGTGACGCGAAACGAAACTTGCTCCGTCTTCACAGCTCGGGGAGGTGGAGATTGTTTTCTGCGTACGGGCTGTTTGCTGTAGTTTGCTGGTGCTGCCAGTAGGCAGCGCTCATTTCTGTCATGGTTTCGTTTTTCGAGCGAGTGGCAAGTGCCATAAACCTGTTAGCTGCCTACGTGTTTTCCCATGTGAAATGTGCAGGAAAATCACCTCTAGATTTTGTACTAATTTAGTCGGATAAAAAAATCAATTTGAGTTTCTTTATCCAGTATAATTTGCACTTAGTTTTCTCGCATGCAGATTCTATATTTTACGTATAGATGGGATATAATAAATACGTGTTTTACATTTGAATAAATAGAATTATTTCCAAATTTTATACAATCCAGCACTTTTACATGTAATATAACTATATCATGATGAAATATATAATTAATATAATTATATGTAATGATACATAAGTATATATAAAATATAGATAAAATATTTATTGATTAAAAATTATTACATAAATATTGTATAAATTGTTCTGTGTCTGGACGGTGTTTAATGTAATGGCTTCCTACTGTGATGGAAGCTTTGAGTTATCAATGTCAGCAGGAGTAGCTGTCACCTGTGATTGCCTCCTCCTTGTACAGTTCTATTTCGGTGTGCAAAATAGCATATCCATGATCTGGTAGAGGCACTGAATCTTAAGGCAGAGTCACCTTCCCTAGAAGTGTCCAGAAAAGGAGTAGAATTGGCACTTTGTGATATGGTTTAGAGAGTGTGATGTTACTCAGTCGAGGCTGGACTTGGAAGTCTTTTCCAGCTTTTTGATTCTGTGATTCTGTACTCAGAAGTAAAGTGATTATGGAGTGTTAGCACATCCCTTGGTCTGATCAGTGCCCCTAAAGTTCATCAGACTGAAAGGAACAAGTAAGAGAATGCAGTAAAGACATGAGTACACTTTATGCAGTGTAATGTCTGGAGAAGCTGTACAGTGGAGTGGGTTCATGACCTTCCAAGGGTTTGTATCTCCTATGAGTAATTACAAGTATTACATAATTTACTCCAAGAGTTGTCTTAATGGATCCTGTCACAACTGCACCTAGTAGATGAATTGCAAGAATACTTCATATTTTCAATAGTCCAGGCAAATATGTGGATGATGAACCCAACCCTCTTTTCTCTCAGATTTTGTAATTAATTGATGGGCTGAGTTTAACACTAATTTACCATTTGTTCTAGAGCAGAGCCTGTCTTTTCATGGCTTTTTTTAATATATACTGCGCACTCCAGTGACTTAATGTTTCCATTAAGTGTTTCTCATGGTGTTTAGTAGCTCATAGAGGTTTTGGCGTATTTGCAATTTTATGAAGAAATAAGCCATTATCACCAGCTGTGACAAATCTCAGGTACAAACAGCTTCTGTGATTTCTTAACCTGAGAAATGTATTGACGTTTTGAAGCCACTACTTCAATGCTGTTAGGCAGGCTTCTCGCATGGGCAGCAGAGTGTTTGAGCAGCCTGGTGCTGCAAAGCAGACCTTTCTGTGTTTGAGTGTGGTGCCTGTGAAAGTAAAATTTTCAAGTATAGTGTTTTCAATATGCTTAGTATCACAAGCCTTATCGCCAGTCCTGGTGGCTGTTTTGTGTGTTAAGGATAATAGAGTCTGCGCTCTTACAAACTTATGCAGCAAGAACCTCAGCTGATCGTTCCCTTAGAGAAAGACCTTCACCAATAATGTGTTGGCTGTCTGTGAGTGCAGTCAGAGATGCCTCTGTCACTGCCAGTTTCAGTGGGATGACTCTTTGTACTTTGTAGCTTTCATCATCTGACATGTGGGACATCTGACTATGAAAGGATGCTGAGTTGGGTGGGTTGACATGACCAGTAAATGCAGGTGCAGTGAAAACTGGATGGGCAGAGGGTTGGGATGTTTGATATCTCATGTCTCCCGCACCAACAGTATACAAATTTTAGTTGGGCTTCTGGAAGAGCATTCTGGCTTCTCAGTGCCCCAAGAGCTTTGTAAATTATGTTTCTCTGAGTATTGTACTCCAAAGTTCCCAATTTCTGGCATCTTGAAAGTTGCAACTAACTACTTCCAGGAAAAAGTGATGAATGGGTTCACCGGCTTGGGACAGACTTTCCTACCTTTGTGGTGCTGAAAATGCAGCAGGGAAGTGATGAAAGCTCAGGAAGAACTATTCTTTTGTTAGGCACGTTTTGAGCTGGTTCAGACTAAGGTGAAGTGGAATGTTCACTTTTCGACAATTAAAGCTATTAGACACTGTCAGACTGCTTGATTGGGCAAATACCACATATGCAGCAGTGTTGTTTCCACGGGTCTCCTGTCTGATGGCTCAGCCTCAGTACAGGCTCGGCTTTCAATGGACTTTCATTGGTAATTTGTCATGCAACTGAATGATGTTACTGTAGCAGCAAAGGTGCTCTCACATTTTCCAGTCTGCCAGCCTGGGCTGTGAACGTGGTCATGGCTGACAGGGATGCCAGAAATATTAAGCTGTTGGAACTATTTATGTTATGAACATCTTCCTATGGCACAAGAGAATTCTTTTGGATAGAACTGGATGTGTAGGAGTCAAATCCTGCAAAGAATTATGAAATTAAACCTGATTGCAGTATGTGATGATCCTGAGTTGAAAATACTTGAGTACCTGAAGGCATGCTCTTAGGCTGCTACTTCTGAGACTCTGGGGTTTTTTTCATAATGCAGAGAGAAGGTATTTTCTTGTTTGTATAGCAAAATAGCTGATTCAGCCACTTCAGAGGTTGATTTAGGAGCTGATGCATGTCCTCTCTGTCTGTTGTCATATAAAATATTCCTCTATTATTACTAAAATATTCTTCAATAATTTTTGCAATTTTGGAGGATTTTTTGAAGCAAGTATTTTTTTTTACTGTCCCCTAAGCAGTTAATACATGTCTATGTAGTTGGAAGTGGCTTTATATGTTGATGAATTAGCCTTTCATTCTCAGTGTTGCAGGAGGGAAGATTCGGCAAAAAAAAAAACTTATAAGAGGGTGGAGCATATATAGTCTTCATTCTTCATCCTTGTAGTGATCAATCCTGAGGCAGAAATCTCTTAATTAAGAATAGTGCTAGCTTGAGTATTCCATTTGTGTACTGTTGAGCTTATGTGAAGCAGTCATATAATTTCAGTCCACAGAACCATGAAGTTTTAAGGTGAATAAGTGGGTTAAATACTATGTTTTGCCTCTTCTTGGCAGTACTGTTTCTTGTGCACCTTCTTGTTGTCTTCTGTTATGTCTATGCCTCACTGCTTGTCCTGATGTTTAGAATACAATTCAAAAGTACTGGCAATAAACAGAATGGAGCTAAACTGTTGGCAGCTAATCTGAGATTCCTTGCTCGTGTTATGGCAGAAATCCTTCAGGCACTTAGAGAGGTCACACTCCTTTTAGGGCAGAAAGGTGTCTGTGCTGGAAACTGCACAGAAGTTTTGCCATGTGTGAAGGGATTTTTGAGAGGCTTTGAAGTGAACTACCAGAGTGAAGAGGGGTAATGGTACTAAGGTAGTGTTACTACTTATATAGGAACCAAACTCATTGGTAAATGTTTCGTTAGTTCTTCTGAAACTTCTCCTTGTTGTTGTGATCTCCTTGTTTAAAAAAAAATATAGATCTGTAATCTGTATAAAAAGTAAATATCTGTAATTTGAGTAAATACTCAAAAAACAAGTATCACAATAAACCAAAATGTTTTGCTTTTAACCTTTTGCCGCATCTTCTGTTGGGCTTCTCATTGTATCATAACCTGTCTATTTACTATTTAAATAGGTTATTTTGCCAGTCCACCCAAATAAATTCCAGTGTCTTAATGAGCCAAGTGGCAAAAAAGGATATTCATTAAAATGGTGTATGGAAAATAAACATAAGTGTAGTAGAAAATCAAAACAAGAAATAAGTGAAATTTTTTTGGTGAATATTTGCTTGCCAACGGGTAATAAATAAAGCATAATTAAATTATTTGCAGTCAAAGCAAAAATATTAGCAACTTCGGCAACTTTATATCACCAAAACATTATTCTGATAAATGTTCAATAGAGATACTTCCATTAATGATGAAATCAGTCCATCTTGTAATAATCATATTTTTGTATTTTAGGCCCTATGTTTGTTTACACGATTTAGCAATTCTGTATAACCAGAAACTAAACATAGATGTATTTTAAACATGCTATGTGTATGCAAAACAAGTTTTTCCTTGGTTTTTTAAAGACACCATTGGAAGTACTGCAAGATCTGTGTAAGATTCAGCAATACTGTAAGCTTTTTCCAAAAGTATCACACTGTATTTTAGACTTCACTGAAAATCTTGTGTATAGTATCTTTGTTACTGATGTTTTGGTGGGAAGAAGGATGCAGTTTGCCTGTCTCTGTGCACTTAGGTACAGCTTTATGGTGTGTCAATTAATTTGGAAAGCTGAGTGGCTTCTAGGTTCCTGGTCAAATTCGAGTGTTGGCAACACAGTCAGATGCAGAGTATCTGCAGTCTTTAGAATAAGTTATCCAGGTGCAGTTTTCAGATATGACCAAGTATTTTTTGTTTTTGAAGAGTGGTTTTTGAATTCTTGTTCCTTTAACAAGTGGTGCCATACAAAGTATTCTGATGGGAGAAGCTGGCACAAAGTTAATGTTAAAATTTTGGCAGATAGCTGCACTGAGTATTTGTGATTGTGATTTTAGACAGAGTGGTTTGTGAAGGTGTTGTGGAAGTTACTGTCTAGACTCAGACTAAGTCTAGTAATGACAGCATGCTCTTTGTAGAAATTTTGGGGTCCCAGGCTTCTTTCTGCTTGCTAAAAGTTGCAAATCTTGAAAAGATGTCTGAGTTAATGCATCGTTCTGGACAAAGATGCTTGTGACTTCTGTAGAGATCTTGTGTTCATACAGTTTGCCTCTCCACTCTTTTTCCATCAAAATTGTCATAAAACTTTAAGAAACTTCAAAATCATGTTCTATTACTGGATCTTGTGATACGTAGCAATGTTCTAAGTGTTACTGTTGAACTCTCAGTTAGCTTCTTAATATCTTTTATTGATTACTTTTTGTAAATATTTGAAAGTGTATCATCTGAACTTCTGGAAGCAGTGAAACTTTTAAGGAGGACAGAGGACAAGACCTTCAGGTTCTGCAAATGTTATGCTCTGTAGTTTGTTCTTTGGATGGAGATGGTGCTGTCAATAAAGGATGGTTGGAAAATGTTTTAGAACATTAGTGTTCAATGCTAGTTTTTCTCTGTAGATAGTCTCTAAAAACCATTTGCCTGGAAGATATGGGCTCCTGTGTATCCCTGTATTTCTGTAATGTACAAATTTTTGCTTTGAACTCCAGGAAATGCTTAGAAATATTTCTAGCTTTTTGGGTTTTTTTTACCTTTCAGCTACTTTTATAGAGATTTCTGGATTCCTCTTTCTATTGGCATCCAAAGATGTTATATAAGAGTTTGTGTTCTGACATTAGGGAAGCTCGTTGGGATTATGATTAGAGATGATTGTTACCATACTTACCCGGCTACTATGGATGCTTAGTCCCAGGTTCTCACTAGCAGACCTCAGCAAGCTGTCTCATCATGTAGAGAGCTGTCCTAACAGTGGATTGGAAGAATTTATTTGATTAGCATTTTTATGAGTCACATACAGTTGTTCTCATTTACTTCCAGCAAGGTTTCCACTTACTCTTTTTTTATCTTAGTTTTTGTATCTGCTACTTCTCTTAATTACCTTAATATTATATAGTTGTATGAATAATTGAGAGACATGATAAAAAAGACAGTTTTTGGCTTGAAAATCTGTCATTTGAGAATAAAATTGTTTCCCTTAAATATGTACTATCATTTCATTCATTTGTTGATGTAAGAAATTTCTCTCAATTTGGACTGATAATTCTTCATTAAGTGGGATAGCCAACTGATAAATTTATGTCTTTCAGATGGTAATTTGGCAAACAGCGTGGGATATTCAGTTAATCACATGCAAAATTACAGAAGGCAGTAGGCTTCTCAGTGTTTGGATGTGGCTCTTAGCTTCATTTTTTTTCAGATTCCTGTGCAAGTTTCTGCAAAGGAGCTGCTGGGTCAGTTTGAAATACTAAAAAAACTGTATTGCTTTTTGCCATGCTGGGTAGCTAAGTAAATAACTATGAAGGACAGCATTGAAAATGACATTGCCGGATCTCTTTACATTTAACTGATTCAGTTTAACTCCCCTTTCAAAAGTCTGCATTGGCAATACAGTTCTAGTAGTCAGCAAAATACTTCTGGGCTGTGGAAGGTGGCTCTGTGGATGTTATGTCTGATATCCTTTGGCTGCATCACCAAGCTCTGAGGCCATTTATTCTCATCATTCTTGTGCACTGCCTGCTTGGATTGGTTACGGTAGAAGGAGACAGAATTTTAAGGGTACAGAAGTTGCGTATTATAGGGAACAACTGTTTGTGTTGGAAAGGTTTGGATTCCAAGGGGTTAAATGTCTTTTCTAAAGATATTGTAGTTTTGGTTTCAGTGTTCTACCTTTGTCATGTTGGAGAGTGTTCCATTCCTTCAGTTTTAGAAGTCACCACCAGAAATTCTTATTTTATGGTAATAGACTGAAGGGCCAGAGGAAGCAAGCCAATGACTCTGCTTACAGCATGTTATTTCTCCTTCACTTACCACCTCACCCCTATTCATGTGACTGCAAGCTGTGATGGTACACACACAAAGTTAAATATTTGCTTGTTGAACACCTTTTCCAAGGCAGATAGTAAATCCAGAGGCAAAATCTATGTTGATGTCATGTTGAGTGTTTTAGTTGGCTCAGCAGCCAGGTAAGCCTTGCTGTCCATGTGCAGATCAAGTAGCAGTAAAACTTCTGAGCTTTTGTGCTGATACGTGAAAAGAGAAAAGAAACAGAGGCCTATTTGAAGGAGTGTAAACTGCTGAGGAGTTATCTGTGATTTGTGGGGTTGTGTTTTGTTTTGAGGCTTGTGGGGTTTTTTCGTTTATAAGAAAACCTGTGACTGAAGCTAGTACATAAACTCAACCTTGCTTCTTGATTCAGATTTAAAGGTTGAAGATATCCTAGTTCATTCACACTTTCATGTATCATACCTGTATAGTGCTCTGCTGAAAGCTTCTTGAGTGTGTGATGTTGTCTCAAACTCCTTTAGCATTATATTAATCTCATGTCATAAATGTCTACCAACAAATTAAGAGCTATTAACTTTATTTATTGTGAAGCATAGGTGGTGCTCCAGACTGATCCTCCAGTTTATAAAGAGGGCACTTCTCGTATTTGTACAGACAGCTTTTTTGCTTCTGTATCATTCCATGGGTTTAAGGACTGATATCCTGCAGTGTGCAAAACAGGCTCAACTCAGGGATTTTTTTTTTCTTAATTTTAACACAATTAACATAAACTTCTGATGATTGATTGAGGGGAAATTAATAATTTAGAGAAATGCCTATCCTTCCCCTTTTTCAAACTCATCTTCTGTCATATGCCTTTCTTTCCCCATTCCTAGTCTAATCAATCCTTGTTCTCCCAATGCACATTGCATGGTCAATCACAATTCCTTTGGTTAGGCAACAGGTGGTGTGAGATGTCAGGGCATGTACAGGGCTTTATTCTGCTACTCTTACTGGTTTTTCTCTGCTGTGGTGAATTGGCCATAGGTCACAGCTCCATGGGAGTAGGAGGACACAGAGGGGAAATTCTGTGCCCTGACATGGGTCCTCCATGGGCCTCAGCACCTCTGGGACCATCCCTGCTCTGGTGTGGAGAACATCAGTGTCTCCTCTGATACATCTCGTTTGTTGCTTCTCATTTGTCTCTTCTATTTCTTTCCTGATAAGTTTGAGCAGAAGCCATGTGCCCTTCTCGTTGAAATTTTGGTGAGGAGTGAGTTGTTTCCATGGGTTTGAGAGCCATCTGGAACTGGCTGTGGCTGTCTCAGGGCAATTGATTGCCTCTTCTCACACTGGTCACCCCTACAGCTCTCTGGAATCAAAGCCCGGCAGCGTACACTCAGTATGCTGCCAAGTGTGGTTTAGCAGCTACTTTGGTTTTCAGTCAACAGCTGTGGTGGTTTTCTCAGAATATCTGAAATTTGGTTTGTTGACATAATCTATACTTTTCAGGCTTTAGGTGTCATTTTTCTCTTCTGTATGCGCGTAACTGTTAATCTTTGTACCATTTTAACTCTTGCATTTGCATGTAATGATAATAGGTAACCAATAGTTTAGGTATCCTTGCCTTTTCACACCTTTCTTAGCGTGTGGATTTATTTGAAGCTTGTCTCTGTTTTTTTCCCCAACATCTCTCCTTTTGTATACAAAAAGATAAAAGCTTTCCACTTAGTTGTTTTAACACAGCAACCTCCAAACATGCTTTCACTGTGAATGTGCCGAGGCATTTCTGAGCATAATGATTGTACTGTACACTTGAAGATTTTGATGACATGACAAGCTGGATCATGGTTGTGTATCTGGGTTATCATAGAATAACTCACAGATTTATCGTATGAATGTGCTGCTGGGTTGTCTCATGCATCTTATCAAACTGAGCTGTGTGCATCTTCGATACTTATTTGGAAAAGGGCACAATGCTGGGCTGAAAAAGACATGGCAGTGAAACCCGAACTTCTTATCGACAGAAGATATCATCATATCTCTTACATGCACGAATCTTCCTGAGAAATGAAACATTTGACCAAACATTGTCTATCAGAACTGAATGAAAATCACCAACAGTACAAGTAAATTGCTCAGTAGGTTCACTTTAATTCTGGAATGACCAGGAGCTTCTCTTTCTGGAGATCACATCCACATGCTGGGACAGCTGTGCAGCCCCATCACTGCTACCCGGCATAGTGGGAAGACACAGGGACTAGGATAACCAAGAATGTAGGGCAGAGGGAGTGAGGAAGTAAAACAAGCAGGTAGAAGTAAGTAAAATAGAAGGCGTTGAAACTGAGAAATCCCCAAAGCTGGCCGAAGTTTATGAAGGATATGGCCTCTTAAACTATGGCATGGACAAGAAAAAAGTTATCTACAGTTTGGATTGCCAGACTTGGTCCGTGTACCTGCCCAGTGGCTTGTGAAGTGGAAAAGACCTGCTGCCCAGTGGACACAGAAATGCTGGGTTCAGACAGGAAATTAAAGCATAGTCTGCCAGGCTGTTGGGGTTGTTTTAGTTGAGGCTCGCCTGTGGAGTGGGGGAGAGGACCAGACAGAGGAGGCTGCCTCTGCTCCAGTACATGCAGTAGCTGATCCTAACTTCTTGCTGCCTTGAAGTAAATACTGCACTCTTCATAAGGTTTTGAGAGCAGAAGAGCCTTTGGGAGATTGAGAAAACCGGGAAGCTGTGACTATAGCTGGAGGGAAAGATGCTTATCCGTGCTTTCAGATGTAAAACTCTACAGTTACTCTGTATTAACCACTGACCTCGAATGGCACAGTAGAATGTTAGCTTTCTTACTTTTCTTGCTCTGAGCAATTTTGTGTTTTTTCCTGCACAGATTTGCTATGTGGAAATTTGTGTAATGTGAGAGGTGAAATTGAAGTGATCTGAATGTAGAAGAGTTAAAAAGTATTACTCCAGGTTCTTAAGTCTGAATATCAGTCTCTGTGTAATCTCCTTTTGTTTTACTTGCACCAAGTGCTCTGAGAAATTAAACAATTTTTCTATTTTTGCTGATGGATAATTACTGTAACTTTAATGTAGTCACAGGGAGAAAGTAAATATGGAAAGTCGGCTTCTAATGAAACCATAAGCAGTGTTTTAAAAATATTTCCGTGAGTCTGAGTAATAGTGGTGAAAAGAGAGATGTGGGAAATGATGAGGGCAAGCTGCTGCAGAGAATGCTAGAGCTTCCTTCAGGGAAGAATCTGGCTAAAAGTGCATAAAGCACCTGTCTGAGTTGTCACTGAAAGACTGAGCAGGTTGATGGAGTTTGATGAGACCAGAGTTGACTTTTACTTTCAAAGTCCTGAAGAGACAGGAGAAAATACAGATATTTATTTTATTATTTTGGGAAATAGATTGGTGTTGGATGTCAGGGTGCAAAAATGAGGGCAAAAGTAGAGCCATTTAAATGCATGTAGAAAGCAGGACAAAAGTCTAAAGCTATGGTAAACACATTCAAAAGAAGGCATCAAGGTGGCAAAGATTGTTTGGGTTCAGAAAAATAAACTTCAGTTTTAACAGTAAAGAATTTTTCTGAAAAAAAAATTTTTTTTTAGATGTATGATATAATTGAAGAACAAAGACTTTAATATCCAGTGTTAAGAAACACTAGGTTGGTTTGATGTCTCAAGAGTGCAGTTAAATATGGGACACCCTCTAGATCATAACTATTGCTGTTGTAGTTTTGCAGTCAGAAGTAGAGCTGTTCAGTCTCGTTCTCCGCCCTCAAGGTGATTGATTATCTGTAAGACAATTCCTCCTCCTTAAAATTCGCTAGAGCAAATTTTATGCAGGTAAAAAACCAAACCACCCTGGTATGGACAGATTTGGCTAAATTGAGAAAACAATTAAGTTCAACTGTGTTCCAAGGGATAATGTCTGATTACGCATCAATAGCTTGTGACAAAGTGAATCGACCGTGCCTTTTTTTGTTTTAATGTGTCTGAGTAGTTTTTGGACTACTTAGTTATCATAACTAAACAACCTTCAATTTTTGTAGGCATTTGGCATAACTTCTGATGAAACCTTTGTTATCACCACGACAAATAGGAAGGAAATTACTGAAGATAACTTCAGTAAGTATCTTAGATGGCAAAATAATTACAGCTATTTCTTATATTGATCATAAAAGTCACATGATAATTGTTTGTGCTCTGTGACATGCAATAATTAACTGAAAGTGCAAATCCTATAATAGTTTGCCAAGAATTGTTAAAAAATTATTTTCACAAACATGTTTTTGACAAGTTAGTATGATGGCAATTATACTAAGTATCTTCCATTACAAATTCTGTAAGTAATACGAAACAATGATGTGTACATAGCTGTCACCTGAGAAAATTTGCATTATTAAGCTTGGAAATGTGAAAAGATATTAATTGTTAAATGCTGAGCAGGCAACGCCTAAGAAAATACAGTGATTACCTGCTGCTAAACCTGTACTTGTTTTGACAGCAGAAGTTGCCTGATGCAGTGCTCTTCAATGTACTTTGTATTTCATCTTCGCTGCAGGTGAGCTTGTTCAAGATGGAGTTACTTTATATCTGCTACAGTCAGTTGATCAAATGTTGCTTTTGGCAACCAAGGAACGAATCGACTTTCTGCCCCACTACGATACACTTGTCAAAAGTGGCATGTACGAGTACTATGCCAGCGAGGGCCAAAATCCTTTGCGTAAGTACTTGCAAAAGTAGTCTTGTGTAAATGATGTTTATATGAATATAATGTGGTTATGAGCAATTCAGCTTAAAATTATAGCTGCTAAAAAAATAGTCTTAACTGTAAAAGAAAAACTACCTATGTTCTTCATACAAACTTTTCTTCTAAAATTTATTAAAAGTAGCCACCTAAGAATCCAGATTTATACAGGTACCTCCTCCAATACTTCTTCAAGAAGTTTGAATATTTTAGAAGTAAAATAACTTTAGCCTGAATAATCTTGTGCATGTCATTCAGACAGGTCAGGATTTGTGTTACCAGGTTTTGTCTTTTGTACTAAACCAGTAGACTTTGTGTTTGAATTTCATGAACAGTTTTTGTATGAGCTACTATAGAATTTTATTTGCCCTCCTATCTGGGGTTCTGCAGAGCTTAACTTACCAACAAGAGCAAGTATTTCTTTAAAAAGATACAGCTTTAGTTAGTTTTTGTCTAAGTGATGTATGAAGTATGTAACCAGCATTTTGTATTGTTTTATTGAATAAATTAATTTCCGTTTATGGCTTCTCTGAAAATTCTGTGTGTGGCTGTGATTACTTTCTAAGTATGTACTTTTTAGGTACAGCAGGTTCAAAATTGCACAGAAAAAGAATGAAAAAAATATCAAAACTCAAGCATGATACCATTCCCATTGTTTTAAAACAAAATCAGAAATGTCTATAAATAGCAGCTGTATTTTTAAGGACCAGTCTTTCCCCTTTCATCTCTGTGCACATCATTTGTTCCCTGCCCCAGCAAAGGCACTGTTTTGGTTCTGGTTTGGGGCTACTGTGCTCAGAGTGCACTAATAGTTGAGTCAGTGGTACATCTATTCCCGTGCACAGGAATTACTGCGAAAGGCCACACAAAGCATTCTGTGGAGATCTGTGCTTTGTTCCTGCCAGCAGCCATTAGCGGACCTGTTGCTCTCCAACACAGAGGAGCTTATTGGAAAGGCCAAGATGGACCTGATCTGTAGTGACCATGCCCTGGTGGAATTTGATTAAATAGGCAAGGTGTCAAGTGTTGTAAGGACTCCAAACCTTTAGAAAGGACCTTTCCGTTGTTTAAGGGCGTGGTGAATGGAACACCCTCAGTTAAAGGAGTAGAAGAGTGCTTGCAAGTTACTTAAACACTGGGCGTGGAAGGCAGGAGAATAGCATGGCTGAGTAAAGGCCTTCTGGTCAAACTAAAACACAAGAGGGAATTGCATAGGTGGTGGAAGCAGGGGCGTGAATACTGAGAATAATATAGGGATATTTCCTGGGAATCTAGGGACAAGATCAGGAAAGCACAGGCAGAGATAAATTTGGCAAGGGATGTGAAGATGAATAATAAGGGTTTCTACAGGTACATTAGAAAAGGATGAGAAAAGAAGTTGCACCCTAAATAAATGAAATGTGGGGTGAGGGCGTCCAGTGGCAACCAACGTGGAGAAGACTGAAGTACCAAACAGTTTTTTGCCTAAGTATGCTCTGGCAGCAAATTGCAGTTTTGAGTCTGTGTAAGTGTAATGCAGCTGATGCTTCTTGTTTACAACATCTCTAAGGGCAATGCGTAACCAATTCCAAGTGTTGATGAAGGACCAGTGTTCTTTGATATGGAATAGTAAGTATGGATCACATAACTGATGCTCAACTACTCTTGTTTGCAATAAAGAAAGTGGTAAAAAAGTGCAGAACTGTTTTTATACTTTATTAACAACTTGAGGGAAAACGCCAAACGCTTTAGCATTGCTGCATTACCCTAGTACTCAAGGGTTCTCTTTTACATGTCTGAAGTGCATGGTGAGCATAATTTGCACTGTAGCATTCTGAAGAGCTCTGCAAATTGTAGGAAATAAGGTTTCCTTTTCAGAGAGATGGAATGGAAATGACTGTTCTCTAAGGCTGATCAGGCAAATTGAATTAATCTGAACTTGATGTATTTTTTCTGATTGATTCTGTTGTCGAAATTAAATCCAATTTTCCAGTAAACTTAGGTAGTTTTACTTTAATTAGGTAAGGTCTCCAAGCATTGTGGTTAGAAACAATGAGTTTGTGCAAACAGTTTGCCTGACTATTTCTGCTGTGCAATGCCACAGATCTGACAGAACTTTGGTTGTTTTTACCATTTGCTGAAATCCTTCAACCATTTCTACAATTTTCTTTGTGTTTTTTGTAAACAATTAACATTCTAGTTTTAGATGTTTCACAAAATTTGAATTCAGATTTCTGCAGTTAATTCATTCTTCCGTCAATATTTTAACAAGTCAGAGTCCATTTTTTAGGTACTTTGGACACTCATATGAATCATAAAAATTAATTCCTAATCATGAAAAGGACAAATCTGTCTTGGTAAGGAAACTGTTAGTTCATCATTGTTCTTTCCAATAATTGTGTTCTTACCATTAAGAGAGATGTGAGAGATTCAGTGATGAAACAAATCATAAAGTACATGTACAAAAGCTTTTTTCCTTTTTTTAAACAAGATGTTATGTGATTTTGATTGTTCTGACAGGTCTTAGGTCTTGTTTGTGTTCAGGTAATATGTTATCCTAATTGCTCAGAAGAAACTACTGTAAGTGGGTGTCTGTTTTCTGAGTGCTAATACAGTTATTTTTCTTCAATTTCTTTAGCATTTGCCCTTGCTGAGTTGATTGACAATTCTCTGTCAGCTACATCCCGAAATACTGGTATTCGGAGTATACAGATAAAATTGGTAAGATGGAGAAACCTTAATTTTTTTGGATGTAGTTTGCATTATCCTTTTTTTTTTTTGTTGCTCCTTGTTGATTTGTTTGTTTGTTTTTCCCCAGTTATTTGATGATTCCCAAGGAAAACCTGCTGTTGCTGTGATCGATAATGGAAGTGGAATGACTTCTAAACAGCTTAACAACTGGGCTGTATATAGATTGTCAAAGTTTACAAGACAAGGTGACTTTGAAAGGTTAGCAAGTTCAAAATATTTCTACAACAATTAGGAAGCTCTGCAAAGGTCCACAAAATATGCATTTAAGACATAGCCGTGTACCAACACTTGGCTGAACCCTGCCATTTTATGGTTATGTAAATAGATCCATACTTTTTCTAGGTAGGAAATAGAGAGGCTTCATAACACGAAACTGCTCTTCTGTTACTATGACACACAGAATACATTTTTGTTCTTGAGACCTTTTCTAAGCTGTCTTTTGCTTGCCTGCACACTGTTGGGGGCATGCTATGTCCTGCAGAGGATTTTTGCACTGTGTTCATCTGTACCTGAAAGCCTTTCAGTAATGCATTAAATGATGCATTCAGTATCTGTTATGCTACTGGAATAACAGATAAACAGACACATGGTTTTAGTTCAAGTTTTCTTTTTTTAAATTTAAATCTTAATTCTGTATAATATATTATAAATTATACCTGAAGATGTCTATTTCTTGACGCAGGCTAGGCAAAATAAATTTTTTACATTTAAAGAAGAAAGTGGAGGTTTTATGGTGGGTTTTGCTACTTATATGAATTAACTTTATGGTTTTGAATCTGTTCTCAAGCAATCTTCTTCCTGCACAGCCAGGTTTAATCCTAGTGTATAAAATTCCACAGAATTAGTTATGTACAGTTTTTGAGCTTCAATCACAGTTTAAATACCTTAAGCCGAGGATTGTAAATGTGAAGATAAGAATTACAGCCTCAGTCATAACTAATTTGTTATATGAGCAAGTAGTGTAAAAAGTAATGGGGCAGTAGGAAGGGATAATATAGCTGGGGGAAGTTTTTCTGCGTTGAAAGTGTCTCCAAATAGAAAGTCAATATCTTTTAAAAATCCGGAGATAAGTGCATAAAAAGTGATTCTGGGTCATTTTTAAAGGAATCTGCTGCTTTTTGAAATTCCTGTAGGTGAGTTTAGTAATGGAAATGCGTAGTATTCTTAAGACGCAGGTTTAAAGTGTGGATTACTACCACTTAATGGGAGCATAGGTGTAAATTATAGTAGGATACCATCTACACCTTATTTTCATTTGGAACTGCGATGATTAAAAATAAGTGTTTGTCCTAAACTAGGTAAGACTGTTCAAGCTGACTTAAAAGAAATGAAATTTCACTACTGATAGCATATGTCATCTCTCTAAGTCTGCATTTAATAGTTGGTTGGCATTATTTCCCACTTTGACTTAAAAGTATTGTTATGAAAGGATGCTGTCAGAAAGATAAGGCTTGCTTTGTAAGCCATTTTCATTTGGATAAGATTTGATTTGCGAGAAGGGACAGAAATGTTTTTTAAGACAACTTAGGAAAATGCTCTGTCATCATCCTTTTAAAGAGAGTACATCAAGAATTTCAGGCACAGATATTTTAATGTTGCAGTTTTAAAAGGTATGAAGTGAAGGATTTTTTAACAAAATGCCAGGAGGAAGTATTTAATAGAAGCTTTAGATCAGAAGTGTCTTTGGGTTTTTTAATTACTTTTGTCTTGAAAAAAATTATTAAAGACACTTCTTTTCCCAGCGATCATTCAGGATATGTACGCCCTTTGCCAGTGCCTCGTAGTTTAAATAGTGATATCTCATATTTTGGAGTTGGAGGCAAACAAGCAGTGTTCTTCGTTGGACAGTCTGCCAGAGTAAGTCAATGTCAGACTTTAATTTTATTTTAGAACATTTGCACACAATCAGATTGTTATTTCCTAACTTTTAATCACACCATTAAAGTATTTTATGATGTTAATTAAGCCTTATTTTGATTTTAAATGCTGTTTCTTTAATAAAATCAGATGATAAGCAAACCTGCAGCATCTCAGGATGTTCATGAACTTGTCCTTTCTAAAGAAGATTTTGAAAAGAAGGAGCAAAACAAAGAAGCAATATATACTGGATTCATTCAAAACAGAAAGGTAATTAGCCTTAAGAGTCTCACATTTTTAATTGAAAGCCTTTCCCAGGTTAGCATGATTTAACTGTGTAATATTCTTGTAATACTTACCTGGGGTTATCTTCATCTTGCTGAATCATTTGCACCCTGGAGTGTGAAAGGACGTAACTGAAAACTTAAAGACACTGTATCATAATGCTTTATTTGTATGTGATGCTTCTTCCTCTTTTCAGTTAAGGTTAAATGACAGGAATGCTTTACAGTTTCGCATGCCAGGTTAAGAAAAATATTTTAAAATACTTTTCTAAGCACAGCAAATTTTTTTGTTGTCTGTGAAACAAAGAAAAATGAATTTTCTCTAAAGCAGTAAGAAATAAGTTAGGGAACCAACTTGTACTTATTTAGAAATCTGTAAAACTAACCTCCATATGAGAGAAAAGCCCAGCCAGATCAACAAAACACAGTGGTTTTACAAATATTCATCAATTTTGTAAAATAAATGAACTATTTAGCTGAAAAATAAGCTCAACAGTCCTGATGCTTTTCATGAAGAGAAAGAGCTTAAGTAAAAAAGCTGTAAGATAAGGAGGAAGATGGAAAAGAGCTGTTCTTTGGACATTTTTGAGCAAAGAGAGAAAGGCAAAGATGTAGCTAAGGGTGCAGTTGGAAGGAAAAGTGGGTGCTGTGTATGACAAGGTAGTCAGACCTGGAGCCCATATTTAGTGGGTTATATCAGTATTCTTGGTGTTTTGTTTGTGTGAGAAAGGAACAGGAGATAAATAAGGTTTTTATCATGCCAGTCTTGGGTCAGTGGCTTGCAGCAAACAGTGAATTGTCAGGGTTTTGTTTTTATTCTCTGTACAATATCGTTAAGAAGGTAGACTCACAAAAATAGAAACTGGAAATAAAAGCAGACAAAATGTGCTTTATTGCAAAGGGTACAAATGCTTCCCCTCTCTGTTTGATATTAAAGAGAGAGGGTGGGTGGTATAAAGTAGAAGATAAGCTAGCAGGCCTAAGTTAGAGGAGAGTAGCTGAATGACGTGTGTAGATACTACTAAAGAATTCAAGAGAGTGATGGATGACAGGCACCTGTCTCCACTGCAGTCATTTCTCTGGACCATTTGATATTGCAAACAAATAATAATTTTCTAGTTAAGATGGAAGCTAGGAATGTAGGGGAAGGTGCCATGGTAGTTCGCCATCTGTCGTGGGAAGGCAAACAGAATTTGGGAATGACATTTTGGAGATGCTTTCACTCTGTAAACTGTACGGAATAGTGCTTGTTCAGCATCAGCGTGCAGTTTCTAGGTTTGTCAAATCACGTGGAGATGAAGACCAAGCAGCTCTGGCTTTTCTTTATTATTGCTGATCCCATCGCATTGAATAGTCCCTTGTTTGCATAAAATCAGCAAGCCTGTTAGGTTTAAAAGAGACTACGTTGTGGGCAGAAAAAAGAGATGTAGTCTTTAATGAAAGGTCTCAAAACTGCTTAAATTATCCTCTTGGTTAAGGAGAGCTCTTTGATTTCCTGGGGAAAGTAAGTCTTAATAGACCACCCTTGATTAACTATTTCACCTAAGTATGGTTAGGTAGGACATGTCTCCTTTCATGGCTTAGTGATGTGGGGTTTGTCTGCTTTCCTGCTAAGACATGTAGCTGCATTTACTGCAACAAGTTGTAACAATTGTTTGCATTCACTGTAAAGATCTTGATCTTTGATTTAAAAATATCTTTTTTCCTGGGTGTACCAAATGTAAGGGATTACTCACCGGTCCAGCATGAAGCATGACATCAACCACTGTGTCTCTCTGCAGTTTAGAAATTTGTCATAAGAGCAAAGTGCATCCATTCAGGAGAAGATAATCAGTAGTTTCTGGAATCAGGAATCTCTTTCTGTTAGACTACTTGACATTTCATCTGGAATTGAGGATTCACCTTTTTTTTTTTTAATAGCAAAAGTGTGTTTCTTTCACTTGAGTTTCTAATGTAGAAAGCAGCCTATCCATTTAAAAGCAAATAAATTTTTTTTTGGCTTTGTTTTCTTAAAGAGGACTTAATGTCTTGCACAGTTAATGCTTCCACTTGATGGGTGAGAACATGGATATCACACAGTGGTACATTAAACATGATTAAATGCGCTTCTAGACTGCACACTCTAAGTGCTGTGATGCAAGTGATTTGAAAATGAACTGGATTGGTGATGTCACATTCTCAGCTTGTTGATTTTAATTTGGGAACTTTTATTTTAAGCTTTAGTCCTTTGTGGTACTTAGCATCATGTGTTCTGTATTACTTTTCTGTTATGTTTTTATCCCTTTCAAGTTGATGGGAGTTCAGAAATTCAGTTTACATCCCTGCTCTTATTATTTTACTCTTTTTGTAGCCATCTGACTCTACTCACATCACAAGTGATGATGAAAGATTTCTTCATAATCTAATATTAGAAGAAAGGGATAAAGAGAGTTTCACAGCAGTTGTCATTACAGGTGTACAACCAGATCACATGCAGTACTTGAAAAACTACTTTCATCTTTGGACAAGGCAGCTGGCGTAAGTTGGTGATTTAAAAGGGTTAAAAGTGGGATACTAAAAAAGTCAGATGATTATGAACTGCTTCCTTTTTGAACTTTGACATTGGCCTTATTCCTGTTAAGGCTGTTGATACTACAATTAATCTTCTTACCTAACCAATTTTACAGAAACTAACACAACTGAATGGGGCCCCCCCTACCCCCCCCAACCAAAGATGACTTGATGATTGATACATAATTATCCACTATACTTTTTAGTAGCCTATTCAACTTAAAGTTGTATTACTAATATAATAATTTGTTAATCTAATTACTAGTAACTGCATCAGTTACTTTGCTCACTGCTGTGCTCCTAACCTTGGTACCTAGCTTTGTATTTACAGTTTTAGGGGTTCTTTTGGTTGGTTGGCTTTTTTAAGCAACAACAAAAATGTACTGCTGCTTCATCCCAGTTTAAGAGGGAGAAGGATATATGGCACTGTCCACTCTGTACTACAGTAATGTCATCAGTGGGCCTGCAGAGCCTGGGGGTGCCTGTGATACCTGTGAATAGTTTGGGCTTACCTGTTAAGATGATGGATCCATCTGTGAATGTAAACTGAAATACAAAGTCATAGACCAATTTTGAAATCTGGCAAACTGTAGAAGTTTGTTTTTCAACTATGATTTTATTTTTGTGATACTTATAATCTGATAATAATAGATACACTTTAAAAGAGGATTAATGTAAGAAATAAATAATATCTTATTATGTGAAATATCATTCAGTGTTGCACATAAAAACTTGTTGCTGAAACCATTTTTAGCGTCATGAAAACGTAGGGTACATCTACATGCAGAGAATAACTTAGGTCCCTCATTAGCTTCCAGGTGCTCGTCAAGTGAACACTCACACTTAAGTGTGTGTTCTTTCCAACCATCTCTTGAAGTGAAAGAGCTGCCTCTGTTTGAGATGGAACCCAGGTGCAATTATTCAAATATATGTCCTGTAGCTGTTACAGTAAAACCAATCAGATTTAGCCTTCCAGTGCTACATAGTCCTGCATCACTATTTCAGCTGTAATGGCCCTTTCCCCCATGAACACCTCCCCATTCCCTTCTGCCATTCATTTTGCCACACGTGCGTGATACCAGTTTCATTCTGCTTTAATGGGCTGCAGGACAGCCCTCATTATTTTGGGTGCTTTGAAGTGGAGATGAACCCCTAAAATAACTATGTCTTAAGGCCATGAGACTACCTTTTGAAGTCTGGAAGAAATGCAGACAAAATACTAAGCAATTTGGACACACCATAAAGTCCTGAGCTATGAGACTGAGAAGCTGTTTTCTGGGAACCAAGATTTCTCTTTGGGGAGCATTTAGTGCTGTCAGATGGATGTCAGAAGTGGATGTCAGAAGTAAAGCAATTATGAACTTGCAGGTGCATTTAACTTTTGTCATGCATTCAGTCCCATTGACTCGTATAATCTCATTTTTCTCCAAACCATCCCCCAGAGGTTTAAGGATTCAGTCTTTGAAGTTGGAACAGCTAGCTAGCTTTCTGAAAAGTTGAAGTAAATGGAGCTAAGTTCCTCAGTTTTCTCAGATTGCATATCTCTATGAAATTAATTAATCTATCTGACCATGTGGATTTTTTGAAGTTTCTTAAATGAGGAAAAATGCCCACTAGAAAACAATGTTTAGAACAGAAAAAATATTTCTAATACACAGGTCACATCCATGACTTCTACCTATATTCAAATTTTTATAAATAACTTAAAGATAATGTTTGTTACATGTTTCTATTACTATTAGATGATTGATATAAAACTGGTATCAGAAACAAAGTGTGGAAAGATTTGTGGCTCTAGTTCTTTCTGATCTCCAGAGTGAGAACAATTTACAGTAGTTTTATTAGTTTACCTTTTGATGTTAAGGATCTGGACCCATGTAACAATTGTAATTTTTTCCACTTCTGCATTTTTTTCAAATTTGTTCCAATTATTTTACCCAAAAATTGGTCCTAATGTGATTGTGCATGACAGATGAGAGGAATGAAAAGCAGTCACTCCCTTTAGTAAATCTTTTGTACCAGATACATGTTGTCGAAGAGTTGTTTCATAACAGTGCAACAAACCAGTTATATTTTAATAAAAATACAAACTTATTTAGATTTTTAAAAAAATTATTATATGCAATTTTTAAATTTCACTTGCTGGTTTGTGTTATTTTCTGAAATGTATTTCAGACATATCTATCACTATTATATCCATGGACCAAAAGGAAATGAAGCTAAAGCTGTAACAAAAGACATAAGCCCTTTCAACAACATCGACATTCAGGTAAAGATTTTATACATGCTAGACAAAAGTCCTCTTTGATGGCAACTTATTTCATATTGTGCCTGTTTCTCTGTAATCATGAATTTTAAAACACAGCATTCAAGATGTGTATGTCATTAAATTTTTGGAAGTAATTCTATTTAACATTGCAGCGTAGGAACTAATCCATTTGCTAACAGTTAATTGTCAAAATGCTTATTACTTTGCTCTAAGGAAAATCAACTTGTTTTCCTTTTTTTCCAGATTTCAATGTTTGAAAAAGGAAAAGTACCAAAGATTGTCAATCTGAGGGAGATCAAAGATGACATGCAGACATTGTATATAAATACTGCAGCAGACAGTTTTGAGTTTAAGGCACATGTTGAAGAAGAAGGTATAGTCGAAGGTATCATCCGATACCATCCCTTCCTGTATGATAAAGAAACATACCCTGATGATCCATGTTTTCCATCAAGTAAGTGAAATGTTTTGCTGCTTGTCAGTCCTGTCATATAGAGTCCTACTACTCTAAATGTTTTAATGAAATAAAAACTAGAACAATTTAAGTTGAAATGCAAATTTTTACCTGATTTAGGTTGTGTCAGAACAGAAAAGTTTGCATTCTTTTGGATGAACAGATCCTGCGAATAAATTGGTTGTTGTGGTAACTCATTCCTGTAAACCTGATCTTTGACATAACACCATCTGATTTCAAACTATAAACACTTATGGAATGTAGTCTGATTGAAACTTTGCACTTTCCTGAGTGCATCTTTGTTCCAACAAAGTAATAAAATATGAGCAGTTAGATTAAAGAGATTCTAGCATCGGAATACTGCAAAGGGCAACAGGTAGTCCAAAAATCTTTAATTAAAAATTTTTTATTCCGTCATGATGAGTTTTCAAATGCTAGGGGTTTTAAAATATTTTGTGCTGGTATTTTTTTCTTTCTTTTTTTTTTTTTTTTTTTGGACAAAACAAATCTTGAGTTAATTGGGACGATTTTATGATACTAAAAGAACATCAGTTGAAACTAAGGGAAAAGTAACACTCAAATTTGAAATATTCAGATTTTGTAGATTTGGTAATATTTAACCTCTGTTTAAAATTTTTGTTTAGCTTTCTTAGTTTTTCTGCTTGGTTTATCTAAAACAGGGAAAAACCCCTAATATTGTACATAATGAGCTTGATATCATGTGGATTTGCTACTGTGCTCAAGTTAATAACAATAGTACTTCCTAATTTAGATTGCTCTGGTTTTTGATATATTAGTTTTTTAAGGAAATATATTCAAGGAGACTTTTTTTTTTATCAAGGATTAAATGATGATGATGATGATGACTGCTTTATAGTAGAAAAAGGTGCCAGAGGAAAAAGACCTATTTTTGAATGTTTTTGGAATGGAAGATTAATACCATATACAACTGTGGAAGAGTAAGTGGGAATCTGTTTCTGCAGTCTGTTTCTATAATGTAAACTTCTCTTTATAAAAAAGGATTCTAATGTCCTTCTCTTTTAAGTTTTGACTGGTGTGCTCCTCCAAAGAAAAGAGGATTGGCACCAATTGAATGCTACAACAGAATTTCTGGTGCATTGTTTACCAATGATAAGTTCCAGGTCAGCACAAACAAACTCACTTTCATGGATCTGGAGCTGAAGCTAAAGGATAAGAATACTCTGTTCACAAGAATCTTCAATGGACAGGTAATTATTGCATTCTGTTAAATGTTTCTTCTTGGTGAAGTTCAATGCATATGATACAGAAACGTTTGCTCAGTTGTTATTTGTTCATGTCTCTCTGGTTTAGTGAGTAGTAAAGCTGAATCTTTAAATCTGAAAAATTACGACTCAGTGTTTTTCCTTTTATTTTCTTAAACAATTACTGCATTTAGTTGTTACATGACAGTTTTTGTGGAAAGACCCTCTTCCTAGAGGAATATGGCTGCTGGGGGAAGCACTTCTTTTTGTTTTGAAGTGTAGTTTTCCCAGAATTTTTTAATGTTTTCAAACTGAAAAATCCTTTTTTTCTTTGTGTTTTTGTTTCTGTTTCTTTCTTTTTCTTTTTTGTTTGTTCTTTTGTACCTTTGTTCTTTTTTTGTGTGTCTTTTTGGTTTTTGGCTTTTTTTTGTTTGAGTACAGCATCTCTGTACTCTAACAATTGTTCAGGCTTCTGATGTGGTCAGATTCAAATTTTATAATACGTTGTTAATATGTACTTATTTTGTAATCTCTTTATAGGAGCAGCGAATGAAAATTGACAGAGAATTTGCTCTGTGGCTCAAAGACTGTCATGAAAAATATGACAAACAGATAAAATTCACAGTCTTTAAAGGAATAACTGTGCGTACTGATATACCATCCAAAAGAATGCAGAGCCCTTGGGCAGTGTATGCTGCGATAGAGTGGGATGGAAAAACATACAAAACTGGACAGCTGGTAAGTTAGTTGAACCCTCTAAAAGGCAAATACTGTGCATTTCATGCAAGAGTAATGTATTAATTGGTGTCTTCTGCTTACAGGTGAAAACTGTTAAGACTCATCCAATATTGTATGGAAGTATTGAGAAATTTTTTTTGTATGGGGACCACGATGGGGATATATTTGCCACTGGGGGAGAGGTTCAAATTGCTTTGGTAAGAACAAATACAGAAAGGATTCACACAGCTAGTATGGATATTAATTCTTTAAACATAATCCGTTGTCAGAGTTAATTTAAGTTACCTCTAAATAACAGTTGAAAATGATGTAATTTTTGACAATCAGCGGTCTAGAAATACTCAACTTTAGCTTTAAGGTGAATATATTAAAATTATTATTAATTATCAACCATCTGACTTACTTTATTTCATATGCAAATCTTAATATCACAGTTGGCATCAATAGTATGTTGTGCATCCGTTTGTAACCCTTGAGATTTCAGCAGATTTTAAAAAAGTGTCTTGTGGTTTCACCAGGTAGTATTTATTGACATATTGCGTTATGTCTATGTTGATTTGTCTAGTCCCTTGATTGGGAGGTCTTTCTTCTCTGACGTATTATAAAGTCTGACCATTTATAACTGCACTGAATTTTTACTTCAGGAACCACAGGCATTGTATGCTGAAATGAAAACTATTCCAATCTCAAAACTTGACAGAACAGTGTCTGACAAAGTTGTTAAAAAATACATAGAGGATGAAATGGCAAGGTAAGCACTAAGTAATAGTTACATAATTGTGGGGTTCCTAATTACAGTTTTTGTATTTAATCAGGAATTAAACAAAGTTCAGTTTTGTTCCCAAATGGGAAAGCAGTCAGCTGTTTCAGTAGAAAGAAAAGAGAGAGCTTGGGATTTGGTGGGTTTTTTTCCCTATCCCAAAAATAGCTTCATGTCTATTTAACTGAAGATGAATTGCCCTTTATTTTAACTTACTGAAAAAATATGCACCCTTTCTTTTTTATTAGACTTCCTGACAAATTATCAGTAACGTGGCCTGAAGGAGATGAGTTGTTACCAAATGAAACAAGATTTGCTGGTACACCAATAGGTATATTTTTTTCTTCCAAGTACTAAAACATTAAATGCCAATTTAAAAATACATTATGCACTCTTGTTAAAAAGACAAGCATACAGACATCTCTGATCACGTTTAATCCACAGCATATTTTAAGAGTCTGTCATATTTCATTTTAAATACAGGAGCGTTAAGAATAGAAATTTTGAATAAAAAAGGAGAAGCAATGCAAAAACTTCCAGGTACAAGCCACGGAGGTTCAAAGAAACTTCTTGTTGAACTCAAGGTTATTTTGCATTGTGAGTATTTCATTATGTTTAATTGTATCTTTATTTCTAAAGTGCATAATGGATAAGGTATTTCATTGTATAATATGTATATATTTAAAATACATATTAGAATTTGATAAATGGATGTGGTAGTTAAACAATTCTCCACCAGTTTATGTAGCATTTCAAAGCCACTTTTCATGAAATGACAACTGCCTTAGTGCTGTGTATTTAATGTCTTAATGCTATATTTTGATTACATCTTCTGTCACAAGTAAGGAGGACCTAGCAATTCCAGCCTATCTACTTAACATGTATAAGAACATGGGGAAAATGGATAATGTTTCTGTAATTAGCATAGCAATTTACATCAGCTACATAAAAGTAGAGATCACACTTGTTTAGTATCTAACATAAAGTCAATTCAGAATTTTAAAGAAATCAAGTTTCTTTTGATTTACTGTTTTGTGGTTTCCATTTTGTCGGTGCTTCACTTGATGTTCTCACATTGCATTGTTAAGAATTGCATTCTGTCCAAGGCAGCTGCAATCACTCAGTTTTGTTTTGAACACAGAATTAGAATACTAAATTCTCTGAAAACTCAAATTCTGTATGTGTCAAATGTATTTGAAACTTTTAGAAACATAAAGTCTTGTTTATCTTGTTTCTTTCCCTACACAATAGGAAAATCCAATTCCTTTATCTGTTAAGAGTTAAAAGGTGAAAATACCTTTCTGAAGCACTGAGGTTATTGTAGTGATACATGTCAAAGGAAAACAAATGGATGTATCTTAGCTACAGTTTAGTATACGTGTCATGAGACTGTGCATGGTATTTTAATGGCACTCATTTATGGGAGCTGGCTGCTGTGCATGACCATTGTCCAGCATAGTCCTTTTGGACACAAAGAGGTTGGAATTGAAAAAATGGTGTTCATTTAATATAGATTATCAATTTGTGTCCTATCCACATGGATGACAAATCAGACAAATCAATGTTTTGCAAGCTTAATAAGATAAAGCATCTTGACCTCAGGAAGTATGAACTTGAGAGAGACCTGGTGTTTCTATTGCTCTGTTTTGTCAGGGTTGTTCCTGAAAAGGATTACTGAAAAGTCTGCCTTCAGACCTTTCATGTCTCCTGACCCCTTCACTGATGGAAATTTGCACTTTTAACTGTTTCTACTGCTTCCCGTGTTAGCTTTTTTCTCTACTCAATTGAAGAATCAGTAGTGTAATCCTCGAGTTCTTCACTAGAACAATGAATAAGTCCTATAAGTGATGATTTGGGTATGGCATACCTGTCAAACTCAAACCCCTAATTGTATAAATGAGAGAGATGTTGTTACACCCGTACAAAGGCCAAGAGCAAATACCATGTACAGAAAGTTTCTCTCCTCTTGTGATGAGTGGAATACTTGGCAGACTGTACTATGGACTACCAAGAGAGCTGCGCTATGAGAAACTTGCTCTGTTACTGGGGAATCTTATTATACAAGCTTCAGTTCAAAATTAGGGTTTGAATTAGCGTTAAGAGAATGATAAAAGTCTAGTTGACACCTCTTACTTCATCTTATGCATGCCATTTGGTGCAAGAACAGGGTCTTGAGACAGTTTTGCTTAGCTATGAAACAATTTGTTTTTCTACTGCGTTTCTTTTTATTCTGTGTAGTCTCATTACAGTCACGTTCTATATTCTAAAGTGTATTTTGGGAATAAAAAAAGTATTAATGCATCTTGACACTTCCAATAATAAATCTTATTTCTGTATTTATCTTAGGTTGTAGAACCAGTCACTAAAACTGCCTCAGAGTTTCAGTGTGTTCTCTTTTTGTATGTGTTTTAATTCCGCAGAGGTTTATAAAGATATATAAAACAATTTGGAGCAAAACAGGAATGTTTTTTTCTCAGTTATATGTTCTGTCAGATGCACATTTTTACCATTTGCTCCCATTTAAGCAGTTTCACTGCGGTCATTTGTCAAGTTGATCCATTGCCAGCATGGAGTGCAGAGTGCTCATACTTAACAGGGAACATACAACAAAAGAGCTAATAAAATTCAACTTTACAAACCTGCTATTTTCAGTGCCATGTGCCTAGGGCTAGCAATTTTTAATTAAAATGGGATTAGACAGGGAACTAATTTTTTTTTTTTTTTTAGCTGTGATCAATGTGTGTTTAGTTGTGAAGCTAAGTTGATGTTTATTAGATCCAGAAGTGATAGTGATACTTCATAATAGTAATACCAATGCTTGAAAAAGTTAAGAATTACAGTGTAAAATTTAAATACTTGTAGCTAAGTGTTTGTTTTGCAGCACCTACTGAGAACAAAGAAATCATTTCCCATATCAGTCAGCATGGAGGCAAGTGGCCATACTGGTTTAAAAAAATGGGTAAGTTTGCATATTCAATGTCTTCAGTTTATTTATAATTTTTTTTTCTTTCTAATTGTACTTCTATTTTTGTTTTGTTTAGAAAATCTTCAGAAACTTGGTAACTACTCCTTGAAACTGCAAGTAGTATTGAATGAAAGTAATGCAGACACTTACGCAGGAAGGCCTCTACCATCTAAAGTATTTAAATTTACTATTGTAGGTAAGAATTCCAATCTTACTTTCTCCTACTTCTAGTGTTTCTGTTTGATTCATAGTATATCAAAATTTTTCAGAATTCTGGTTGAGAGGTGATTTTCAGCACTGAAAAGTAGCCTTTGCATGTCAAATTTGAAGTATTTCCAGGAAAAATGTTTTTTGTAGTAGGTTTTGATCTCACATGTAATGTGTTGGCTCTACAGCAGGCAGTTTTACAGAAAAAATAAAATCTTGATGGAATCTAAAGCTCCCTGATGTGAACTTTCCCAAATGTACTTAAAAAAATAAACTTATACTTCATTAGAATGAAGTATAGAAGAATTAGAACTTTTTCCTCATGCCATTGACATAAATATTCTTTCATAAAACTAGTATTCATTAGGCCAACTTTCATGCATAAACCACAGAAACTCGTTAAAAAACAGGTTGTACATTTAAAATAAACATGTTGAGATTGAAGTCTTTTTTTTTTAATTAATTAATTAAGGAAGAGCCCTAAGCAAAACTAAATTCTCATTTGGCTGTAATGGATATGTTTCTTTGGATTAACCATCATGAAATACTTACTACAGTGCTTACTAGAGTACGCACTGCCGAAAGGATTGTCATGAAAGGAGAGGTGGTGGGGTAGCCCAGGAGCATTTAGGCTTTCTGGAGTATGATGATGGCGACAATTAATGTTGAGTGTTTGTGGCTAAGAGAGCTGGGAAGGCTGACAAGGCAGATACGGTGGTGAGAGTCTGTTACAGACCACCCAGCCAGGATGCAGAGGCAGATTAAATACATAAACAGCTGGGAGAAGCATCACAATCACTAGTCCTCATTCTTGTGGGGGACTTTGCCTTACCAGATGTCTGCTGGAAGTATAACACAGCAGAGAGGAAATGGTCTAGGAGGTTCCTAGAGTGTGTGGAACAGAACTTGCTGACAAACTGGTGAGGGAGCCAGGTAGGGAAAGAGCCCCATCGGACTTTCTCTTTGTGAGCAGAGAAGGAATTGTGGGTGGTTGGAGGCTGTCTTGAGCGTGTTGATCACAAAATGATAGTTTACTATGTTTACTGTTCTTGAAGAAGTGAGGAGAAGGGTTAGCAGAACTGCCACCTTGGACTTCCAGAGGGCAGAATTTGGCCTGTTTAGGTGAGTGGTTGACAGAGTCCCTTGGGAGGTAGTCCTGAAGGGCAGAGGAATCCAGAAAGGCTGGAAGAAGAGGAGCAGAAAGGAAGCTCACAACCTGGGCTTCAGGTGAAGACTTTGGCCTCTTCAAAGATCTGCCTGGTAGAGTTCTATGGGAAGAGGCCCTGTACAGACAGGGGGCCCAAGCAAGCTTGTTAGTATTCACAGGTCATCTCCAAGCTCAAGTCTGGTTCATCCCAGTGAGTAGAAAGTCAGACGAAAATACATGGAGGCCTGCATGGATGAGCAGGGAGCTACTGGTGAAACTCAACATGAAGTATACAGAAGGTGGAAATGGGAACAGGTAACCAGGGAGGCATACAGAGACACTATCCAAGCATATAGGGATGGGTTTGGGAAGGCCAAAGTCCTATTGGAATTGAAAATGGAATCACTGGCAAATGATATATCAAAGCTAGCAAGGTGAGTTTCTTTAAGTATATAGGTGACAAAAGGTTGGCTGAAGTAAACATGGGCCCACTGCTGAATGGGGCAGGGAACACAGGATGTGGAAAAGGCTGAGATACTGAAATAGTCTTTGCCTTAGTATTTACTCGTAAGACAGACCTCTAGAATCCCAGGCTCCAAATACTGGTGGAAGGTCTGGGGCAAGGAAGATAACACCCTTGGCGGAAGATGATCAGGCCCAGGAATACCTAAGCAAACTGGTGATGTATAAGTCCATGGGCCATGATGGGATGCACTCATGAGGCAGAGAGAGCTGGCTGGTATCCTTATGAGGCCACTCACACTAATTGAATAATCATGGCAATTGAGAGAACTGCCTGGTATTTTGAGAAAAGCATCACTCCCATCTACAAAAAGCACAAGGAGGACACAGAGCTACAGGTCAGTTAGCTTCATCTCAATCCATGGGAAGGTGATGGAGCAACTAATCCTGAAAACCATTTCCAGGTACATGAAGGACAGGAAAGATCATCAGGAGTAGTTAGCGTGAATTCACCTTCTATGATGAAAGGACTACCTTAGTAGATGTTGTCTGCCTAGACTTCAGCAAGATTCTCATCAGTAAGATCCTCACAGAGAAGCTGACGAAGTTTGGGCTGGATGAACAGACTGAGGTAAATTAACAAACAGCAGAGCAGCTGAGCCCAGAGAGAGGTGATCTGTGGCTCTAAGTCTAGTTGGCGGACAGTAAGTAGTGGTTAGTACAGGGTTTGATCCTGCTTAATGTCTTCATTAATGATCTGGATGATGAGACAGAATGTACCTTCAGCAAGTTTGCTGATACACAAAACTGGGAAGAGTGGCTGATACACCTGAGAGTTTGACACCATCCAGAGGTACGTCAGGTACCTCAACAGGCTGCAGAAACTGGCTGTCGAGAACCTTATGAAATTCAGCATGAAAGGGAAAGTCCTGCACTTGCAGAAGGACAACCCCCAAACTGACACCCAGGTGTCTGGAAAGCAGCTTTCCAGGAAAGGACCTGGGAGTCCTGGTGGGCAGCAGGTGAACACGAACCAACAATATGCCCTTGCTGCAACAAGCAGCAACAGCCTTTAGGGCTGCATTAAAAGCACCTCAAGGGAGGTGATCCTTTCCCTCCACTCAGAGCTGGTGAGGCCACACCTGGAGTACTGTGCCCAGAACTGAACTCATTACATTACAACACAGACATGGACATACTGGAGAGAGTCCAGCACAGGGCCATGAAGATAATGAAGGCACTGGAGGGTGCTGAGGCGCTGGAACAATTTGCCCAGAGAAGTTGTGGTTGCCCATCCCTGGAAGTGTTCAAGGCCAGGCTGGATGCGGATCTCAGCAGCCTTATCTAGCGGAAGGTGTCCCTGTCCATGGTGGGGAAGTTGGAACTGGATGATCTTTGAGGTCCCTTCTAACTCAAACCATTCTATGATTCCATGATCTCCTACCTGAAGAAAGTCTGGGGACCAGTGACTGTTCTGCTGGGAGAAGAGAAGACTCATGGGAATCTTATCAATGTCTATAAACAACTGAAGGGACTGTAAAGAAAGTGGAGCCAGGCTCTTGCCAGTGGTGCTCAGTGATGGAACCAGAGGCAATGGGCACACACTGAAACACAGCAGGTTTTCTCCAAACATCAGGAACCAGGATTTTTTTACTATAAAGGTAACCCAGTGCTGGCACAAGTTGCCTGAGAAGTTGTGGAGTTTACGTTCTTGGGCATAGTCAAAAGTTGTCTAAACATGTTCCTGGGCAATTGACTCTAAGTGGCCCCACTTGGGCCAGGGACACTGGATGAAATGACCTCCAGAAAACCCTTCTGACCTCAGCCATTCTGTGAACTTTATCTACAAAGGGGACAGGAAGAAGGAAAGTAAAAAACTGCTAATTTCTTTGCATTTAATATTAAAATATGTATATATTTTTAATATCTAAAATGATAAATAAATATTATAAATATATCTATTTATTATAAAATATATAATCTATTCTTGTCACCATTTTTAGAGGTACGACTAACACCTGTTTTCAGAAGATCAGGGAAAAAAAAATCAGTGTTTTCTGTAGTCTCCTATTTCTTTCACAAAATGAGAGGCTTTACAAATTCTTGAGGCAGAAAAGAGTTCTTTGTATGTAGCATATTCTTCTAAAGGGTGCTTATTGGCAGAGTAGAAAGAGGTGTTCTTGTATGATAATACAGGAAAAAAAAGTTTGGCATTACTTGAAAAGAGTAGTTATTTAAACATATGTTTGAAAACATGCCATTGAAGGCTTAAGATATTTCTGTGAACTTGCAAGAAAAGAAAAAAATAATTTCGTTTTCTGAACAAAAAAGAACCTTGTCTGGTCTTTTATCTCTTTATCAAAGGGAAAGGAGAATCTTACTACTTTCCAGTAGGAGTGTGCCTTCCCCCAGTATGGCAGCATTCAGTTAAAGATTCCTTCAGCTATAACAATTGAAATGAACAAATCTCCTTGGAAAGGAATAAAAACTTGAAAAATCTATTTAGCTAATAGTCTGGCACTTTTAACACAAGGGGTACCAAAATCAACTTCAGCTATCTATTGCTGCTTTTTTATTTAATCAGAAGATAATTCAACATTTTTAACATTGTCAGTTTTTAAAAGTAAATATGTCAAGTTTTTATTTTTGCAGTTGTATTCTGTGTTGTCTCAGAGGCAGCCATAAAGCTTCACACTAATTATTCCAAAATATTAACATTTGTGTTACTTTTATGTATGTAGATTCTAAAAATCCAGAAAAGAACAGTCTACACTGAAAAAGCATTTTTGGCCAAGAGACAAATTGTTCTATTTCTCTAACAGCGGGTTGTTGCTGAGTGTTTATACTTCTTGATATGCTAAAAAACCATCATAAATGCTGGTTAATACTGAGCTTCCTAAGTCAGTCTACAAGGTTTGTGGTTTTAGTTCAGACGTGTTCTTTTAGTAGTTGCTTACTTTAATATTGCAGAAGTTATGTTCCTGTTACTTTCTCAAATCATTTTTACAGTTTTATCATTCACTTACAATAAAGAAAGTTGTAGACTCTGTAAAGTTTAGGTCTTTTTCTTGTTATAACCAGTAACTAATTTTGGCCAATACGAAGTATCTGTCATCTGTTGTGCAAAGGGAGCTCCCTGATAATGACACCCCTAGGTGTTGAAAGTAGTTTTTAATTTGAGTTCAAAATTGTTTGGTAGGATATTTATTTACCGTTCAGCTCAGCAGGGCATTGCTTCTTTTTTTCAAAGGCCTCTTGGTCAAGATAGTCTGATTCCACAAAATACGATTCTTGATTTACATGCTCCCACTTGTTACTGACTTTTTGGTCTTGTTTGTTAGTGCCTAATTGGAGGCAGTCTAATGGGGCCAGGTTTCACAGGAAAGATACACTCGAATTTCTTTTTCTAATACTCGTTATTCCGTATCTTTATCTCTCAAATTTGGGGTAGTTGTAGAACAAAAATGTTTTGTTGCATGAATGATTTATTTTACCAGAATTAAAGCAATTAAATGTTTAAGAAAAGCTGTCCACGTGGAACTTGTCCACTTTCAGGTGCTGTATTGGTGTTCTGAATACTTTGGGAATTTTGTCTGTCCTGTTATGTTTCTTATACTGTAGTCTACTTTTGTTATATTTTAACTATTGTTTTTATTTTAGTGTAAGTTAAAAAAAAGAACATCAATCCAATAAACTGTAACTTTGGTTATAACAGTATTCTGAACAACCTGTTTACTTTGCATCTGAAAACTACTTGACATAATTGCAGCCTTAATCAAGAAAAAGCCAATGAGCACACGTCTAAAAATGCATTATTCTTTACTCTTAGAGGGCAAACCAGAGAAATTTTTGGTGGGTCTTTTGGAGCTTCCTTTTCGAATTGGAGTACCTTTTAGTATTCCTTTGGAACTGCAGGATGAATTTGGTCATCCAACACACTTGACAACTCGCCTTAGACCAGTTCTGGAAGCTAGGTAATACAGCCATCTCTTTCTTTTTTTTTTT